>JAMPIV010009103.1:0-430009 GCA_024509875.1 Oreohelix idahoensis
AATGAACATACGGGGTTTTCCCCTTTTGAACTTGTCTTTGGCGCGCAACCGCGCGGCCCTATGTCTTTACTTCACGATCTAATCACTGCCGATAATATTAGCGATGAGACTCAATCTTCTTATGAGTACGTCATTGCTCTTAGGCAAAAGATCATCGAGGCATGCAAACTAGCAACTTCGTCTTCAGAATTTGCTAAAGAAAAGGCAAGGCAGTTTGCAAATAAGAATAGATGTCTACGACAACTTTGTCCAGGTGACAAAGCTCTCGTTCTACTTCCTTCAAGGGAGAACAGACTTCTAATTGCATGGAAAGGTCCATATGCAATAGTCTCCAAAATTTCTGATGTCGACTATGTTGTCGATATTGATGGAAAGCATAAAACTTTCCACATAAATATGCTCACAGAATTTTATGAAAGACCTGACTATTTGCAGCCTATTTTCCAGGCTACGGACAATTCACAAGCAACTCATGGTCAGTACTCATCTCTGTCAGTTATACAGGATGAGGAAACTACTTTTTCTGATGTCAATCTTCCTCTTTCTATGGTCCCACTTTATTCTACGGAATCTTGGAAAAACGTGACCGTTTCTCCAAATCTTTCCGCTGAGGAACATCGACAAGTTTCTTCGATGTTGCAAACATTTCAGGATGTTCTTACAGACATCCCGGGACACACACATGTCATAGAACATGACATTGTGCTAACTGATCACAATCCTATCAGAGTCAGACCATATCCAATACCTATCCATTTCCAGTCTCAAGTCGAAAAAGAGTTGGATGAAATGATACGTTTGGAAATCATTGAACCATCCACTTCAGCATACTCTTCGTCTATGGTTATTGTTCGAAAGAAGGATAATAACATTCGCATTTGCGTAGATTATCGCAAATTGAACCAAGTTACGAAGTTCGATGCTGAACCTATGCCTTCATTAGAAGAGCTACTCAATAAACTTTCTAATTCTAGATTCTTTACCAAACTAGATTTGTCTAAAGGTTATTGGCAAGTCCCGCTAACTGAACGTGCCAAACCTTTTACAGCTTTTTCTACACCTAGGGGTTTATTCCAATGGAATTTCATGCCTTTTGGTCTTATGAACGCCCCTGCTACATTCGTACGCATGATGCGGCGAATTCTCGCATATCGTACAGATGTCATAGCATACCTAGATGATATCTGTCTATTCAGTGATTCTTGGGAAGATCATTATTTGGGTTTATACGAATTACTGTCTACTCTTCGCGAGTATAACTTGACTGCAAAACCCTCTAAAGCCTTTATAGGATTTAGCGAGATTTCTTTCCTAGGTCATCGGGTTGGTCATGGTCTTTTAAAGACAGAGGACCACAATGTTTCAAAAATACTTAACATTTCGGTCCCTAAGACGAAGAAACAAGTAAGGAGTCTATTAGGTTTGATTCAATTCTACGGACGATTCATTCCGAATCTGTCCTCCATTATGGCACCGCTTTCTACTTTATTGAAGAAAGGGTCGCCTAATCTGATCCGCTGGTCTAAAGAATGTCAATCCTCATTGGACCAGGTTAAAGCCCTATTTTCATCTCCACCTATTCTTAAGTTACCTACTATTGAGAAGACTTTTGTTCTTCGAAGTGACGCCTCGTCAACAGGGATTGGGGCAGCACTAATGCAGGAGTATTCTGATACTTTGCATCCGGTGATGTATATCTCTAGGAAATTAAATGCTGCAGAAAAGAATTACTCGGTTTTAGACCGTGAGTTATTGGCTATGGTATGGTCTATTCTGAAGTTACAAAGATTTCTTCTAGGCGCACATTTCATTGTGGAAACCGACCAGAAAGCGCTTACTGCTATTCAGAGCAAAAACTTGAAGAGCTCGAGGTCCACTCGTTATGCCATAGCTCTTCAACCATTTCATTTCTCGGTTCGAGCTATCCGTGGTTCGGATAATGTAATGGCAGACATTCTGTCCAGATGTCCACACGATTCCACATGATTCTTCTGTCATATATATATATTTCCTGATATACAGTCCAATGTTATAATGACATGTTAGTAGATTTTTTCTCACTTTTTTTTGAGGGAAATTTATAACATTGTACCATGTAATTATCTAAGAAGGCTTAGTTAGTGATATACGGGCCAAAAGATCACTCGGCCACATTTAAATAAATTATTTTCAGGATTGTATTAAGAAATTTACCAGTTGTCTTTAAGATTTGTGTTATTGATATTTTCGCAGCACATCATTGAAGTCTGCGAGTTTATGTCCATTGTGGAACTTTGAGGATATCAAGTCCTGTCCTACATTGGGAGCGGATGATGTCCACATCTTCTTCTATTGAATGTTTTATGTCACCGAAGATCAACACATGTATTACTTATTAATTACTGTTACTTTATATAATGTAATAATATAGTGCGGTATATTAGTAAATTACACCGCTATTTGCAACACATTGTATGATAACACATAATATATTTAATTTCATATATTGGTATGAGAATAATTTGATTGTCATTATGTTGTTGCCATCATTGTGGCGTGTGTTGGTGGCACCTTCCTGGAATATATCAGCGTATACTTAGATAAATTTTTTCTCTAAGGATCTGAGATATGATCTCAGTGTCGCTCCATGCGTTGAGCTAATTTGTTAGGTATATATCCACGCATCATACGTGCGTTAGGAGCCTAGATTTTTTCCGGCTCCAGGATTTAAAAAAAAAAATGTTTCATTTTTTTTTTCCAGGGAGGGTGCGGTAATGTTACGCACGGATCATTATTATTTTTCGTTTGTATAAACATTTTTCATATGTATGATCATTTTTTTGACTGAAGTGTGTATTATGTTTTCTATGGTCAAAGGGACATAATCCGAGTTATCGAAACTACAATTTTTTAGGAGTTTGCCTTCTCTTGTATAGAGACACGTTCGGTCTATAATTTCTTGAACGAAGCGTGACCACATCTCCTTATTTGGTAGTATCAGTCAACTATGGTAGATGTCTGAAACCTTTCTTAACGCTTCTTTTCATGACCATAAAAGGCGCGACTGTGTAAGACTTTTATCTCGAATGTTCTTAGAATCGTCTTATTGTGAACGGCAACTCAGAGATTGTCGTTCTGCGCATGTCAAAGCTGGGAGTTCGTTCTGTGTGTTCCGCCCAGTTCGGGAGTTTAGAAATGGTTTAAGAAGCGAGCAGACGCAACTGCGTCTTGTGATTTTCTGAGGGAAATACAGTGTCTTTGTGAGTTAGTTAGCTAACTAGACTATTTCCCAGTATTATTCACGCCTGCCTGGAGGCATATGTTCATGGTTGATTTTCCGAAATAAGGTAATTCCTCTTGTATCGAACTTTATGCTATCATCTAGAGGTTCGTCATTTTGTCGCCTATTTGCTCGCCTGTGTGATGCAAAATGGAGAGGTACTTTGACTAGGATTAAGTCACCGGTATCTGTATACCTGAACTAGTTAAATATATATGGGTCGCTCTAGACCAACAAGACTATTGTCTGTGTTCCAGGATTCGTTATATCAGAGATCACGTCCAAGTCAGATGGTTAGACTTAGGAACATTATAAAGGTCGAGCTGACCTGTAGCCCATGTATGCTATTCACGTGCAGACAGTGAACGGACTTATTGTATACAACTGATCTGCTAGCATCAGAATGGGAGCATTTATTATTGTTTATGAACATTGAAGATCTGTAGCTGACACTGTTGCAGAAATTATTATTATTTATACAGCTTCACGAACTAGAACTCTATGATTTATGAATTTCTGAATCTATTGAACTGTGATGTCTTATGACGCATATATACAACAGCTGTCATTGCTGACTACAGAAATTGTTTTCAATGTGCCATATCATCTTGCTGAACTCGTTAACTATGTTGATGTCATAAGTATCATGACTGTTTTGTGGCGTGCAATAAATGGAAGAAACTTATACAACGAAGTTACCCTTTCTATGACTCTACACGTCATGTTGCCTGTGTGATAACCCTGTGAACTGTTCCACTACCACATACACAGCAACATCCTAAATCAGAGAAGACACCTACATCTTACACTTTAATACCAGGTGTCGATAAGGGTGGCAAGTTACCACTTCAGCTCAAATCCACCCTTCCACCCTTATCGACACCTGGTATTAAAGTGTAAGATGTAGGTGTCTTCTCTGATTTAGGATGTTGCTGTGTATGTGGTAGTGGAACAGTTCACAGGGTTATCACACAGGCAACATGACGTGTAGAGTCATAGAAAGGGTAACTTCGTTGTATAAGTTTCTTCCATTTATTGCACGCCACAAAACAGTCATGATACTTATGACATCAACATAGTTAACGAGTTCAGCAAGATGATATGGCACATTGAAAACAATTTCTGTAGTCAGCAATGACAGCTGTTGTATATATGCGTCATAAGACATCACAGTTCAATAGATTCAGAAATTCATAAATCATAGAGTTCTAGTTCGTGAAGCTGTATAAATAATAATAATTTCTATAACTTCTGCAACAGTGTCAGCTACAGATCTTCAATGTTCATAAACAATAATAAATGCTCCCATTCTGATGCTAGCAGATCAGTTGTATACAATAAGTCCGTTCACTGTCTGCACGTGAATAGCATACATGGGCTACAGGTCAGCTCGACCTTTATAATGTTCCTAAGTCTAACCATCTGACTTGGACGTGATCTCTGATATAACGAATCCTGGAACACAGACAATAGTCTTGTTGGTCTAGAGCGACCCATATATATTTAACTAGTTCAGGTATAAAGATACCGGTGACTTAATCCTAGTCAAAGTACCTCTCCATTTTGCATCACACAGGCGAGCAAATAGGCGACAAAATGACGAACCTCTAGATGATAGCATAAAGTTCGATACAAGAGGAATTACCTTATTTCGGAAAATCAACCATGAACATATGCCTCCAGGCAGGCGTGAATAATACTGGGAAATAGTCTAGTTAGCTAACTAACTCACAAAGACACTGTATTTCCCTCAGAAAATCACAAGACGCAGTTGCGTCTGCTCGCTTCTTAAACCATTTCTCAACTGCCGAACTGGGCGGAACACACAGAACGAACTCCCGCTTTTGACATGCGCAGAACGACAATCTCTGAGTTGCCGTTCACAATAAGACGATTCTAAGAACATTCGAGATAAAAGTCTTACACAGTCGCGCCTTTTATGGTCATGAAAAGAAGCGTTAAGAAAGGTTTCAGACATCTACCATAGTTGACTGATACTACCAAATAAGGAGATGTGGTCACGCTTCGTTCAAGAAATTATAGACCGAACGTGTCTCTATACAAGAGAAGGCAACTCCTAAAAAATTGTAGTTTCGATAACTCGGATTATGTCCCTTTGACCATAGAAAACATAATACACACTTCAGTCAAAAAAATGATCATACATATGAAAAAATGTTTATACAAACGAAAAATAATAATGATCCGTGCGTAACATTACCGCACCCTCCCTGGAAAAAAAAAATGAAACATTTTTTTTTTTAAATCCTGGAGCCGGAAAAAATCTAGGCTCCTAACGCACGTATGATGCGTGGATATATACCTAACAAATTAGCTCAACGCATGGAGCGACACTGAGATCATATCTCAGATCCTTAGAGAAAAAATTTATCTAAGTATACGCTGATATATTCCAGGAAGGTGCCACCAACACACGCCACAATGATGGCAACAACATAATGACAATCAAATTATTCTCATACCAATATATGAAATTAAATATATTATGTGTTATCATACAATGTGTTGCAAATAGCGGTGTAATTTACTAATATACCGCACTATATTATTACATTATATAAAGTAACAGTAATTAATAAGTAATACATGTGTTGATCTTCGGTGACATAAAACATTCAATAGAAGAAGATGTGGACATCATCCGCTCCCAATGTAGGACAGGACTTGATATCCTCAAAGTTCCACAATGGACATAAACTCGCAGACTTCAATGATGTGCTGCGAAAATATCAATAACACAAATCTTAAAGACAACTGGTAAATTTCTTAATACAATCCTGAAAATAATTTATTTAAATGTGGCCGAGTGATCTTTTGGCCCGTATATCACTAACTAAGCCTTCTTAGATAATTACATGGTACAATGTTATAAATTTCCCTCAAAAAAAAAGTGAGACAAAATCTACTAACATGTCATTATAACATTGGACTGTATATCAGGAAATATATATATATGACAGAAGAATCATGTGGAATCGTGTGGACATCTGGACAGAATGTCTGCCATTACATTATCCGAACCACGGATAGCTCGAACCGAGAAATGAAATGGTTGAAGAGCTATGGCATAACGAGTGGACCTCGAGCTCTTCAAGTTTTTGCTCTGAATAGCAGTAAGCGCTTTCTGGTCGGTTTCCACAATGAAATGTGCGCCTAGAAGAAATCTTTGTAACTTCAGAATAGACCATACCATAGCCAATAACTCACGGTCTAAAACCGAGTAATTCTTTTCTGCAGCGTTTAATTTCCTAGAGATATACATCACCGGATGCAAAGTATCAGAATACTCCTGCATTAGTGCTGCCCCAATCCCTGTTGACGAGGCGTCACTTCGAAGAACAAAAGTCTTCTCAATAGTAGGTAACTTAAGAATAGGTGGAGATGAAAATAGGGCTTTAACCTGGTCCAATGAGGATTGACATTCTTTAGACCAGCGGATCAGATTAGGCGACCCTTTCTTCAATAAAGTAGAAAGCGGTGCCATAATGGAGGACAGATTCGGAATGAATCGTCCGTAGAATTGAATCAAACCTAATAGACTCCTTACTTGTTTCTTCGTCTTAGGGACCGAAATGTTAAGTATTTTTGAAACATTGTGGTCCTCTGTCTTTAAAAGACCATGACCAACCCGATGACCTAGGAAAGAAATCTCGCTAAATCCTATAAAGGCTTTAGAGGGTTTTGCAGTCAAGTTATACTCGCGAAGAGTAGACAGTAATTCGTATAAACCCAAATAGTGATCTTCCCAAGAATCACTGAATAGACAGATATCATCTAGGTATGCTATGACATCTGTACGATATGCGAGAATTCGCCGCATCATGCGTACGAATGTAGCAGGGGCGTTCATAAGACCAAAAGGCATGAAATTCCATTGGAATAAACCCCTAGGTGTAGAAAAAGCTGTAAAAGGTTTGGCACGTTCAGTTAGCGGGACTTGCCAATAACCTTTAGACAAATCTAGTTTGGTAAAGAATCTAGAATTAGAAAGTTTATTGAGTAGCTCTTCTAATGAAGGCATAGGTTCAGCATCGAACTTCGTAACTTGGTTCAATTTGCGATAATCTACGCAAATGCGAATGTTATTATCCTTCTTTCGAACAATAACCATAGACGAAGAGTATGCTGAAGTGGATGGTTCAATGATTTCCAAACGTATCATTTCATCCAATTCTTTTTCGACTTGAGACTGGAAATGGATAGGTATTGGATATGGTCTGACTCTGATAGGATTGTGATCAGTTAGCACAATGTCATGTTCTATGACATGTGTGTGTCCCGGGATGTCTGTAAGAACATCCTGAAATGTTTGCAACATCGAAGAAACTTGTCGATGTTCCTCAGCGGAAAGATTTGGAGAAACGGTCACGTTTTTCCAAGATTCCGTAGAATAAAGTGGGACCATAGAAAGAGGAAGATTGACATCAGAAAAAGTAGTTTCCTCATCCTGTATAACTGACAGAGATGAGTACTGACCATGAGTTGCTTGTGAATTGTCCGTAGCCTGGAAAATAGGCTGCAAATAGTCAGGTCTTTCATAAAATTCTGTGAGCATATTTATGTGGAAAGTTTTATGCTTTCCATCAATATCGACAACATAGTCGACATCAGAAATTTTGGAGACTATTGCATATGGACCTTTCCATGCAATTAGAAGTCTGTTCTCCCTTGAAGGAAGTAGAACGAGAGCTTTGTCACCTGGACAAAGTTGTCGTAGACATCTATTCTTATTTGCAAACTGCCTTGCCTTTTCTTTAGCAAATTCTGAAGACGAAGTTGCTAGTTTGCATGCCTCGATGATCTTTTGCCTAAGAGCAATGACGTACTCATAAGAAGATTGAGTCTCATCGCTAATATTATCGGCAGTGATTAGATCGTGAAGTAAAGACATAGGGCCGCGCGGTTGCGCGCCAAAGACAAGTTCAAAAGGGGAAAACCCCGTATGTTCATTGGGGACCTCTCTATACGCAAAGAGAGCCGCGGGTAAGACCCTGTCCCAATCCTGAGGATGATCCTCAGTTATTTTACCAAGTAAAGTTTTCAGAGTCCTATTTAAACGTTCGACCAACCCATTAGACATTGGGTGATAGATACTGCTGAGAGACCTTTTAATGTGTAGCATAGACATTACCTGTGACATAGTGTCTGATATAAGTTGAGTGCCATGGTCTGACAATATTTCTCCGGGAAAACCCAAGCGAGAAAATATCAGCCAAAGAGCGTCTGCGATATCAGCAGTTGAGATGCTCTTGAGAGGTATTGCCTCTGGCCAACGTGTGCACATATCGACACATGTAAGGATAAATTGATGTCCTCTAGCCGACTTAATTCTAAAAGGACCGATAATATCTATTGCCATTTTTTGAAAAGGGCGAATAGGAATGTCAGCAGCCTGGATAGGCGCAGCATGTCGTGGTCCTTTAGATTTGACCTCCTGACATACTTTGCAAGAGCGACAGTACATTCGTATGTCCTTGCTCACAAATGGCCAAAAGAAAGCCGCAAGAACCCTCGACTTTGTACGGGAAAAACCCATATGTCCAGCACATTGCGAGTCATGAGCATGTTGCAATATTTGCAATCTCATGCTCTTAGGCACAAGAATTTGTGAATGAGTGGACGTAGTCGAGTCTTGTACCATACGTACAAGTACGCCGTTCTTCATAGAAATCCAAGATTTCCTATTAGTGTTCTGATTAGGATCACCTTTTTTTGCTAGAATGAAGAATTTTTGTAAAGAAGGATCTTCTTCTTGCAATTTGATAAATGAGTCACGTGTAATAGTCAAGTGACTATCTTGGTCATTTACTTCATCATTATTAGTTAATGAAGTTTGAGGTGGATCCAGAGCATGTGCTCTTGTGACCACCGCATTGGTAGCTTCAATGTTTTGCTCTTCCCAAACAGCAATCTGCTGTGGGGTACATTCCCTAACTCCGTGAATACGACCAATAATAAGGTCCGCAATAGGGTTTGGAAGTAGACACGCGTGGACCTCTCCCGTGAAGAAAGGAGTAGCAATGTGTATTATAGCAGTAGGATACTTTTCTAACGTGCCACCAAATGTGACACATTTGATGACTTTTCCTGTAGCACAGGATGGATCTACAAGAGATTGCCTAACGCCGACAGTAGTACATCCAGAATCAAACAACACTGAGACTGGATTACTATTTACTAGCCCCTTATGTAATATAAGAGAACCTCTCCCATCATGAGCAACATTAGCAGGAAGAGCGGGCAAAGGATGACCACAGCTTAAGTACTAACGGTTTTCGGATCAAATAAAGTACTGCATTGGATACATTTATTTGCCCTACCAAAATCAAAAGATGAGCATCCGATAGCATTATGGTCTTTATCATTATTAACCTGTTTATCTGCTCCCTGAGATTCTTGTTGAACAGAGTTTGTCTGTTGATATCTTTTTCTCTTATGTTGCGATCTACCGCGACCATTATTGCCTCTGCAATTATCATTAAAGTCCCTACTGTAATTTTTATCCTGGTTTGAGTTCCAGTTTCCATAACTGTCATTACTATCTCTATGCTGTTGAGAACCTCTATTATCTTGGTATTGAGGTCTCTGCATAAAATATTTTCCTCTATACCGATTACCTTTGTGAAAATTTCTAAAGTTAACCGGAGTAGAATAACGTGTAGTATTAGGTTGTCTCCAGTTCTGGGAAGAAGAATCACCCTGGAATTGATCACTATGGTTCTGGGCATAATTACGATTACTCTTTTTATTGAAATTTTTCTGGCTACCCTGAAATTTACGCATAAAATTTGGGCCATAAGGTGCTGCCGAAGCAACTGGCAGACCTTCTTTCACCTTAGAGTTACTAATGGTTATGTGCGGATGCGCAGTAACATACTGGCTACAGTATTCTTCCATTTCTTTTATGTTTTTAGGCTTACGCTCATGAAGAAAAGATAGAAAAGCTTCATTAACAGAAGACATAACCTTATCTCTAAGTAGTAAATCCATAAGAGCTTCAAATGTATTTTCTGTCTTAGACAACTCAACCCATCGTAAAAAAGTAAGACGGATGCCTGAGATGAATTCAGAGAATTCAACTCCAGTTTCTGGTAACATGGTTTTAAATTTAAGACGATATCCGTCCTCGTTAAGTTGGTACTTCTTTAACAATGCCGCCCTGACAACCTCATAGTTGTTTTTGTCAGGCACATCTACCATACTCAACAAAGTCAAAGCATCACCTCTAAGTATCTTGGACAGATGATACACATATAATGTTTTATCTATATTATGCACATTACATGCACTTTCAAATCTATCTAGATAAAATGTTATATCATCGATTGAGGGATTAAATGCTGGTAGATTAAGCTTGAAATCCTTAGCATTAGTCTTATTTGACACCTTATTTGCATCATTAGCATTACCAGTGTTCAATAACTTTAACTTCTCTAACTCTAAAGCTAAGATTTTTTCATCATGTTCCATTTTTGCTTTTCTCTCATCAGCCTCTCTTTGTAACCTTCTTTCTTCAGCCTCAGCCTGTAACTTTCTTTCTTCAGCCTGGGCCTGTAACTTTTTTTCTTCAGCCTCTATTTCAAGTCTCTTATTTTCAGCTTCTTTTTCAAGTCTCTTATTTTCAGCTTCTTTTTCAAGTCTCTTATTTTCAGCTTCAGCCTGAAGCCTCTTCTCCTGAGATTCTGCTTCTCTTTTTTGTTTTTCCATTTGAAATCTTTTTTCCTCCACCTGCATCTGCAGTTTCTTTTGTTCTATTTCAGCCTCTATTCTCTTTTGTTCAGTTTGTTCTTTCATTTTCTTTTCTTCCGACTTCAATGCCTTGGCATATTGAACAGTCGCAAATTCTTCTAATTTATCACCTGTCTTCCCAAGGGCTTTACCCTGCTCAATAAAGTACTCAAATGTAGACATGATGTCCAAAATGTGAGTACAGAACCTGAAATAATTAATTATCTTATTTCAATGTTAAATAGCAACAAGACTTAATAAAGTGCTTGTATAATCTCTATGTTGAACCCAATCTCTGTGGGAAACAGGAGTTGACACCAACTTGTATTATCAAATGTATAATAATATCACAAGTCACCTCTTAATTAACAGTGCACTACCCAAATCAGTGCATAATCATCAGTTATTTATCATAACTGCACTACAATAGTGCATAAGCAAAAAACACCAGTTTGTTATGATAAGTGCACTATAGACCAATAGTGCATGAGCATATATCAACAATAGTGAAAGCTAACTATGCAAGAACTATGTAAACAATAACAAGACAATGTAAACAATAACAAAGGTCATCAACAATGTAAACAATAACAAAGATCAAAGTCAATGTAAACAACAACAAAGATCAGAGTCAATGTAAACAATAACAAAGATCAGAGTCAATGTAAACAATAACAAAGATCAGAGTCAATGTAAACAATCAACAAAGATCAAACAATACGAAAACATTCGCATAAGTCAAATACACAAACAGCAAAACTAAAAAGAAATATGCGAAGATATGACTAACAAATGACGCTACAGTGTATACACAAAAATATACGTAAAGAACTGAATAATAGCAAAGGGGAGACCTACAAATACAAACAATCGAAATCGAAACTAAAAACACAAAGAAAGAGAGAGAAGAAAAAAGAAAAAAAAATATATATATACAAGAAACAAAAATAAAGCACAACTCGTCACAACTAAACAGATATAGCAACGATTGTCGCTAGCAAATTTCACTGTAGGAAATTCGCACAGTCCCTAACGAAAACGCTAACAGTAGAACCTCTGTGACGTGGTATCTTCTACTGTAAGACTCCGCCCAACCGAGAAAACCCGCTGAAATATAAACATATAAATATACAAATAACAAATAACATATAACATATAAACATGTATCATGAAAACAATAGGAGAAAGTGTGAAAGTACAGAAGGCTCAGTTAGAACATAAGGGCACAGTTCACAAACAAAACAGGCCACTTAACTTCTATAAATCCAGCGTCAGCACGGTGCAGAACAGGATGTAATCAGCATTCTGAGGATAATGATCCAACGTTGATTAACTTCTGCTCCCATAAACAGCCATGACGAAGGAAATGAGCTTCTAATACTGCAACAGTTGTTACGGCACTTGACCTTCTGAATCTTCTAAATTGATTTAACCGGCACTTGACCTTCTGAACCCGCAACAGTACCCCTGAGACCGGAACAGTTGTTACGGCACTTGTCCTTCTTTTCACCAGATCAGGAAATCCATTCGCTCGGTACTTGTCCTTCTAATTTTACATAAACTTCAATATTGCCGAGCAGCGCCGGGTAGTTTCAAAATCAGCAACTGTCAGAAAATCCGGATACTTTCAATAAAATTTCTTGTAAGGTGGTAGTTGATGCTGTAGTTGTATCTAGTATGATGATGATGTCTGGGTTTGCTGACCCCCTTGATAGCTGGAATCAGAGTGAACCAACCTATGGCCACCAAAAATGATATGGTGCGCCAATATCAGATGATAGAACCAGCTCTGGCCACCAAAAATGATATGGTGCGCCAAAATATCAGATGATAGAACCACTGGATGAACCATGATGATAGCTCTGGCCACCAAAAATGATAAGGGTGGATTTGTGCTGAAGTGGTAACTTGCCACCCTTATCGACACCTGGTGTTAAAGTGTAAGATGTAGGTGTCTTCTCTGATTTAGGATGTTGCTGTGTATGTGGTAGTGGAACAGTTCAATGGGTTATCACACAGGCAACATGACGTGTAGAGTCATAGAAAGGGTAACTTCGTTGTATAAGTTTCTTTCATTTATTGCACGCCACAAAACAGTCATGATACTTATGACATCAACATGGTTAACGAGTTCAGCAAGATGATATGGCACATTGAAAACAATTTCTGTAGTCAGCAATGATAGCTGTTGTATATATGCGTCATAAGACATCACAGTTCAATAGATTCAGAAATTCATCAATCATCGAGTGCTAGTTCGTGAAGCTGTATAAATAATAATAATTTCTATAACTTCTGCAACAGTGTCAGCTACAGATCTTCAATGTTCATAAACAATAATAAATGCTCCCATTCTGATGCTAGCAGATCAGTTGTATACAATAAGTCCGTTCACTGTCTGCACGTGAATAGCATACATGGGCTACAGGTCAGCTCGACCTTTATAATGTTCCTAAGTCTAACCATCTGACTTGGACGTGATCTCTGATATAACGAATCCTGGAACACAGACAACAGTCTTGTTGGTCTAGAGCGACCCATATATATTTAACTAGTTCAGGTATACAGATACCGGTGACTTAATCCTAGTCAAAGTACCTCTCCATTTTGCATCACACAGGCGAGCAAATAGGCGACAAAATGACGAACCTCTAGATGATAGCATAAAGTTCGATACAAGAGGAATTACCTTATTTCGGAAAATCAACCATGAACATATGCCTCCAGGCAGGCTGCATAATACTGGGAAATAGTCTAGTTAGCTAACTAACTCACTAAGACACTGTATTTCCCTCAGAGAATCACAAGACGCAGTTGCGTCTGCTCGCTTCTTAAACCATTTCTAAACTGCCCCAACTGGGCGGAACACACAGAACGAACTCCCGGTTTGACATGCGCAGAACGACAATCTCTGAGTTGCCGTTCACAATAAGACGATTCGAAGAACATTCGAGATAAAAGTCTTACACAGTCGCGCCTTTTATGGTCATGAAAAGAAGCGTTAAGAAAGGTTTCAGACATCTACCATAGTTGACTGATACTACCAAATAAGGAGATGTGGTCACGCTTCGTTCAAGAAATTATAGACCGAACGTGTCTCTATACAAGAGAAGGCAACTCCTAACAAATTGTAGTTTCGATAACTCGGATTATGTCCCTTTGACCATAGAAAACATAATACACACTTCAGTCAAAAAAATGATCATACATATGAAAAAATGTTTATACAAACGAAAAATAATAATGATCCGTGCGTAACAGTGTGTTTTCGAGGATGATGAGAAAGTTACTGGATCCCCTGAAGAATCCATGCATCACCAACTTCATGGATGATATTCTCATAGCAACAGAAACCTTTGAGGAACACATTAACGCTCTAAATATGTTGTTTGATCGACTGAGAGAGACCCATTTGACAGCTAGACCGACGAAATGCTGTGTTGGATGTAAAGAGCTAGAATTCTTGGGACACACAGTACATCAGGGAAACATGACCCCAGACCCCAAGAACCTGGAGAAGTTAAAAAAAGCACCAAGACCACAAAAAAAAAGATGTGCGATCTTTTGTCTCATTATGTGGTTTCTACCAAAAGTATATTAAAAACTTTAACTCCATATGTGCTCCGTTGACTGATTTAACGCGCAATGGAAATCCTGATAGAATTATTTGGACAGCGCAGTGTGAATTAGCATACCAAGAATTGAAAGAAAAGCTCACAAGCAGGCTTATTTTGAAATTACCTGACTTGAGTCAAGAATTCATTGTGAGATCGGATGCTAGTAATATCGGTTTGGGTGCAGCTCTATTACAACGGTCAAATTCACTTGATGGGGAATTAACCCCAGTAGCTTATGCTAGCCGTAAGTTGAACACAGCAGAACAAAAATATTCAACAAGTGAAAAAGAATGTCTGGCAGTTATATGGGGTATAAAAGAGTTCCAGATTTATCTTTATGGTAAATCATTTAAGATCCAAACAGATCATAAACCACTCGTATGTCTGTCTCAAGCAAGGCATGAAAATGCTAGATTATTACGCTGGTCTTTGCTCTTACAGCCATTCCAGTTTACCATAGAGTACACTCCCGGAATAACCAATGTGGTTGCTGATTTTTTAAGCAGACATCCGTATGACGAACATCAGAGTAGTCACCAGGCATAATAGTAAATTCATCTATGTGTATTTAGAAGTAGGAACTGACATATGATCGTCTGTTCTAAAGGAGGGAGATGTGTAGTGAATTTCTAAATACAATAGCTAAATTAGTATATAACAATATAGGGCATAAAGGCAAAGATAGAAAGTACAAAGAAATTTCTGCTAGATCGGTTGGTGTCGCATACGCCTTCAGATTATTATTTTCTAACGAATAGCCGAACAAAACGGTACCAATTTTTTCAAATTCGTCCTTGACATAAACGAACCACTTTTCCTAGTTCTAAGAAATATTTGCCTAAAATGCAGTGTGGAACGAAGAGGGGCAAGGATAGATGTAAATGCTAATTCGTTTCGCATTGATTTTAAACTAAAAGCCAACTGTAGCACAGTGGCAAGCCTTGTATTAGGGGTTTCCCCAATACGATGAAAAAGTTAAAATTGTGGACACTACGGTCATGTAAACATGTTTAGCTCTTATTATGAATGACCTAAGCTCTCGTATTTAGCTTGATATTACATGGAAAAAGAGTGAAAGAGAGGTAGTTTAAAAATAAACAACTAACATAGAAAAAAAGATAGAATTTTGAACCAAACCACATAGCCCCTTAAAAATCGTTTATTCGTGTACCCGAAGACTTGCTGACCAAGAATATGGTGTTAGTTATATAAATAGTCCCTTAACTAATCAAATAATGATAAAACAATACATAGAGATCAGAGATACTGTCAGGTCAAGTCATATCTGCTTAGATTGGATCGCATATTTTTTGGGAAAAAAGTAGGTGACAGATAGGCTAAGATAGTACAGTGAATCCGATTGGGTGGAATTTGAAGTGAGACGAAATATTATTGGCTGACCTTTGAATAAACATAAATAGCATAGTAACGTAGAAAGGTTTGAATGATATTTTTTGAAAGACTGTTTACACTGTAATATTAAGAGTGATTGGCCAACTGAGTCGATATTGTCAGAACAAGCGTTAGGGTGGACGCCATTTCTTGAAAAATTCTACCAGCGATAGATGAGATCAGGCTGTGCTTTCAAATACAATTTCTAGGCAGCCTGGACAATAAAACAGATCGAAACTGTGTCAGTCATCATCACTGTGTATTTCATTGAAAATTTGTGGTAAGATTGACATTTATTAACATGTATTTTATATAAAAATTGAATGTGTAATAATAATAGATGTCTGTACTTGAGGGGGTCTATAGCGACCATGAGGCAAAGCCTAGAGATTGATCCACCATGTAATAGACTGTCAGAGAGGTGTAAAACTACAAGAATATGTATGATTGTCATAAAGGAACATAACACCTATCCTATTATATGGAAGAGATTACAGCTGGAATTGCAGTGGCATTGTAACTATTAGGGGAGAGGAATACTGGTGTACATTGTCACATCAAAAGATAATGGTGGCATAGGTTGGTGTAAGGCTATGACCCTTTTTGTTTGTTTGTAGTGTACATGTCCTTAATTGTGGACTATTAGTGTATGCTAGGTATTAAGAAGGATGCATACCTTCACATTTCAGAGGTCCTGGGTACTGACGTTAATGTGGTACCAAACGCTTGAAAGCTGATTGATTCAGGACTCTGTCTATATACTGCGAGCCCATGCTAGTGGCCATTGCCTATCAAACAGGGAACAGATTGTCGAGCGAGCAGAGGAAAAGTTCTACCTATATTCTACGGCCAAGATAAGTTCTTGTTCGGCAACTGAAAGCTCAACTTTAAAAAGGAAAAAAAAAGTGACAGTGAATAAAACTGGTACAAATATTCAATAGTTCCACAAGTGACAAATAGAAACAAACATTACTAAAAGGGAGTGATTTTAAACAACAACCTAGTGGTACTACCAGTATTACCTTAAAGTAGGAGAACACTACAGACATATAATAGAATAATATTTTTATGTATGGACATAAGATCTAATGTGCTATTTGACTGATGTAAATGATTATTTTGATTTCACTTTTAAATTGTCAGTCCTGATTCAAAATAAATTAGAATCAGGATAATAAATTGTAAAAATTATATTTACACAAATTTCAAACACGGTCTTAATTAAGATAGCCTTTTAACGTGTTGTTTGTATGTTATTGTGGTAGTACTCTGTGTTGTTGTGAATAATAAACTAATTGTTTGTATGTTTGTTGGTTGTTACACATTACACTCTACCTTCATAACCCTAGACATTACACGAAGTCATTTAATATAATAATATAAATACATTTTGAATGAGATAAAAAGGGTGGTAGCGGAAAGGTACCCTGAAAAGTTCACAATACTATTGGGTAAATTCAGGGACCTTCACAGCTAATCTCATTAAATACAAATATAATACATAACAACAAGTCATAACATCAAAATCCACCACAAACATTATGAGCACAATCAGCACATTTCTTAAAGTCCTATACGAGTTCAGGGGGCTTGTCCCTACCTCCACATGAAGCTACATCAGGGGTCACATCAGGCTTACCCATAGAGGAGGTTCGTCAAAGGCGAAGCAACTCTAATTCCAAAAAAAAAGCCAGTAGCACAGAGGAAGTAGCAGTTGACCTCAGTGCCCGAGATGATATGCTGTGGCCATCTAGGCCATAAGGCGTGATTTGTATCTTACCTGTAATCAGAGATAGTTATGATATAAGCAGTCATTTGTTAAATTAATTCACTTACGTCATTATTTGGCCATGTTTCTTTATGAAGATTAGAGGGCTAGAACGTATTGCGTTTTCCCTTCTCTATGACACGGTTATCTGTACGTGGTTCTCCTAGATTGCATGTGTCTATGTCTCTACCCAGTTTTGTAAATCCACAATAGTAACGTCTATATACTGTGTGTGGTAACCGTTTATATACAACTGCGTCTATATAAATAAATAAAATTAAAATACACATATATATATATATATATATATATATATATATATATATATATATATATATATATATATATATATATATATATATATATATATATATATATATATATATATATATATACAAAGAGAGAGAGTGAGAGAGAGAGAAAGGGCTGGAATGTATTAAAAATATAATCGATTCTTCGAGTTTCTGTAATTGGTAATTAAAGACTAATCCATCAATTTTTAACAATTTGATCAATTACAAAAAAGTTGTAAATAACATTTTTTTGTTTTAAATCAATAAGTACTTTATTTATTTTACTTGTTAAATCATCGTCTTGAAAACATAATCTTGAAAATATAATGAAAATACTATGTACGTTCCGCCAGGTAGAGTTTGGTAATATCGTAACGATACCCAGTCATCAGACAGTCACCCGCTTACCTCTTTGAATCCGTCTGACCAGCTGTGGAAACGTGTCGGTCCATCATTTGACCCCAGTGGAAAGCTTCTGATCGTATTGACAAAAGCTTGTATGGTGCGTATGATGAAAGAAAACAACACTGTCTGACCAGACATCTGTCTGGCGGAGGGGCTCAGATAAGGGAGATATTAGATAACACTAGTCAACAAATTTTCAAAAGTTATTTGTACCAGAAATTAAATATACCATTTCTTATTGATTTTGACATGCTGATTTCAAATATCATAACGAAATTCACCAATTGGCTCTGGTTTATTTAAAATGAATAATTTACATTACAGTAATACAAATAATGTATGCTTGTTTAATTCTCTGGGGTGAACAGCTAAGTCTTTCTACTTTAGCATTATAAAAATTGTGGTTACATACTCAATTAATTGATATTTCAACATAAAATGATAGAAAAAATAAAACATTATTTAAAGTTCACATATCATGTTTTAAAAAGGCACATTTGAACCCATTCCGTCATTATTCAGTCGATGTTCGAGCTCTCGTTGCTTGCTTCTTGTAGTCAATCGATGAGGTGTCTCTTGTCACAGTCCAACAGTAATCAGCAAGCATTGAAGGGCTCCAATTGTTTTGATACCTTGTCTCCATAGCAGCAATGTCCTGGTGAAATCGTTCACCATGCTCATCACTGACCGCTCCACAGTTTGACGTAAAGAAATCCAGATGAGAATCCAGAAAATGAATTTTCAAAGACATGTTGCAGCCAAGACTCTTATACTTCAGAAGGAGATTTCTACAATTTCATTGTAATTATCAGATCTGTTGTTTCCAAGAAAATTGTCCACCACTGACTTAAATGCTAGCCATGCTGCTTTTTCCTTGCCAAACTTCTCGAAAATTAATTTGAAGAAGAAAAGAATTGTCCATTTCTGAAGCCTTTTGTCTTCTTGTTGTCGGTGTTGTGCATTTTTATAATTTTAGTCATCTAGAGCGGCTAATTTTATTTTAGACAAGTAGCCATTGTGCTTTACGTAAGCAATCTCCTTGCCCAGCATGGCCGAATCACAAAATCTCTATACTTTTTATTTAAATGTTGCTAAAGAGAAGGGCTTATCGGGCAAAGAGTTATCATACTTTGTTGCCACTTCTGTGAAAGAGGCCAAAGCATAACAGGAAGCCGAGAAAGCCATAGCCAGAGAGGAGGGAAGAGTAGAAAGGGAAGAGTAGGAGAAGCAACGGGAACACGAAAAGAAAGAGAAAGAAAAGCAAAGAGCTTTTGAAAAGGAACAGGCCGAAAGAGCAGAAAAGAAGGAACAGGCCAAAAGAGCAGAAAGAAGGAACAGGCCGAAAGAGCTAAGGAAAAGGAACAGGCCGACAGAGCCCACGCCAATAGATTGAAAGAATTAGAGATCGAATGAAGAAGAATCGAATCTAGTTCTAGCACTAATGGGTCGGGAAGCTCACAAAGTAGTAAGGGGGGTAATATATCTCACGCGATTGTTCCGAGCGCGCCTCTTTTAAGTTAGATGTTTCCCAGACGCTTCTGCGGAAATAGACCTTTATCTTGCTAGGTGTGAGTCATTAGCTGCCACCTATGGATTCGATAGAGAGAGATATAACATGAAGCTATCTCAGAGTCTGCGAGGACCCGCATACGACGTCTTCCTCAAAATGACACTGGAGGATAACAACAATTATGATTTGTTGAAGAAAGCTCTGCTGCAACGTATTGCGCTGAATGCGCAATATTTTCAGTGCAAATTCCGAGAAGCCTAGAGGCAAATAGACGAATCGTACAAGCAGTTTGCTACACGTCTGACTATGTACTTGGAGAAGTGGGGATTACTAAGCGCCTTCGACGAATCGTATGGAGGGCTCCAAGAAATGAATATCGTGGAGCTATTCATGGTTCGCTCACCCCAGACATAAGACGGTTCTTTACGGAGCATGTGACCGAAACTCTTGAACAGGTGGTACGGTTTGCTGATTGTTACTAGAGCGCCCAGTCGGAAGTGAACCCAACTAAAAGACGCCAACATGATAGTCACCCCAAACGAGGGGAGCGCCCCTTCACTGACTCAAAGAGTACGAGCAACACTTCATACTACACGACACAACAGCAACAGCAGCAACAACATCTACAAGATCAACATAGGCAGAAACAGAGCAATTCAGTCCAAGGATCTGGAAGACGATATTGTAAGACGTGCAAATCTGACACGCACTTCACATCGGACTGTAAGTGGCCTAAGACAGGCCCTTATAATGTCGCATGTCTGATCAGGGGACCGATAGGGAAACATGACATATGAACACATTTCCAGCCACCAATCTATTACTGAGCAAGTAACCGTGGGTAACCACACCATACGGTGCTTGTATGATTCGGGTCTCGAATATACCGCTTTGGTTTCCCCATCTTTGATGAAGGCCCACCAGTACACTGATGAAAGAGCATAAAGCCTATGAATCTTCCAGTTGCGGAAATTGATGTTTCAACCCGATATGTACGGGGGAAAACCAATGCCGCAGTAGTAGACGATCTAGTCTACTCTCTCATCTTAGAGAGGAAATATGTGTTTCTTTGAGATTTCTTACGTGACACAAGTCGACATGAGAGAGAGAGAGAGAGAGAGAGAGAGAACACAGGAAATGTCCCAGCGGCCCTTGAACTCTTATCTTTAAACAGCCCAAATATTTCGGAGCTGAAGCAGGCACAAAGGGCCGATAACAACCTAAAGCCTTGCTTTTCTAAATTGTATGGCAATTGCTCCCATACTCCTCAGGGAGCATTTTACAGAGAGAAAAGTTTGGTCTGTAGACGGGTAAGAAATAAGAGGCAGTTAGTTGTCCCGCTCCCCTGTCGCACCTGTCTAATGGAAGAAATGCATTTAACCCTGCCCCATCCCATTAAAGGTTCATATGCCCTGGTAAGACATATTTCTCTGAATTACTTCTGTCAAGGTTTGCGACACGATGTTAGATAATTTGTACAAGATTGCTCTGTTCGCCATAACCCGGAAAACCAGAAAGATGAAACTACCAAGAAAGAGTTTGAGCAGATTGCCCAACACTCAGCAGGGGATAACTCGTACCTCAGTTCAACATTTATGTGTAGTAAAACAGAGTTACGCCAAGCGCAGAAAGACGATATTACCATTGCATCATACTCTGAACCGAGTCGGATAGAAAAACCCATGATTCAGCTGGAACTTTCTACACCGAGGATGGAATTATCTATCGACGAACGAGGCAAGGGAAGCAACTCTTAGTGCCCCTCACTTTAAGAGCCTCCGTTATAATAGCGGCTAATATATTCTCATCGGGGAACATGTCCCAGTGGGTACTACTATGATTAACCTTCAAGAGGTTTACTTCTGGCCCAAACGATGGAAGAACGTTTGTCAGTACATGGAAAACTGTACAAATTGCCAAGTGAGCAATTGAAACAATCGCCCACGGAATAATGAGGAGAAGAACACTGTCATCCAGAACAGTAGAACAGGAAGGCATACACCACACAAAAGTTTACGTCCAAACCTGGATATTTAATGCAATATCTTAGGTGATGTCGTGTGTGAAGAAATGTCAGTCCCTGTCCTTTTGTGTGATCTCTCACACCTCCAGAGCTCCGGCGTAAACTTCTTTTTTCACATTTCCTCATTATTCGCTTGTTATTTGGCATTTCATTTTGCCCTTCCATTCATTTTACTCTTTATGCTGGACATAGCATGGGGAAGTCTCAAACACTACAATCCCCTATGGTAGTATTTGCTACTGGAGTAATTCGTATCTTATTGTTTACCACTCCTCAGACGTATTTACGTTCCACCAGGTGGAATGTGGTAATATCGTAACGATACCCAGTCATCAGACCGGTCACACGTTTCTCTCTTTGAATCCGTCGGACCACCTTAGAAACGTGTCGGTCCATCATTTGACCCCAGTGAAAAGCTGGTGATCGTGTTGACACAAGCTTGTATGGTGCGTACGATGAAAGAAAACAGCACTTTCTGACCAGACATCTGTCTGGGTGAATCACGCAGATAAAAAAGATATTAGATAATCTGTCGGGGTAGACATCTGGGCGGAAGATATAACGTCTGGAAAACATGGTCACAATACTGTGATAGACAGAGGTGCATCCGGAAGTCTCATGCAACGATATGGCATCACTGTTGTAAGAGGCCACGCGCGTATATTAAATTTAATATTTTTCTAATATGCGCGCGATGAGTAATGATAAACTACCTGACCCCTCTAGTGCCAGAGAGAGATTGGTTCGCCAGAATCAGCAATGAATTTGATTGGAACATCCAGTGGAAACCCAGCTGGATTTGATCTGGGAACTGTATAATATAATGTAGTGAAATCCCAAACACAGAACGCACAGAGAGATCGCATTGTACAGCAAACAACTCCCAAACAGCAAGTGAGATATTGGACTTAGTATTCCATACTTATCAGTGACAGTTCAACGTATTTGGGCAACTCTCTGAAAACTTAAGAGTAAACCCGCATATTTAAATATATAGACTGTAAAAACATAAGGGACCATGACTTTAATATAACAAGACTGTAAACCTGGGAATCAGATTAACCATTATTTGGGGTAAATGTAAACATTTCTATTACAAGCATGAATTTAACATGTTTTCTTGCTAGCGGATATATATGAGGCTGGCAACCTCAACATTTGACAATAGTATATTCATGAACCACTACAGCAAGAGCTGGTGATTGTTTCTGACTAGTCGTGCGGAAATCCCGACAGCAGAGCGATCCCAGACTCCAACTGGAGTAGGGATGAGTGATTATTATATCACATGTGCCTAAGGTGTAGCATATTATCTTGCGAGAATTACGTACCTTTTTTAATTGTAATTCAGGCAACTCATTATTCATGTTGTCCAGACGCAATTTCCTAGTTAACACCCAGAAGGATATGGGTGAATGTTCATCATATTCCCTGAGTTACACTATGTGCTCGGGAATTTAATTCTTCAGAGACGTTAACATTGGTGGGTGAAGCGCATGAAAATGAGCCTGTTAGTTTACGGCGAACAAATGTGCTCAGCAGGCATTTGTTTCTTTATATTTGTATAAAGTTCGTGGTTACAAGCCATCAGATGATTTGTGGTACTAACGCAGCTAGTGTGAGAGAAAATCATCCACCATAACCGCCTACAGTGGAAGAGAGTGTGGAGAAGGCTTTCGTCATCACAAAATTGATGAACCACAGCTGCAGGACTCACTATTACAAGGTAAGTGCTAACTAAACAGCACCAGCAAGAAAGGGACAATTCCAGTTGAACTTTAAGTATAAAGTTTAATTCCCACCCACGTCTCAATGATGAGAACGTTATAACTATCAAAATTCCACTAATTTTTCCAAATTTATTTTAACTCTTTAAAGACTATTTCACTATTAAATTTGTTACCTGTTGTGTTAAAACAAAGCAATAACAGTTGATTCAGTTATATGTATGAAAGCAAACGTATGAGCCAGAATTGTAAATCTATATATTAATACTTAGACATATATTTACACTAAATAGAGCTATACCTTATAAGAGGGATTTCATTCAATTACATTAACTAGGGGCTTGAACGGGCTAAACCATTGCATAAACACTTCACAAAAGGCAACGGGCCAGATAATAAGCTAACAAATTGCTCAGCCCTAAGCAGCTTTTGTTCTTGAATTCTGGGAATATCTTGAGAAAGGATCCCTAAGGTAGAAGTGGCATTAAACTTCAATCTACATCTCTGCCAAGAGCAATCTTGTGCGCAGGTAGATACTTTGGAAGCCAATATTACACTCTTGAGATTTGGTTACTTTTGGCCACTACTGCAAAAGCAGGGTAGGCAATCCGTGATAAGAACATTTAAAATTAAGAAAATTTCATACAGACTTTCGCGAACAAACGTTTTCTAAGACACGTACTCCATCACTGATGCCCATCACAGCCTTATTACGCTTAGGTACACTCACCAACACGCTTGCACTGCGCTTGGATGCCATTATTAATTATAAAAATCATCAAAGACAACGTTAAAAAGCAAAAAAGGTGGATTAAAAGATGCTCGACAAAGACACGTGTAAACACAACGAAAGCCGCGACAATAAGGAGGGGTCTTCTCCGTGCTGCGCAATAGGCGTCTCGAAATTTTTAGCCCATTGCGTATGGCCGCGAATACCCACGAGGTGCCCGCGAATGGCAAAAAATGGGTTACACTTTATCTAGCGCGAATGAGCAAACCCGCGAATGCGGAAAGTGCGAATAGCAAGGATTGATATAAATATATACATACATCTATGTGTAAAATGTTCTACGTTATATTGCAATATTCCTTCCCACGCTTCCACCTGGCGTTTAAAACAAAACTTCCAATTAAAGTGAAAGTCAATTCGCGCCTCAAATGCCAGCTGAATACACTCAAAAGTTCGTATTATGATAAGCTTCTCCTGGAATTCAGACGGTCAATTTCCCTTATATGGAGTTGTCATTTCCGTTTATTCTCGGTAATATTTGAAAAAATTCAAACGGTAAATTTTCCGTATATGAAGTTGTTATTTCAGTCTCTTCTCGGTAATGTTAGCATTCGCCGTCCTCCTGCAAAATCTTGGCCAAACAAGTCTGTCGGGCGTTTATTACATCATGTATGTGTCTGTAATCTCTCACCAGTTTTATAATGGACTGGCGCTCCCCGTGAAACATAAAACTGGGTCACTACACGAAAATGACCTAGCCAGGAAATCTGGTCTGATTTGTATCAAATCTCAGGTAAACGAACATGACAGAAATGAATGGAAGTAGTCTAACCTTTGACTTGAAAATACCAAATACTGTCGGAGGTAGGGAAATAGAATTTGACAAGAATCGAACGGCGCACATAATTAGTACACACAATGAAAGTAGGTTAATACTGCCGGAGAGGAAAAGAGAGCGAATAAATTTATGTGACAAGAGTCCTCTTGTCTCTCGAAATTTCATTGACTTCAATTTTATGTTGTTGTTTTGCTTCCCGAAGACAGACTGTGTTTGGCTACGTGGGGCTGGCAACTCTTTTCCTCCACCTCTGCAAGAATGTCTCATCTGATTCTCGAATTATTAAAAAAACACTCAATGTCCACCTCAAGTCTCGCTTTAAAGAGGAATATGGCTGGTTCTACCCGATGAGGCATGGTGCCTTCGCCTTTTGCCTCGAGTCTTTTGGCACTTTACTGTCTGCCTCCTCGTCTCAATAATGTTATGTAATTTGTACCTTTCAGTCTCCATTGTCAGTCTTCTGGGATCTCGTATCATACGTTGTCAGTACGATTGTTTTCTGTTGCATTTGATATTATTAATTTTTCACTGTCGTTGGGTTTAAGAAGTGCTTCTTTATTGTCGGGCTAGGTGAAACTGTGGATGCAGCTGCATGTGGAGGTAGTTATATGTCCCAAAGCTCATTTCTGTAATTAAAGGTAATTCTGAATGAGCTAAGAAGGCTCTCTGCGACTTCAGTAACTTCTCTCTAATGGGGCTGTTTGTCTCTGCCATTATTTTCAAAGCTTCAGGAGTTGTGTAAATTAGTTTTTATAGAACTTCGTATTGTGGTCTTCCTGTCTTCATCTTAGAGTTGGAGGGTTTTTGTTGCTGCCCTCGCTGATTTATATTATGGTGTATAGCTTGGATCGAAGCATTTTCTGTGTGTATTTGTGTTGCTCATAAGACTCGGACTAAGTTATCTAAATAAAAAATAGAACTCTTCTGGATGCGGTTCATTTAATGCGACATCGGCACTTCACTAACACGTATCAGTAGTTCATATCTTTAGCTTGTTGAATTTCAATCTGCTGTGACCTGTTCCGATTGTGAAGATTACTACTTCTGTACTTCTGCTGAGCTCATAATGAGCATTATAATTCTGTTTGCCACTTTTTCTTGCATCTGCCCCAGACAAAATTCCTCGCTTCTTTGTAAATTATGCTTATATCAGAACGAGGTAGTTCTCTACCTTCTCCTGCTAATCTGTCATCTCCCCTTTGCCTAGGGTGTGGCAACAAGATGGAATCCACTGTATGACTTCTATGAATCGCTGACCTATTTTGTGGAATAATGCACTTAGGTCATCCAGGGCTACATTATTCTGGCTCTTTGTTATGGCTGTTAAAGGCAGGGGATCTATGAAGAAAGCCACTTGTCTCAAACTTAGTTAGTTTTAAAAGGAAATGGAAGGAGAGCTGGCTAGCATCAGATGATATTATTCCTTCCTTCATACCCCATCTTCGTCTAACTTGCTCGAGATAATTGTCGGTTATAAATGGCCATTTTGCTTGCATCTGTTATTATAATCACTGAAGTATCGCTCAAGGCCTCCGTCTCAGCTCTAAAGTACTTATATAATATTCCTGCTGCCATTGGCTGTCTTGTGTGTGTACAATTACTAAAGCTCAGAAAGATTCCTCAAACGATATCTTCTGTTGCATTGTTGTAGATCCATCTGTGTACGCATGGGTTCCAGAGTTGTTTAGCTCTATGTATTTTTTGTTGTGACTCCTCTGTCCATTTCATTTTGGCTGCTCTCCACTCTATGCTAAGAACTAACGTGCTATTTCCAGTTTGTCGCGCTATTGGTAAATATGCCGGTCAGACAAACAAATTGCGTGAAAGTGCTTTCCAAGACATTCGTGTTATGCCTATTTAAATATTTGAATCAAAGGAATTGATTTGGTAATACTCCAAATCCTTCAACAACCTTCAAGTGTGTAAACGTGTGTTTAGAATCTCCGAAATTATATTTGATTTTATTTAATTAATTAATTAATTTATTTTTTAATCCTTTTACAATTGACAAACACCTGTACATTGTATAATGCATATAAAATAAACACGTACTCTCACTCACTGGCACATTTGAAAGAAAGTTTCCAAATAAAAACCTTCACATACCCATTGAAACTTGCATCCAGAAAGCCAAAACATGGCTATAATTATTTAAACATGTGTACAGTCAATTCTAGGTTGAAATTAGTTTTCTGCCCTCCCCACCCTCAATCCCTTCAACCTTTGATATACTGTGTTTTTTGTAAGAATAATTTTATTCAGGAGACAGAAGATCATTTGTTTTTTTACTGTAGTACAGTCACTCCTACAATAGGAATTTTGAAAAAGGAATTGATGGTCTACTTTCCACGCAGTATAGACATGTATAGAGCTATCATGCTGAATTCCCTACCAAAGTGCACACAACAAGTAGAACTGAAACTTTTGAGCCTGATAGTGGAATTTAAATATTTAGTCTGGATTTGTAGGAACTGCGCGGTGTTTGAAGGGAAACAGTACAACGCCCACTTATTCTCAAAATTATTCTTACAAAAAACACAATATATCAAAGGTTGAAGGGATTGAGGGTGGGGAGGGCAGAAAACTAATTTTAACCTAGAATTGACTGTACATATGTTTAAATAATTATAGCCATGTTTTGGCTTTCTGGATGCAAGTTTCAATGGGTATGTGAAGGTTTTTATTTGGAAACTTTCTTTCAAATGTGCCAGTGAGTGAGAGTACGTGTTTATTTTATATGCATTATACAATGTACAGGTGTGTGTAAATTGTAAAAGGATTTAAAAAAAAATAAATAAATAAATAAAATAAAATATAATTTAAAAAAATAAATAAAAACGGAGCGAACGTAGGTATGTACGTGAATGTATTTATCGGTATGTAGGTGCGTTTTTTTTCTCTCTTCTTCATGTTTCTTCTCAAATGTTTTGACTAATTTCGGAAATTCTAAACAGTAGCTCATGTGTACATGTGAAAGTGTGAGCAAGTGTAAGTTTCTGTATATAAAATACTATGAACTAAACGGGATTTTGATTAGCTATAAACCATATTAATTTTTTTTTAAAATTCTTTTTAAAAGTAAATTAACTTTTTAATTTCTTTGTTATTCAGTTAATCTATATAAAATCTTAATTATTTATTATTTAATTTTTTTAAAATGTATTTTGTTTATCAAATTATTCTTTTATTTTTTTTAACTTGTTTAAGTACACTATGGAAGTGAGAGTGCGCAAAAGGTTTCATATGTAATATTCAGTTGAAAAAAAAAACACACACCCACACAAATAGTAATACGTCTTACAAGGAGAAGGACAAGAAAAACCTACGTTGCGGCCACAAGGCCTTCGTCAGGGACAGACAAACAAGAGACAGGAGGGAAAGAAAATGAGAATTAAGTAGAGAACATGAAACTATAAAAATAAGAGAAAAAAACTCCCTTAATATTAAGTCCAGTCACATGTGAAGCAAAGCAAGATGGCTGCCACTAAACTGGACAGAGGAAGTTGATAGTATATAAAAATAAGAAATAATAAAAACAAGGACTGGAAAAGAATGAGAAAAAAGTAATCAATAAATAATAAATAAAATAAAATAAAAAAATAAATAAATAAAATATAAATAAATAAATAATAATTATAAATAAATTTGAAACAAATAAATAAATAGATAAAATAATAACTAAATAAAGAAATAAATAAAATAAAAAATAATAAAGGAAAAAAATAATTTTAAAAAAAAAATATATATATATATATATATATATATTTGTTTATTTATTTTATTTTATAATATATAAAATAAAATAAAATAAATAAACAAATTAAAAAAAAAAAAATTAATAAATAAAATTATTAAATTAAAAAAATTGGTAATTTAAAAAAAAAAAAAAAGGGGTGATCGCATCAAAGTAGAAAGTCATAATACAACAATTTATTTATATTTTTTTTATTTATTTTTTTAATTTTATTTAATTTTATTTTATTGATTACTTTTTTCTCACTCTTTTCCAGTCCTTGTTTTCATTATTTCTTATTTTTATATACTATCAACTTCCTCTGTCCAGTTTAGTGGCAGCCATCTTGCTTTGCTTCACATGTGTCTGGACTTAATATTAAGGGAGTTTTTTTCTCTTATTTTTATAGTTTCATGTTCTCTACTTAATTCTCATTTTCTTTCCCTCCTGTCTCTTGTTTGTCTGTCCCTGACGAAGGCCTTGTGGCCGCAACGTAGGTTTTTCTTGTCCTTCTCCTTGTAAGACAGTATTACTATTTGTGTGGGTGTGTGTGTTTTTTTTTTTCAACTGTTTTACCCCGTCTTACGGCAGTTCTCCTCATATACTTATGTAATATTTAATGTATCTTTCTTGTATTTCATGTAAAATGTACCAGATTTTGTAAAGTGGAAAGAATGACAAATAAAAGTTTTATAAAAAAAAAAAAAAAAAAAGTGTAAACGTGTGTATATGTGAGCGTACTTTCGTGAGTGTATATATCTATGTAGTAGTGTATGTATGTGTGTGTGAATGTACATGTATGCATGTTTGTATTCAAGTGTGTATGTATGTGTTAAGACTCAGCGACGGACAAAATTCCTATTCCCATGCATTGTTCATCTATTCATTCTCGGCATGTAGACAGACAGAAACACTAGCAAATGCATACTGACATGCAAACAAATAAATTATCAGGAGTAATTTAAGAACAAAAGAAAAAACAAAAATTTAATTTGATCTGGTATTTTTGAGCACAAAAAAAAAACATACTGATTTACAAGATGTAGATGTGCGAAATGTGTTAGTGTGTATGTGTATATACTCCATCCCGTAGTACTCGATTTCAATAAATAGACGACGCTATTTTTTCAAATACATAATTTTAAAAATTATAACTTTTAATATGTAAATATTTGTATTGTGGGAACCAAATTGTATAAACCATATCTAGACACACTGACAGACAACATGCACGAAGACAAATTACTGGAGAAAAAAATTGTTGAACAAAAATTAAGATAAGCCTGTTCCCTTGACTTTCCCTGACATTATAATTCATTCTTTCATTATACGAGTACATTGTGTAAAACGATTGGGGATGTGAGCGTACTTTCGTGCGTGTATATAATATGTACGTAAGTGTGTTTGTATGCGTATGTGAATGTACATGTATGCATGTTTGTATGCAAGTGTGTATGTATGTTTAGACTCAGCGACGGACACAATTCCTATACAACTGTTCCCTTGACTTTCCCTGGGATGTTCACTCTTTCATGTAATTACCGCATCCCGTGTACTGGAATTCCAATAAATGACGCCAGGTCTTTTTTGCCCTGTCTATTTTTTGCTCAAGCTCAGATGGTGGAGGACAGGAAGACTTGTTGTAGATTTCTTGAGGTGCAACGGTTGCGAGCGGAAATGAAACATTGATGCATGCCATGGCCGGTTTCTTGTTTTCGAGTCTTGTGTTGTTCGATTTTTACCAGAAATGGGTTTCCTTGGAAATCCACGGAGGTATATCCCTTGTTATTCTTCAAGGGCTTTTTAATTCTTATGCACAAAGAATACTGTACTAAAAAAGTCTTCTGAACGTAATAATCAAGCGGAATACTTTTTTTTCCATCTTATTTCGACTTTTTAAGATAGTCCTTAAAAGATAAACCAATTATAATATTAATGAAAGACGTCCACCTGGGAGTGGCCAGCTGTTCTGGATAAAGGATGACTTTGAGGATTTAGATTACAAAATCTGTTTTGTTCCGACATCATTAGGAAGAAAACAAGTCTCGCTGGAATTGTTTGTGTGTCAAATTTTTGCAAACACCATCGTCACACAATTTTAGACCCCCCCCCCCCTCCCCCCACCCCTCACTGCATGACGCCATATGTGGACGACCACCATATTGTGATATCGCAGGTTTCAGTAGGGATAACATTAATGAATTTATTTTTAATTGGAAGAAAAGATATCCCGCTCAACCTTGTGACGAAATTGTTTGTTCTCTCTTTCTGGTCTTCAGTTAACTCCAGCTGTACTTTTTCATTCTACTTGCTAATTCTTCCCATGTGTATTTTTTATGCTTTCATCATTCACGGTTATCGTATCATTACCATCACTATTGTGATGGGTTAGAAATGTGTAAAGGAGGTCACTTGGCAGCTTTTATGCGGTACTTAGCTGTCAGTAACGGTTATGCTCCTTCTGATGGTTTGGTTCCTGGTAGACTGATCACGATCGTCGCTGGTCAAGGTTGTAGGGCGCAGTACGTTCCCAGAGTGTCTACGAAGTTGTCATAACATATCCTGTCCTAATTCGTCACTCCTTTATCCTTTACCTGACCGCTTGACCTGTTTTGAAGCAACATTGACATCTATTTGTGCAGGGAGAAGTTGTATGTGTACTAAATTATGTAACAGCTTCCGGTCCACATAACAGGTGGCCTTAAGTAGCAAGACGGGTTGATTGAGCAAACGCTTGATACGTGGACATGGACTGTAGATAATTGCAACACACCAAGTTGCTCATGTGTCAATATAGATGGGCAGATGGTATTTGGACACGAAACGTTAAGTTCGCAAACATGACCTGCCCAAATACACGGTCGATTTCACTGGGATATTTGACAATCTTTTTAAAACAGTAGATTATTTTGTTGAAATAATTAATTACAGGAAAGTAACATATTGAATATATCTGTGAAGTATTGAGTTTTTAAACATGACAAGTACCAATGGAAGTGGCAAGAAGTTATAATGTGGTCTTGGAGTTTAAAAATCACATGTATGGAGTTTGAAAATCACATGTAAGGGCTGTATATTATGTTGTCATGTAGTAATGTAGTACATGAGGGTAGTGAGGGGACCGCACAAAATCAGACACTTATTTGCAATTGGTTTGGCAATTGAGATGCTAAGATATACTGTTGTTCATTGGGTCTCTCGTCTTCGAAGCAACATGGTTGTGTGTATAACAATTTTCACTAATACCATTCCGCGTTCTAAGACTACTAAACTGACTTCTAATTTTGAAAGAGAAACCATAGGCAGCCAAGAACACAGAGTATTCGGACACATAAATAGGAGAGGCCATAGGACTGGAAGTGAACTCTTAAGATTAGAAGAGAGTAACTCCAGATTCATAACTTTGTGCCTCAAGTTCTAGGATCCTACTTCAAGTGCACCCGAACACCTAACACCTCTGAAAGGTACGCCATCTTAAACAGTTGCCCCACATTGTGTAAAAGCCTCTGCTCAACCGATATCGGTAAGTTGCAATGTGTGCATTTTATCATTTTATATTTGCATTTTGTCACGGGTTTACTCCCCTTGCTCTGCAGTGATGGTCCAAAGTGGCCACAATTCAGAGTACCTAATGAAGTTCTTCAAAGGTGTACCTTTCGCTCAGGATTACTCTTGACAGGAATGTGAATTGAAGAATTACTTCAATTCTAGGGAGCATAATAGGAAATTTTGTTTAATCAATTACTCCGGCTGATAGGATCCAGGCCGTGACTGATTTGCAAAGATCTTTCTGATTTGGAAATAGATATATTATTGAATCAAAGGAAATAATTTGGACCTACTCCAAAAACCTGTAACAATTTTTATATATTATTAGAGTGTGTGAGTGTGTGTGCGTGCGTGTGTGTGTGTGGGGGGGGGGCTACGTGGTATGTGTGATTTGTGTGCAAGTATGAATGTGTGTAGGCAGCTTTGAAAGGGTACTAGCTGCCAGTAAAATGTCAGTTGGCTTCTGCTCCTTGCAATGCTTGTTCTTTGCAATTTATAGACTGGTTCACTCTCGTCACTGGTCACGTCTGGGGCTGTCCTTCGTAGTTTTGTGGGGTAAATGCGAAGGTGGTCCAGCGTCTGTTAAGACCAGTCTGTTGTAGTCTAGCTTAGACTGCAGGGCCACTTATACAACTCCCGTGTTCCACAGATAGCACCAACAATTTGTACCACTGACTACTGTAATGAAAATTGAGAAAAACAAATTCCCTATTGATTATTTGGTTTCCCGACACAAATTCAGGTTTTCTCCCCCCCCCCCCCCCCCCCACCCTTTTCATTCCACCATCTAAATATGCCTCAAAACTTTACTTTCTCTGAGCATTTAATCCCAGTGAGCGGAAAATACATTGCATTTATATTGAACATGTATACATTTACATTTGAACTGGTTGAAAAATGTTAATATAATAAGTATGTTCATAAGTTTCTCACCATCCACGACTTGCTCCGTGGGGAACTTGGTATTACCTCAGCTTTTGGCTCCCTATCAGAAACCCGCGTAGTCACCAGCTATTGCAGTTGTGGCTCGTGAAACCATCATTCTATATGCTGAGGTTGCTAGCCTCGTATGACTTAAACATCCACTAGCAATTTTCACATGTTAATAAATGCAAAATATTGAATTATAAAATGTACAACTTACCACAAATTTCTTTGGGAATACAAACTAGCTTCTGGCTTAGTGAAATAGTTAAGGCAACATGATTAAGATGCCTCCTACACGTTGTCGGGAGTATTACTTTGCAAATAAAATCCCACTACGACTTAGTGATCAGGATTCTGGGCTTTCGATATTAATAAAAGTTCAGTGTTCCTTTGATACCAAGTCCACAAAATGCTTGTAGCGTGCTGATTTCCACCAGATATATGTAGAGTGTCTATTTATATGTTGATGTGGAGCTATAAAGTGTTGATGTGTCTTGGTAGTAGCGCCACTCAACATGGAGGGTTATCGCCCTCGGACACCAAGGATGATGAGGCAAGATCTTATGGTGTCGTGGTATGGTTTATGTGTGACGTGTTTATGAAGTCAAGTATCAGATAAGGACGTCACATCAATTCATAAACGTATAAAGTCAATAAATCGTTGAACAGCAAGTGATGTTGTTGGTAACATATAATATACGCCACAACGACGAGATACATGGAGATAATTATGCAGTAACATCACTGGTATAGAACAATAGTCATTACATCATCGACGTGGTCAATACAGCAGGAACAGCAGACAGCATCAATAATAATGGTACATTATATGCCTTCTTCTTATTCATAAACAGCTGTGCATGTAGTCAGGTGGTAAGCTTTCCCTTTCTATCACAGCTAGTAGATATCAAATGGGAGATTAAATCTAGTCTCCTATATTCGACCTCAACAAGACAGGCATGTCTTTTGAGCGTCACATTATCGTCCTCTATGTTCCTTAAACAACAAAGGTATCAAACCTAGATCCATCAATAAAGTTCAGGAAGCAAATGGTCCTTAGGACAGGCATCAATCGATGCGTGACAATATGTGGATCGTGAGCTGAGCAAACTGGTCATATCATAGACTCTTTAATAAGGCAGGCTAGGCAAAAATGTAAACATCACAAGATGGCGATAAAGTTACTCAGAAAACTTCAATTACCTGTTCATCAGGAATTAAATCACATAAATCACATAGGCCTCCCAGCATTAAACAACTTCCAGATGGTGAAACGTCCTCACAGAAACATGAATAACTTTGTACATGGTCACTGATTATACATCTGTGGAGACTATGTGTAGTTCTGCAGTATTCGTATATATATAACTTTCAGAATATACTTACGTATGGATTATAACATTATTTCTTGTAAAGTAACGTTTTGTAAGAACGGGAACAGTGATATTAAAGTAACATTTTTTTTTAGTATGGAAACATTGGTAAGAGTGACAAATAGACATTCACTATTGTTATGGAACAGATTACACTACATATCGAATAGCATAGAGATAAATCATCTCAAAAAAGGAACAACAATGATGAGGACTCCTTCCTGAATAATATAAGCGAAGACGACAGCACAACGCTACGTCTCGCTTCACCAGCCATTCTGCCAAGTCTCACCTGGGCGGAAATCATTCAAACAACGACACAAACTAGGACATGCGCAGAACACGCGAATCGAATACAGCTTAGCTAACTTACGAAACAAAGAATGTTCTACGATGTTCGTCTGAAGATTTCGAACCTTAAAAGGAAATGACCTCGCAAGTTGCCAACTGTTTCTAGGAAAACGCTCCATACATGGTTATGACTTAAAATCGCTCACACACAAACTATCGGCAACCGTTGCTATCAAAATAGACAACTGCTTGCCGATGCTATCACGATTAGACAACTGAAGAAATAAAAGTGACTACGATTCCATGAGTTACTTTCCCATGCATTAAAAAATTAAATAGATAGTCAGAATGCATGGTCAGAATACGTAGTCAGAATACATAGTCAGAATAAGTTGCGACAAGTTTAGCGCAACATTACCGCAACCTCCCGATAAAAAAAAAAAATGTGCAACATTTTTTTTTTTTAGTATCCAAGAGTAAAACCAAAAGCGGTTTAACAACGCATGAATTATGCGGGGATAACTAGTTGCACTGCCTAATATGAGGCTAAATTGACACATAAAGTGTCTGGTGAGAATATTTCTCAACAGATGAAATCTGACTTGAAAAAACATATCGGGGAGGTGCCACCAACACACACTACGCTTGCATGAAAATACAATATAAATATGCAAGTTCATATCATCGTAATCAAATAGCGGTGTCATACTCTAATACCGCTTAGAATGGATGTACACATCTGATATTGAATATTAAATAGTACATTATCTAAATGTTTAATAATATGATTACATAACTAAACATAAATGACGATCCAGGACACATCTCCTGTCGTTCCAAGGAAAGTGTACAATGTGGAACTCTCCATGTTTGACAACAGAAAGGTAGCTTCTCAGATCAACAATAACATGCTGAGAAAAAACAACCAATATAATTCTATTTAATAGCCATTAAGTTTCATACTATACAATACATTATTATTAACAATTGTGGCCGAGTAAACTTTCGGCCCTTATATTAACTACTCAGTCTTCCTCTTATATTAAAGATGGGAACAGAAGAAGATGATAACAAAGCACAATAGTATGTGTTCACCTAAAGTGAGGACAGATGTGCTAATGTATTGTAGTAATATAGGTGTGTTATTACTCTGTAATATCGTACCGTATCCGAACCACGGATAGCTCGTACCGTGAAGTGAAAAGGTTGAAGAGCAATAGCATATCGAGTGGATCTCGAACTCTTCAAGTTCTTAGTCTGAATAGCTGTAAGAGCTTTTTGATTAGTTTCTAGAATGAAATGTGCGCCCAGGAGGAATCTTTGTAGTTTGAGAATTGACCAAACCATAGCCAACAACTCACGGTCTAAAACCGAGTAGTTCCTCTCTGCCGCATTTAGTTTTCTAGAAATGTACATAACAGGATGCAGAGTTTCAGCATATTCCTGCATAAGTGCTGCTCCGATCCCAGTGGATGAAGCATCACTTCGAAGAACAAAAGTCCTATCAAGAGTAGGTAATCTTAGGATGGGAGGAGAAGAAAATATTTTCTTGATCTGGTCTAAGGAAGATTGACATTCCTGAGACCAACGAACCAGATTAGGCGACCCTTTCTTCAACAAAGTTGAGAGAGGTGCCATGATCGAAGATAGATTGGGGATGAATCTCCCATAGAATTGAATTAAACCCAAGAGACTACGGACTTGTTTCTTCGTTTTAGGTACAGAAATGTTCAATATTTTCGAAGTATTGTGGTCTTCTGTCTTCAAGAGACCATGACCAACACGATGACCCAGGAAAGAGATTTCACTAAAACCAACATAAGCTTTAGAGGGTTTTGCTGTCAAATTACACTCACGTAGAGTGGACAGTAGGTCATATAAACCCAAATAGTGATCTTCCCACGAATCACTGAAGAGACAGATATCATCTAAGTATGCGATGACATCTGAACGATGAGAAAGAATTCGACGCATCATGTGAACGAAAGTAGCAGGGGCGTTCATAAGACCGAAAGGCATAACATTCCATTGAAATAGACCCCTAGGTGTTGATAAAGCAGTAAGAGGTTTGGCATGATCTGCTAAAGGCACTTGCCAATAACCCTTAGACAAGTCAAGTTTAGTGAAGAATCTAGAATTAGAAAGTCTAATAAGTAGATCTTCTAGTAAAGGCATCGGTTCAGCATCGAACTTTGTGACTTGATTTAATTTGCAATAATCAACGCAAATTCGTATGTTCTTATCTTTCTTCCGAACAATAACCATGGAAGAAGAATATGGTGAAGTAGACGGTTCAATTATGTTTAATTGAATCATTTCATCCAGTTCCTTTTCCACTTGTGACTGAAAGTGTATAGAGATAGGATAAGGCCTAACTCTAATAGGATTATTGTTGGTAAGAATTATGTCATGTTCTATGACATGCGTGTGACCAGGTGTGAGCGTGCCGGTTCTTTTATTATATATTTTAACTAGGTGCTACTGATATTACTAGGTGCTACTGATATTACTAGGTGCTACTGAGGCAGGCCTACTTATTAATCTATGTGGTCAAATTTCCTTCCTTGACCTATCTTCCAAGTAGAGCTATCTCATTGACTGGCCCTTTTCGCCAGAGATGGTGATTCCTGGATGAGATAAGGTTCGTCTTTTCTTCAACCCAGACCACGTTCTTCTCTCCTTGTTGTTATAGCGACTTCCTTGTACTAGTGGTTGTTACGTGCAGTCTTTGATATCTTACAATATTATACATTGGTATTCTTGTTATCTTCGCAAATATTTTGAAAGCAAACTTGTGCTTAAGGGAAAGTCATTATTGTGTTACTTCCCTTGAAAGTTATGTCGGCTCTTTCGATCAAACTCCGCGGATAAATCCATGTTACTGCGATTTATTTATTGTTTGGGTAATAATAGATTGTTCTTGCTTCAGAATATCTATGGCCTGAATTATGTGTATTGTTTGTCTGAGTAGGACGAGTCTGTCTTATATCTGTATGTCTTTACATATCTAAGTCGAACTATATGTTCTGTTGTCTCTAGAGAGGTCGAAGGCTATTCGGCGGATGTGTCGCTAGGGAGTGGTGTGATTTGGCTTCGTCCTGATAGGGACTGTGTTTACATGTCGGCCTGTTGCCGGGGAAAAAGTGATCTCAGTATTTGTGGGGAAGGTGATAGTCGTCTAAACCTATCATGTATGCTTTACCCCAGTGTTTAGTCGTATTGCCAAGGAATGGCAGTGTCATATTTCCTATACCAAGGTAATAAAAGATACTCTTATGAACTCTCGATCGAAGCCACCATTTTCGATAATTACGATTTGAATGTCTAAGAGAATATATTTGACTCGATGAAAACGACTTCGATTCCTAGCAGCACTATATCCTGTAGATTGCAGTCAATTGTTCATGATCAAATCTACAGAGCAACGAAATGTTTTATGAATGACTAACTTTAGAACAGATTCATTATCTGTATTCAAACGTGAGTGACCGCTCACGAGTGGAGCCATCTTGGAACCAAAACATGTAGGACTTTCAAGAAGAGAAAAGGGATGCCCGTATTATCGCTTGATCAGTCCAGAGATCACTGCTACACATGAGAACCCATTGCTAGCGGTTCAATATTATTATATGGAAAAATATGTGCTGAACATTATGTTGAAGAATCGTCGCTAGACGAGATTAGGTTTAGAAGCCATCTGAAATATTGTTTACAAGCTGACGTGCTCAGTCAGTGAAGTCAGATGATATATGTATGGGCGATACTGAGTGCTTGGCTACTGACAGTCCATTATACAGTTATTCTACATGAGTGCCCATGTAACATTGCAAGACCATTTGTCCACTGTACTATGATGTATTATGGCAACCTGTGATTTGTCACTATCTGTGCTGTCGAGTGTGTACGTCCAATTAAACTTTAGAAAAGGTACACAGTCGTTGGTGTCGATGACTTCCGGTCATACATGAGTGTGAGAAGAGAACATTTGTCAACAACACGAACCCTTATCATCATTCGCACATTATACACTCCATCCATGTCTACACACCACTGCGTAGGTCAAGTTGACATTCCATACACTACAGTGGAGCAGGCAACACCATAGAGATCTTGTCAACTGATGATGGTGGCTGACGCCTGTCTTCCAGCAGTACTTTATCAACACAACATATCAATATATATTATCCAACTTTATCAACTGGTGGACCAGCTTTCTGGGTTTGACCTCGCAGAAATTCAGAAGTCAACAGATTACCGATACCAGACCGTTTCCTGTGGCTGATACGACACACTTGCAGTATTGGTTTGCTCTTTGTCAACACTTCGTCACGTGACCTGTCAAGTGAATGCAGTATGTAGGTCAGCGTTGTTGACATTTTTTACATTAGACATTATAGAGTTTCACAGAACAGTTGGATCAATTCTTGTCAGTGTTAACAGGAAGACAGTATTTGTGAACTAAGAAGTCCTATTTTCATCGATGGATCTTCTTGTTTGCCATATATGAACTTTAATATTTAAGGCCAGAATGTTTAATTGAATAAAGTGGCAGTTTGTTTGTTTTCATGAAAAATAACTTTGCCATTACTGTAAGACTGAGCCTATTTTGCAACACATACTATCATACACATAATTTATATATATTTATGTTTACATGTTATTTGTTTGTATAGTATGTTAGTTTCTATGTCAGCGGGTTGTGTTTAAGGTTGGGCGGCGTCCTCACAACAGAATATCCCACGTCATAGAGGGTCCGTTGTGGGCGTTTTCTATAGGTGCAATTTTCTTGATTGAAAATTTGCTGCGACAACTGTTGCTTTTGTGTTAGCTGTGAAGTCTGTAATTATTGTTATTTTTGTAATATTTCTTTGTTCTTTAGTTTTGTTTTGATTTGTTTGTAATTTGTTGGTCTAACCTTTTCTATCTTTCAGTTCTATTCATAATTTATATTCATATATTGTGACGTCATTTGTGTTGTTATTCTTTGCAGATTCAGTGATTATTTTCATTGATTTCCCTATTTGATTTATTTTGATTTCTGCAAACGTTCTTGTATTGTCAGTCCTATTTGTACTTTATGTATTCTGTTGGTTGACATATGTTTTATATAGGTATATTTCATAAGACACAATTGCCTGTGCACTGCACTTGGATTATGGTATAAACCAGTACCTGATTATTATTACTATTATACAAGACCTTATTAAAGGCTTGTGACCCACAGATATTGGGATAGTATACTGATTAATCAAGTCATTGAGAACTTGTGGTATTATTATTGATTCAGGTGATTAGTATTATTGTTAGACATCATGTCTACTTTAGATTACTTCATTACACAAGGGAAAGCCCTTGATAAGACTGGTCAACAATTAGAACAATGGGCAGTTGCTCAATATGACAAAGCATTAGCAGCAGAAGAGAAAAGATTAGCTGCAGAAGAAAGAAAAGCTATAGCGGAAGAGAAAAGATTAGAAAGAGAAGCTGAGGCTGCTGCTGAACAAAAGAAATTGCAGATGCAGGTAGAGGAAAGGAGATTTGAAGCTGAACAAAAAAAATTGGAAAGAGAAGCTGCGGCTGAACAAAAAAGATTAGACAGTGAAGCTGAACAAAAAAAATTGGAAAGAGAAGCTGCGGCTGAACAAAAAAGATTAGACAGTGAAGCTGAACAAAAAAAATTGGAAAGAGAAGCTGCGGCTGAACAAAAAAGATTAGACAGTGAAGCTGAACAAAAAAAATTGGAAAGAGAAGCTGCGGCTGAACAAAAAAGATTAGACAGGGAGGCTGAACAAAAAAGATTAGATGCTGAAGAGAAAAAAGCAATAAGAGAACATGAATTTGAGTTGGAGAAATTGAGATTGACAAGTATGAGTAATGTTAATCAGGCATCTAGTGGTAATGGTAAACCTTCTACTTACAAGGTTAAGGTTCCACCGTTCAATCAGTCCAGTGACGATATTACATTCTGGCTGGATAGATTTGAACGTTCTTGTCGTACACATAATGTGGATAAATCACAATACGCTAATCAATTATCAGAAAACTTGAAAGGTGAATCTTTGACTAGATTATGCCTTGTAGGAGAAGCAGATAAGGATAATTATGATGTCATTAGGGCGGCTTTGATAAAAAAATATCAGCTAAGTGAGGAAGGCTATCGCCTTTTATTTAAGACGATGGTACCTGAGACGGGTGTAGAATTCTCAGAATTCACTGCAAAGGCACGTCTCACAGTTGATCGTTGGATTGAGCTTTCCAAAACAGAAAAAACGTATGAAGGACTTATGGATTTGTTGCTCAGAGATAAGATTATGTCATGTGTGAACAAACCTTTCCTTGAATTTATACATGAGCGTAAACCCAAATCTCTAAAAGAAATGGAAGAATATTGTTCCCAATATGTCACTGCACACCCCGACGTGACTTTTGGCAACACTAAGATTAAGGAGAGTATGCCAGTTGCTTCAGCAACACCATACAATCCCAATTATTCACACAGATTTCAGGGACCTCAAAACAGATTTGATAAAAAAGGTAACCATAATAGTTATCAAAACCAAGGTAACCAATCATTTCAGGGTTCTTCTTCAAAGAACTGGAGACGACCTGATAGCTCTCGACACAGGGGTGGTCATAATTATAGGAATTTCCGTAGAGGAAGTAATTATAGAAACTATCAGGGTTATCCGTCTTGGAGTCAACAAGATCATAATTACAGAGATACTCATTATAATGAATATGATAATGGTAACCAAGGGAACTATGACTCAAACCCAAATAGGGGTTACAATAGAGGTAACAATAACTACAGAGGTGATAATAACCGAGGTAGATCTCAATACAAAAGACATAAACCACATTTTCAGGCAAACTCTGCACAACAAGAGTCCCATGAAGCCTATAAACAGAGTAAAGATAATAATGATGCTAGTAATATGGCATGTGCCGCTTTTGATTTTGGGAGAGCATCTCAGTGCCCCCAATGCAAAACGTTATTTGAGCCAACCACAGTGTCTACTTTAAGCTGTGGCCATCCTCTTCCTGCTCTTCCAGCATCAGTCGCGCATGATGGAAGAGGTTCTCTTGTCTTACATAAGGGTTTAGTGAATAACAATCCAGTCTCTGTGCTATTTGATTCTGGATGCACCACAATTGGTGTTAGGCAGTCACTCGTAGATCCTTCCCGTGCCACTGGACAAGTAGTCAAATGTGTAACATTTGGCGGCACATTAGAGAAATACTCTACTGCTATCATTAGGATTGCTACTCCTTTCTTTACAGGAGATGTACACGCATGTCTTCTTCCGAATCCGATCGCTGACCTAATCATCGGTCGCATTCATGGAGTCAAGGAATGCACTCCGCAACAAATTTCCACGTGGGAAAGGCAAAACATGCAGATTGCTAACGCTGTAGTCACTAGAGCTCAGGCTCTTAATATGCCTCAAACTTCATCTATTGAAGATAATGAAGTGCATAACCAAGATAATCCCTTGGTAATTTCTCGTGACTCGTTTATAAAACAGCAAGAAGATGATCCCACTCTGAAGAAATTCTTCATTCTTGCAACTAAAGGTGATCCGAATAAAGACACAAGTCGTAAATCGTGGATTACAAAGAAGAATGGCGTACTTGTACGTATGGTTCAAGACTCCATTACGTCAAGTCATTCTCAAATCCTGGTTCCCAAGAATTTGAGAGTTAAAATTTTGCAGCACGCTCACGACTCTCAGTGTGCTGGACACATGGGTTTTTTCCGTACTAAGTCAAGAGTCCTTGCGGCTTTCTTTTGGCCATTGGTAAACAAGGACATACGGATTTATTGTCGATCTTGTAAAGTATGTCAGGAAGTTAAATCCAAAGGTCCACGGCATGCTGCACCCATTCAGGCGGCGGACATTCCTATTCGGCCGTTCCAAAAAATGGCCATAGACATTATTGGTCCATTTAAGATCAAGTCTGCCAGAGGACATCAGTTTATCTTGACGTGTGTTGATATGTGCACACGTTGGCCAGAGGCTATTCCTCTGAAGAGCATTACTACTGCTGATATTGCAGATGCTCTTTGGCTTATATTTTCTCGTCTGGGGTTCCCCGGAGAGATATTGTCAGACCATGGCACCCAACTAATATCAGATACCATGTCTCAAGTAATGTCTACTCTGCAGATAGATAGATCTTTAAGTAGTATCTACCATCCAATGTCTAATGGTATGGTCGAACGCCTTAATAGAACACTTAAAAACTTACTGGGGAAGATAACTGAGGATCATCCTCAAGACTGGGACAGAGTTTTACCTGCGGCCCTCTTCGCTTACAGAGAGGTACCCAATGAACATACGGGATTTTCTCCCTTTGAACTCGTCTTTGGCGCGCGTCCGCGTGGCCCTATGTCGTTGCTTCACGATCTCATAACATCTGACAATATTGACGATGACACAAAGTCATCCTACGAATATGTCATCGCGTTGAGACAAAAGATTATCGAAGCATGCAAATTAGCAACTTCTTCTTCTGAATTTGCGAAACAGAAGGCAAGGCAATTTGCCAATAAGAAGAGATGCTTACGACAACTTTGTCCTGGTGACAAAGCATTTGTATTACTACCTTACTTACTTACTTAGTCGTTCCCCTTTTACCGTGAGGTGTAGAGGTTTGGAAGAGAGAGCGCCAGACCATTCTATCAGCTGTCTTCTTCCTGGCCTGGTTCCATTCTAGTCCTCGGTCCTTCAAAGATTGTCTAATGTTGTCCTCCCAGCGGACTCTGGGTCGTCCTGGAGGTCTGGATCCCTGGCTCTTTGTTTCCCATGCTTGTCGTGGTAGCCGATCTTCTCCCATTCTGCAGACATGGCCAAACCATCTTAGTTGGGACTGTTCTATTTGGGTCTGCAGCGGATGGGATTTTAGGCCTTGACGGATCGTCTGGTTGCGGACCATGTCTCTTCTTGTTACTTCAACCACTTTCCTCAGATACCTCATTTCTGAGGTTTGGATCTGGCTTTTGTGGGTTGTAGTCAATGCCCACGACTCGCATCCATATGTCAAGACTGGGACATAGGTGGAGCGGTATACAGCCATCTTCGTTTTCTTACCAACCTCTTTCTTGCTGAGGAATCCACGATTTATGGCCTGAAAAAGTCTCCCAGCCGCTGCTTTTCGAGTGGCCAACTCTTCTTTGATGCCTCCCTTTCGGTCTATAATAGCTCCGAGATATTTAAAGTGGTCGACCTGCTCCAGGACCTGTTCTCCCAACTTAATCTGATGTTTTCTTTCTTCTCGTGATATCACCATGGATTTTGTTTTAGAGCTGCTTATGACCATCCCTCTCTTCTCCAGCTCTTCCTTCCAGACTTGCAGGTTGGATTGGAGATGTGCCTCTGATTTAGCAATCAGGGCAACATCATCAGCAAATGCCATCTCCGAAATATAGACCTGTCTCATCTTCCAGTACCCCACTGAATACTTTCTTGTTCTCTCCTTACATGCCTTGATGACATCGTCCATAAGGAGTATGAAGAGGTAAGGTGATAGGATATCACCTTGTCTTACACCAGTGGTGGTCCTGAACTCTTCTGACTTATGGTTTGCTGTCCTCACATAATTTCTGCAAGACTTGTAGAAGCTCTGTATAGCATGAATCAGAGGTGCTGGAATATTCTTCCTTGCCAAACAGTCCCAAAGTTTGCTCCAAGGGACCCTGTCAAACGCCTTTTCCAGATCTATGAAACAAAGATGGATCTCACTCTTATACTCAAGGGCCTTTTCACTCAGCTGTCTGAGTGTGAAGATTAGGTCTTGAGTACTTCGGTTTGCTCGGAATCCGCACTGGACCTCATCCAATTGTGGCTCTGCTAGGCGTCGGAGTCTCTGCTCTAGGATTCTAGAGTAGATTTTACCAGGGACACTGAGAAGGGATATGCCTCTATGGTTTCCACATTGTCGATTGTCACCCTTTTTGAAAATTGGTGTTATGATGGCAATCTCCCAATCCTTTGGTATGGTCTTGTTGCACCATGCTGCCTGTAGGACCTTTATGCTTACTGAATTCCATGAACGTCCGGATTATTTGCAACCCATTTTCCAAGCAACGGACAATTCTCCAGTACCACATGGTCATTACTCATCACTGTCCGTGATACAGGATGAGGAAACAAGTTTTTCAGATGTAAATCTTCCTCTTCCAATGATCCCACTTCATTCCAGTGAATCATGGAAGAACGTTACTGTCTCTCCTGATTTGTCTCTAGGAGAACAGCGACAAGTTTCAACTATGTTGCAAACATTTCAGGATGTACTCACTGACATCCCTGGACAAACGAATGTCATTCAACATGACATTGTACTAACTGACCATACTCCTATTAGGGTTAGACCTTATCCTATACCTATACATTTTCAAGCACAGGTCGAGAAAGAGTTGGATGAGATGATAGATTTGGAAATAATCGAACCATCCACCTCTGCATATTCTTCGCCGATGGTTATTGTGCGTAAAAAAGACAATAACATACGTCTTTGCGTTGACTATCGAAAATTGAATCAAGTAACTAAGTTCGATGCCGAACCTATGCCTTTACTGGAAGAGCTACTTACTCGACTCTCCAAATCTCATTTTTTCACTAAACTTGATTTGTCTAAAGGATATTGGCAAGTTCCTTTATCTGAACGCGCCAAACCTCTCACGGCTTTTTCAACACCTAGAGGTTTGTTCCAATGGAATTTTATGCCTTTCGGTCTTATGAACGCACCAGCTACGTTCGTACGCATGATGCGCCGAATCCTATATTATCGGTCAGATGTCATTGCATATCTAGACGACATCTGTCTTTTCAGCGATACTTGGGAAGATCACTATTCAGGGTTAGATGAATTGCTGTCTACTTTGCGTGAGCACAACCTGACAGCGAAACCCTCTAAAGCCTATATTGGTTTTAGCGAAATTTCTTTCCTAGGCCACCGAGTTGGTCATGGTTTCCTAAAGACAGAGGACCATAATACTAGTAAGATACTTAACATCTCAATCCCTAAGACTAAAAAACAGGTGAGAAGTCTGTTAGGTCTTATTCAATTTTATGGCAGATTCATTCAGAATCTATCCTCTATCATGGCACCTCTCTCAACACTTCTAAAGAAAGGTTCGCCTAATGTGGTCCACTGGTCTCAGGAATGCCAATGCTCTCTGGATAAGATTAAAACACTGTTTTCAACACCACCTATTTTAGTGCTACCCACTAAAGATAAGACATTCGTTCTTCGTAGTGACGCTTCATCCACTGGGATTGGAGCGGCACTAATGCAAGAGTACTCTGGAACTCTGCATCCTGTAATGTATATTTCCAGAAAACTTAATGCGGCAGAAAGGAATTATTCGGTTTTAGACCGTGAGCTATTAGCTATGGTTTGGTCGATCCTCAAACTACAGAGATTCCTTCTAGGCGCACATTTCATTGTAGAAACAGACCAAAAAGCTCTTACTGCTATACAGAGTAAGAATTTGAAGAGCTCGAGGTCTACTCGATATGCAATTGCTCTTCAACCTTTTCATTTCTCTGTGCGAGCTATTCGTGGATCAGATAATGTGATGGCAGACATTCTGTCAAGATGCCCACATGATTCCACATAACTATTAGGGCTTAGACTTCTTGATATGTCTAGTTCTATAGTAGTTTCTTTTCTATATCATGATAGATACACATTTGTAATTTAATAATATAATGATTGTATCACTACATAGCGGTTCATGTATGTTTATTCACCGCTGTGCTTTGATGATTTTTTCTTCATAAATCATAAATTTAAGATATCTAATACGTAATGATGATATGAATTTTTTAGGCATTGTGTAATTGCCAGAATTGTATTATACTTTGATGACACCTTCCTGGAAAAATATACTTGTAGAGAAATAATTTCTCTAAGTTTATGAGACACATTCTCACCAGTCGCTCCATAAGTCGACTTAGCCTCATATTAGGCGTTATAGGTATTCCTGATATTTTCATCTGCGCATTATTCATGCGTTGTGAGCCTATTGTACGTTGCTCCGAGATGTATTTCAAAAAGGAAAAAAAATGTTCCATTTTTTTTCCCGGGAGGTGTGGTAAGACTGTTACGTGCAGTCTTTGATATCTTACAATATTATACATTGGTATTCTTGTTATCTTCGCAAATATTTTGAAAGTCATTATTGTGTTACTTCCCTTGAAAAGTTAGGCCGTCTCTTCGATCGAAACTCCGCGGATAAATCCATGTTACTGCGATTTATTTATTGTTTGGGTAATAATAGATTGTTCTTGCTTCAGAATATCTATGGCCTGAATTATGTGTATTGTTTGTCTGAGTAGGACGAGTCTGTCTTATATCTGTATATCTTTACATATCTAAGTCGAACTATATGTTCTGTTGTCTCTAGAGAGGTCGAAGGCTATTCGGCGGATGTGTCGCTAGGGAGTGGTGTGATTTGGCTTCGTCCTGATAGGGACTGTGTTTTCATGTCGGCCTGTTGCCGGGGAAAAAGTGATCTCAGTATTTGTGGGGAAGGTGATAGTCGTCTAAACCTATCATGTATGCTTTACCCCAGTGTTTAGTCGTATTGCCAAGGAATGGCAGTGTCATATTTCCTATACCAAGGTAATAAAAGATACTCTTATGAACTCTCGATCGAAGCCACCATTTTCGATAATTACGATTTGAATGTCTAAGAGAATATATTTGACTCGATGAAAACGACTTCGATTCCTAGCAGCACTATATCCTGTAGATTGCAGTCAATTGTTCATGATCAAATCTACAGAGCAACGAAATGTTTTATGATTGACTAACTTTAGAACAGATTCATTATCTGTATTCAAACGTGAGTGACCGCTCACGAGTGGAGCCATCTTGGAACCAAAACATGTAGGACTTTCAAGAAGAGAAAAGGGATGCCCGTATTATCGCTTGATCAGTCCAGAGATCACTGCTACACATGAGAACCCATTGCTAGCGGTTCAATATTATTATATGGAAAAATATGTGCTGTACATTATGTTGAAGAATCGTCGCTAGACGAGATTAGGTTTAGAAGCCATCTGAAATATTGTTTACAAGCTGACGTGCTCAGTCAGTGAAGTCAGATGATATATGTATGGGCGATACTGAGTGCTTGGCTACTGACCGTCCATTATACAGTTATTCTACATGAGTGCCTATGTAACATTGCAAGACCATTTGTCCACTGTACTATGATGTATTATGGCAACCTGTGATTGTCACTATCTGTGCTGTCGAGTGTGTACGTCCAATTAAACTTTAGAAAAGGTACACAGTCGTTGGTGTCGATGACTTCCGGTCATACATGAGTGTGAGAAGAGAACATTTGTCAACAACACGAACCCTTATCATCATTCGCACATTATACACTCCATCCATGTCTACACACCACTGCGTAGGTCAAGTTGACATTCCATACACTACAGTGGAGCAGGCAACACCATAGAGATCTTGTCAACTGATGATGGTGGCTGACGCCTGTCTTCCAGCAGTACTTTATCAACACAACATATCAATATATATTATCCAACTTTATCAGTGGTTTTAAGGCTATATATGCTATATAGGTTTAACTCTTTCTCACATATCCACTCCACATCCTTTTTATTGATTAAACCAACTTGAGTGTTGAATTTCCAAACATAATGGCTTTTATTTACATAACATGTGTTCCACAATTCTTTTCTCATAAGGGTATGTTTCAATCTCCCTTTTATCCAGGCCTCCAGACTTAGGCTCAATGTAATTTTTTCAAAGGTATATTATTATATTCTCTACTGTAGACTCTTGTCTAAAGCACTATAATCTGCTAGGCATAGCTCAATTTCATGCATCAATATCAATTCATAGTTCACCTAAACAAAGTAATATAATGGCAGGTGCAGCTGTGGTGGCGTCTTCATACTTACTCTTATATGAGAGAGCGCATGAGATGTTTCATAAATGTCAGATACAACTGTGGTGGCGTCTTCATACTTACTCTTATATGAGAGAGCGCATGAGATGTTTCATGAAATGTCAGTGCTGTAAACCAGTTGTTCAACATATTCTTGTTTAATGACAATGCCTCATCTTCTTTGTATGACAGCCCATCCTGGCTATCTGATAATAAAAGTTATCCACTTTTTAAGCTTTAATTATGCCTTTGCTTCAATAGTCTCGTCTGTAGCTCGCTCCCTTAAATATGAGCGACATTAGCCTGCGACAATATGTTGAGCGTGTTTCTAAAAAAAACATGTCTCTCTTCACATAAGTTAAGCATAATTAGAGTCAAAGACCTCTTACCGTAATATACAGAAGTCCGTTACCTATCACTGTCCTACTAGCACCACCTATGAGCTAATCCTATCTTTAACAGCACACATTATCAATCAAATCTAAGTGTTCTCCTGAATTCCTATCACTACCTTTCTATATCTAGCTATTTCTGTAGACCTTCTGCAAACCGCAGGTTTCACATTTCTTGAGCGCCCAGCGCGACACGTCTACCCTGGTTGAGGTTTCTGGTGGGACTAATCTCTTTTTCCCTTCAATTTATTCCCATGATCCTCAGTTCACTCACCTAATCTCACCTTTCACGCTTTTTACCCTACTCTGTCAACCCCGTGAACTGTGCTACATAACTGTTTATATTTCGCTCACTTTTCACGTGCGTTTATTCTGCTCTCTGTTCTCTTAACTGTAAAGGGCGCTAATAATATTTTTATCTCCCTTAGTGATTTTTACCTTAGTTTCATTTATCCTTCTATATCTTTACTAAAATTAATCTGATATGCAAAGTTGGTAAACTCTAATGATGTATACTTAGATTACTTTAAAGTCTAAAAAGGTTCCCTCCTTTACTAAAAAATATTACATTCGTTAACTTTTATCTCCCATCTTAGGAATAAATAACTTAATACTCAAATTATTCAAATTTCTAAAACCATATTCTCATTCTTTGTTATATTAACGACCCAAAATTACTGTTCAACTGACTTTAAACTCAACACTAATAATGCTGCAAAAACCGCACGGTGACATATATGTCTCCGGGCCACACAAATGTATCACGCAGTGAGACATTTGCGTGCTATCAAAAAATACCCAAAATCTAACTATCCTACTATCATAACTACTCTATACCATCCACAGCTGGCTCAAAAAATCAAAGATAATTATCAAAGGCAATGAAGAAAATGAGACTATGCTGTAGTCTATGTAGTAATGTTTTAACTAAAATATCTCATCAATCATTACTCCAACATAAATATGTGAACATACATTATTAAATATTGTATTTACAATTTACATGTGTCGACATGGAACTGCCTCTGGAAGCAGAGGTTTGTCAGCCTTTAATATGTCTATAGTATCTGCCGTCAATGTCAGTGTACATTGCAACGGTCAGATAGGCAGAGTGAAAAAGAAATCTATACTATAATGTCACCAAGCATGCACTAAACTAAACATCCCCAAAGTGACAGCAAGAAATATGTGTTACTACGTCAGGATGTGATGTGCTCGGCTGATGCTAGCCTTGGATGCACCAGTCGAATTACCAGTCATGTATGCAACTAATCAGGCGAAATCCTACCATCTGTCTTGGGGCAATAGCGAAAGACCTATGTCGCTACGTCAGAATATGAAGTGCTCGGCTGATGCTAGCCTTGGATGCACCCGTCGAATCATCAACCTCGTCCGAAATATGCACTGTACCCCAGCGTCTGACTTAACCAAAATGTTCAGGTCTATTATGTTTCCAACCAATGTGGAGATGACTAAGTAAGGGTCATCTCTATTGTATATTAACTATACAATGGCTATGGTATCCACTTTGCAACATCTCATCTTTAAGTCGCCCGTCTAACAATGCAACCTTAAGTAAGAACCCTTTTTTATCCACCATATAATGTGCACATCTCCAACTGTGAAGTAGGCTTCTCTTATGACATCTCTTGGCTTGGACTGTGACATTTTTTTTCGTGTTGCCATCTATGCCTGGTGGTGGAGAATGTATACCTCTGAAAAACATGGACATTATAAGTTAACATGAAAACTTTAACCTAAGTCTTGATAAGTCTCATCTTGTGAAGAAGCTTGTTATTGTCTCTCTAGAGATCTGTATCTTTTTTTTTTAAAATATTGTTCAATTGTTTTATGAAATAATTCATTGTTTAATCTAACTTCTCAGTTACGTTGGTCTCTTATATAAACTATTTCACTATCAGTCTGAATATCGTGAGAGTACAGTAGTTATCACTCATGTGTATGTGATCAAAGTCTTATCACTACATATAATGTTTCATGTTTATGTGATGAATGTACTTTTTTTTTTTTTACTAGTCATACTGTTGTACACCATTAAGTTTCCTTGCAGAGTTCTACACTGTCTATTCACAAGGCTAGTGTTTAGTGTAAAAGTGTAAGTGTATCTCGAAATATCACTAACCACTATGTTAACCACTACCAAATATTATTAGCTAACTAATCGTTGGGTACCGTTGATTTGGGGTACCTTGATTAAGCACTATAGCTGGGTGAGTGCTGTGAATTAGCACTATTTGCTGGGGAAGTACTTTACGGCGATTACACTGATTGTATGAATTTGGAGATGTCATTTGTAAACTCCAATAGTGTAACTTTCTCTACTGTAGAGACGACTGTCGTACTGATGAAGTTGGTATCAGTTATGATGTTATTTATAGTCGCTCTGCAGGAGGATGAGGACGAACGAATTAATATGTTGTTGTCAGTATGACAATAGCTTGTTTACTTGATGATGTTTACATTCTGAGTCTGGTGTTAGTAAAGTCGTCCATTCTTTGAATGCTACGTTCTGATTGTATAGGTACCCTCATCTCGTCGGCAATGTTCTTGGCAATGTTTCTATGCTGTGCTGTAAGTCTTCGATGATGATCATCTTCATTATTCCTCAGCGCTGGTAAAGGCATTTCATTTTCATCATCCCAACTGTAGTGTATCAGCTGGGGTTAGCTTGTGGCTAGTGGTTGTGGTTGTTGACTCATTTTTCCTTTGTACGGCTCCGGTTCTGCTGAGTTATGTGACATCTTGTTGCTTGTGGATGCCTCTCATCATCAGTGTCCCCACTGTAATGTTTAAGCTGGTAGTTGTAGTTGTTAGTTCAAGTTGTCTTCTGTGATACTCCGCTTCTGCTGAATTATATGGCCTCTCGTTGATCAAAAGAGTGTCTCTTCTTCATCGTCCTAAGTGTAGTGTGTAGACTGGTGGTTGTAGTTGTTGATTGATGTTTCCTTCTGTCATCACATGTTCGCTTCACATGATCACTGAGGTTGCAACAGGTGTTGCAGGGAATATGTTAGGGCTAACGAAGGGATAGGGAACGATGGTTGTGACCATGTGACTAACATTGCAAACATTGATGTGTTGTCTTTGTAGTGCAGGTAGACTCTCATGTGCTTCTTGCTTCTTTATTTCTTCCGTAAGGCTTGGACTCCGTTGTACTGTTTCTTCTTGTTGATTGTGAAATTCTATTATCTTCCATGTCCCAACTTGATCATATAAGGTAGGATTAACTTGTAGCTGATAGTTGTAGTTGATACTTTATTTCATTCCATAATTGCTGTCTTCTTGTGGTGCTTCATCAAAATCTAAATCCCTAGTATTTCTGCCGTCGTCACCACGACTTACTATTTCCGTCGTCACAACGACTTACTATTTCCGTCGTCACCACGACTTTTCACAAAAATTTTCTCGCCGTACTACCGCGGCCTCAAATGTACGTCTTACATCTCCTTCACTCTTCTCCCCTACTGCAGTATCCTATTGGTCAGGTGTACTCAGTTCTCTGTTGTGTGCGGTACAGACCAATTATACTTAGGCTTCTCAAGACTAAGTTGCCGCTGCCATATTGTTTATATTATATATGCTATGCCTGTACTCTCATAGCTTCCTGCTACTATCTCCCAATCTCCCTTATCTCACTTACTCATCATCTCGAACATTTTCATCAGCATGGCCTCTTTGGCTCTAAGCGTTTCTAACGCTATCTGTTTATCAATATCTTTAGTCTCTTCTACTATTCTGACTTCATTAACACTTTGCTTCCTCTCTACCTCTCTATCTCGTATATGTCCCGAGTTTCTCTCAACCTCTCCACTTCTTACGATTTCATTAACCGTTTGCCTCGGTTGGACACTGGTACTAATTGACGGGTCTCTGCTTTCATGCCTAACTTTCCCATTTTTCACTGGGATTCTTGACTTTCTTATTTCTCTTCTGCTACCACTACTTATCTCCTCCTTTCTAGCCTCTTGGCTCCTGGATCGATATTCTCCTCGATCCATATTTCTCCTGTTTTCATTGTCCACTCTCAGCTCCTCAAATTTCATATCAATAAATTCGCACAGTGCAGCCATATCTTCCTTTCTATCATCACCTGCCTCAGGTGATGTTACATCTTCCTTCTCCAATGTTTGTCTATTTATTTTCTGTTTCTTTTGTAACTCTTCCAATGTGCTCTCTAAATCTGCACAACGTGCGGTTAACTCTTCCACTTTTGTTGTGTCATTTCTTTCTTCCTCTCTACCACTAGATCGGTATCTCCTTCGATCCTTAGTAGTTTCTCTACTTCTACTACCGCTTCTATTTCTTAGCCTATCTTCATACTCCTCTTGTATCACCTCTTTCACCAGTTGTTTTACCTCTGGTTTTCTTTTAGATAAGTCTATATCAAATTTCATCTCTAAAAATTGGTGCACCTGCTTTATTGTCAAGGTGTTAAGGTCGCATTGTCTTTGGATACATTTTATTTCTTCCTTCAACTCCTGGTGACTTGGCTTAGCCACCTTGTTATCTTTCTTCTCCTCCGAACCACTGTTAACCCTGTGTACTCTCTTATCTACTTCCCGTCTCTCACTCCCTGAGTTCCTCTCAGGTTCTATGTCACTACCGCGACTTCTAATTATATTCCTATCTCTCCTATTACTGCTGCTATTTCTCTCCTTCTCTCTTCTCTGCCTCTCTATCTCGTGTAACTCCAGAATTTTCTGAACCTGTCTGCTCCTTACTTCTTCAACTGTGTATTTCGGTTTCTCTTTTACTGTTGCACCTTTCATTTTCCCTGAGTTCCTCTCAGGTTCTATGTCTTGTACTTGTTGTGGACTTGTTTAGATAGAATTCTTTCTTACTGCTGTTAATATACGCCTGCATTATGTATCAGTGTTAAGGTCAACATCTGTTTGTGTTGCTGAAACTGTGGCTTTATTCTCTGTTTGTGTTGTTGAATCTGCCACTTTATTTTCTGTTTGTATTGCTGAGTCCATCTGTGCTGATGCTGTATTCTCTGTCTGTTTTGCCGAAATTGTAGCTGTATTCTCCGTTTGTGTTGCTGAGTTCATCTGTGCTGCTGCTGTAATCTGCTTCAACTGCTCCTTATTCTTTTGTAGATTGGGGCTGTTGTCTCTTGAATATTTATTATCTAAAGGAACGTCACTCAACTCTGGAACCGGTACATGACTTTGCAAATTCAGGTCAGTTCTTTCTGGATTCTTGCATGTGATAGCTTCTTGTTTCTCATCTTTTAATTGATCTTGAATGTTACTTTGACTTGACTGTCCTTTCTGAAGAAGTAATGTCTTTATGTCTTCTAGAACACCTATTCCTTTTGACACTAGACTGTTCAGCATCTCATCAACAGTTTCTTGCTCTGGAATATTAGCAATTGTTTGATGGAGTTTTCTGCATTGTTTATCTTTCTTACGTGCCTGTTTTTGACTCCATAGCATCGACAAGAATGTATCTGGCGTTATAATTGTACTGTCATTCTTCACATCTTTTCCTTCCGATGTCAGCTTTTCTGTATTATCGACCATTCTCAGCTCCTCAAATTCCCTATCAATAAATTCGCACGGTGCATCATAATAAGTGTCTTCTACTTCTGTTATATCACTATTTCTTTCTTTAGAAGTCAACTTTTCTATCTTACCTACCATTTGAACACTGTACGAATCAGGTAAGTCATCTGTTTGTACTGCGACATTTGTAACTTGTCTTGACTTTATTCTGACTGGGATTAGACTCTTCTTAAACCTGTCATCCGTTTGCACTGCGACATTCTCTGTCTGAGGCTCTATTTTAATAACTGCAGGTTCAGTTCGTTTTTTCAAATTCAATATTGGTCTTCCTTCTTTGACTTTCCATGGTTGTAGCTTGATTTCAACAATCTCCTTTATTTCAATCTTATAAACTTTTGCAACCAATCCGTCTACTATTCTTATGCATGGGAAATCGATTGCATAATTCCTGCAACGATTTAGCTCTGAAGCGAAGTCTCTCAATGCTATTCTCTTCTTTCTGTTCTGTATGGTTCTTGAACAACTCTCCATGTTTGAATATCTGTTCAAGTCAACTATTTATTCTTCTCTGTCTATGATTCTTGTTCCGTTGGTAGTGGGTTATATAGGCTGTTGTTGATGTTGTTGCTTTGTTTCATCAGGAGGTGGTATAGCCATGTTGTCGCTTTAGGAGAGGTGGTCACGGCGCCAAATTACACTATGTGAGCGTGCCGGTTCTTTTATTATATATTTTAACTAGGTGCTACTGATATTACTAGGTGCTACTGATATTACTAGGTGCTACTGAGGCAGGCCTAGTTATTAATCTATGTGGTCAAATTTCCTTCCTTGACCTATCTTCCAAGTAGAGCTATCTCCTTGACTGGCCCTTTTCGCCAGAGATGGTGATTCCTGGATGAGATAAGGTTCGTCTTTTCTTCAACCCAGACCACGTTCTTCTCTCCTTGTTGTTATAGCGACTTCCTTGTACTAGTGGTTTTAAGGCTATATATGCTATATAGGTTTAACTCTTTCTCACATACCCACTCCACATCCTTTTTATTGATTAAACCAACTTGAGTGTTGAATTTCCAAACATAATGGCTTTTATTTACATAACATGTGTTCCACAATTCTTTTCTCATAAGGGTATGTTTCAATCTCCCTTTTATCCAGGCCTCCAGACTTAGGCTCAATGTAATTTTTTCAAAGGTATATTATTATATTCTCTACTGTAGACTCTTGTCTAAAGCACTATAATCTGCTAGGCATAGCTCAATTTCATGCATCAATATCAATTCATAGTTCACCTAAACAAAGTAATATAATGACAGGTGCAGCTGTGGTGGCGTCTTCATACTTACTCTTATATGAGAGAGCGCATGAGATGTTTCATAAATGTCAGATACAACTGTGGTGGCGTCTTCATACTTACTCTTATATGAGAGAGCGCATGAGATGTTTCATGAAATGTCAGTGCTGTAAACCAGTTGTTCAACATATTCTTGTTTAATGACAATGCCTCATCTTCTTTGTATGACAGCCCATCCTGGCTATCTGATAATAAAAGTTATCCACTTTTTAAGCTTTAATTATGCCTTTGCTTCAATAGTCTCGTCTGTAGCTCGCTCCCTTAAATATGAGCGACATTAGCCTGCGACAATATGTTGAGCGTGTTTCTAAAAAAAACATGTCTCTCTTCACATAAGTTAAGTATAATTAGAGTCAAAGACCTCTTACCGTAATATACAGAAGTCCGTTACCTATCACTGTCCTACTAGCACCACCTATGAGCTAATCCTATGTTTAACAGCACACATTATCAATCAAATCTAAGTGTTCTCCTGAATTCCTATCACTGCCTTTCTATATCTAGCTATTTCTGTAGACCTTCTGCAAACCGCAGGTTTCACATTTCTTGAGCGCCCAGCGCGACACGTCTACCCTGGTTGAGGTTTCTGGTGGGACTAATCTCTTTTTCCCTTCAATTTATTCCCATGATCCTCAGTTCACTCACCTAATCTCACCTTTCACGCTTTTTACCCTACTCTGTCAACCCCGTGAACTGTGCTACATAACTGTTTATATTTCGCTCACTTTTCACGTGCGTTTATTCTGCTCTCTGTTCTCTTAACTGTAAAGGGCGCTAATAATATTGTTATCTCCCTTAGTGATTTTTACCTTAGTTTCATTTATCCTTCTATATCTTTACTAAAATTAATCTGATATGCAAAGTTGGTAAACTCTAATGATGTATACTTAGATTAATTTAAAGTCTAAAAAGGTTCCCTCCCTTACTAAAAAATATTACATTCGTTAACTTTTATCTCCCATCTTAGGAATAAATAACTTAATACTCAAATTATTCAAATTTCTAAAACCATATTCTCATACTTTGTTATATTAACGACCCAAAATTACTGTTCAACTGACTTTACACTCAGCACTAATAATGCTTCAAAAACCCCACGGTGACACAGGGATGTCGGTTAGAACATCCTTATATGTCTGTAACATCGACGAGACTTGACGATGTTCATCAACAGAAAGATTAGGAGAAATGGAGACATCGTTCCAAGATTCCATGGAATGTAGTGGAACCACTGGAAGAGGAAGATCGACATCAGAAAAAACAGATTCCTCATCCTGAATGACAGACAGGGATGAATAATGACCGTGAGGTGCAGGAGCATCATCCGTTGCCTGTAAAATAGGCAGCAAATAGTCCGGACGTTCGTGAAATTCCGAAAGCATGTTTATGTGGAAAGTTTTATGCTTTCCATCAATATCGACCACATAGTCAACATCGGAAATCCGAGAGACTATTGCATATGGACCTTTCCATGCAATCAGAAGTCTATTTTCCCTACTGGGGAGTAGGACGAATGCTTTGTCACCTGGACAAAGTTGTCGTAGACATCTGTTCTTGTTAGCAAACTGCCTTGCTTTTTCTTTAGCAATTTCTGACGAAGCAGTCGCTAGTTTGCATGCCTCAGTGATCTTTTGCCTAAGAGCAATGACATACTCATATGAGGATTGAGTGTCATCACTAATATCATCGGCAGTGATGAGATCGTGTAACAAAGACATAGGGCCGCGCGGACGCGCGCCAAAGACAAGTTCAAAGGGAGAAAATCCTGTGTGTTCGTTTGGGACCTCTCTATAGGCAAAGAGAGCCGCGGGTAAAACCCTGTCCCAATCTTGAGGATGATCTTCAGTTATCTTACCAAGTAAAGTCTTGAGCGTTCTATTCAGACGCTCAACTAACCCATTAGACATAGGATGATAGATGCTACTGAGAGATGTTTTAATGTGTAAGGTAGACATTACTTGAGACATAGTATCAGATAAGAGTTGAGTGCCATGGTCTGATAGTATTTCTCTGGGGAACCCCAAGCGAGAAAATATCAACCAAAGAGCATCTGCGATATCTGTAGTAGATATGCTCTTAAGAGGAATAGCCTCTGGCCAACGTGTGCACATATCGACCCATGTAAGGATAAACTGATGTCCTCTGGCCGACTTGACCTTAAAAGGGCCAATAATATCTATGGCCATTTTCTGAAACGGCCGAATAGGAATGTCAGCAGCCTGGATAGGCGCAGCATGTCGTGGTCCTCTAGATTTGACCTCCTGACATACCTGACATGATCGGCAGTAGGTACGAATGTCCTTGTTAACAAAGGGCCAAAAGAAAGCCGCAAGGACTCTCGACTTTGTACGGGAAAATCCCATGTGTCCAGCACATTGCGAGTCATGAGAATGTTGCAATATTTGCACTCTCATACTCTTGGGAACAAGAATCTGTGAATGTGCCGACGTTGTCGAGTCTTGTACCATACGTACAAGTACGCCGTTTCTCATTGCAATCCAGGATTTCTTTTGTGTATCCTTATTTGGATCACCCTTCTTCGCAAGAATAAAGAATTTTTTTAGCGTAGGATCTTCTTCTTGTAATTTTATGAACGAGTCACGAGATATAACCAAGTGGCTATCTTGGCTATGAACTTCATTATCATTATTCAACGAATTTTGTGGTGTTTGTAGAGCTTGTGCTCTTGTAACCACTGCATTGGTAGCTTGCATATTATCATCTTCCCAAGCAGCAATCTGCTGTGGGGTACATTCCCTAACTCCGTGGATACGACCAATAATAAGGTCCGCAATAGGATTAGGTAAAAGACAGGCATGCACATCTCCCGTAAAGAAAGGAGTGGCAATGTGAATTACAGCAGTAGGATATTTCTCTAGAGTGCCGCCAAATGTGACACATTTGATAACCTTTCCTGTAGCACAGGATGGTTCTACAAGCGATTGTCTAACACCAATAGTGGTGCATCCGGAATCGAAAAGCAGTGAGACCGGAGTATTATTAACAAGACCCTTATGTAGGATTAGAGAACCTCTCCCGTCATGCGCAACCGAAGCAGGAAGAGCGGGGAGAGGGTGACCACAACTCAAAGTCGATATTGTAGTCGGTTCGAACAAAGTACTGCATTGGGGACATTTGTTTGCTCTCCCAAAGTCAAAAGCGGAGCAAGTGACAGCGTCAGAGGTTTTATTATCAACAACCTGATTACAGGCTCCCTGAGATTCTTGTTGAACAGAGTTAGCCTGCTGATATCTCTTTTTTTTGTATTGAGATCTACCGCGACTACTATTACCTCTGAAGTTATCACTGTTGTTATTATCTCTGTAGTTCTTATTGTCTCTATTATAACTGTTATCCTGTTTTGAACTACAGTTTCCATGATTATTATCATGTCCACATTGATGCGAACATCTATTTGTTTGGTTTTGAGGTCTTCGCGAGGAATAACCTCTGTTACCATATCCTCTTCTGAAATGCCTAAAATTATTAGGTTGGTAGTAACGAGGACTGTCAGCTTGTCTCCAATTCTTCGAAGAAGAATCACCTTGAAATTGATTTCCATAATTTTGACCGTAACTACGCTTACTTTTCCTATCAAAATTTTGTTGGAATCTATGACTAGAGTTTTGATCATAAGGTGCTGCTGAATCAACTGGCAGACCTTCTTTTACTTTAGAGTTACCAATGGTTACGTGAAGATGCGCAGTTATATACTGGCAACAGAAATCTTCCATTTCTTTTATTGTTTTAGGTTTACGTTCATGAAGGAAAGCAAGGAAAGACTCATTGACAGAAGACATGACTTTGTCTCTAAGTATTAAGTCCACAAGTCCTTCATAAGTTTTTTCCGTCTTAGATAGTTCAACCCATCGTGAGAAAGTAAGACGTATCTTTGAAATGAATTCAGAGAATTGCATTCCAGCTTCTGGCAACATATTTTTAAATTGAAGACGATAGCCGTCTTCGTCAAGTTGGTATTTCTTTAACAATATAGCCCTGACAAACTCATAGTTGTTCTTGTCAGGCTCATCTACCATACTTAACATACTCAAAGCATCACCTCTAAGTATCTTGGACAAATGATAAACCTGCAGTGATTTATCTATGTTATGTACTTTACATGAAGTTTCAAATCTGTCCAGATAGAATGTTATATCGTCGATGGAGGCATTGAATGGTGGTAGATTAAGCTTGAAAGTGCTTGCATTAGTCTTATCTGAGACCTTATTTGCATCATTAGCATTACCGATGTTCATCACCTTTAATTTCTCAACTTCCAAAGCTAAGAGTTTTTCTTCATGCTCCATTTTTGCTTTTCTCTCCTCAGCTTCAACCTTTAACTTTTCTATTTCAAGTTTTTTTAATTTCAGACTCTTTTTCTAGTCTTTTCTCTTCAGTTTTTGCTTCTGCTTCTCTTTGTAGCTTTTTTTCTTCAGCCTCAGCTTGTTTTTCTAATCTTTTATTTTCAGCTTCTTTTTCAAGTCTTTTAGCTTCTGCTTCTGCTTCTCTTTTTTGTTTTTCCATTTCCATTTGGAATCTTTTTTCATCCACCTGCATCTGCAGTTTCTTTTGTTCAGCTTCCATTGCTTTATCATATCGAGCAGTTGCAAATTCTTCTAACTTATCACCAGTCTTCCCAAGCAATTTACCCTGCTCAATAAAGTGCTCAAATGTAGACATGTTGTCTAACATCTGAGTCCAAAACCTGAAATAATTAACTAATTTATTTCAAATTTAATCATAACAAGTCTTGAATCAGCACTTGTTTACTCACAACACCATATTATCATCCCAATCTCTGTGGGAAACAAGTCTTAAATCAAAGACCTTGTGTATAGACCTTTTTGAAATATCATCAATCAACTCTTGATCATAGGTGCACTTCCCATTCAATAGTGCACAATACTATTCATCATTTATTTATCATCAGTATAGTAGTAGTGCATCAGTATAATCCATTATCAAATGTGAATTAACTACTATAAGTGTAACCAATGACTATGTAAACACAATCACAATGTAAACAATAACCATGTAAACACTAACAATGTAAACATTAACAATGTAAACAATGACAATATAAACAATACCAATGTAAACAATACCAATGTAAACAATAACAAAGGTTTAGCAACAATACGAAAACATTCGCAGAAATCAACAAAAAATAAAGCGAAAAGTAAAGAAATATCACAAAAAATGTGATGATATCTGCGAGAAGATAATACAAATACACGACACCACAGTGTATAAATATAAATGGTGTATGAAACTAAACAATAGGAAAGAGTAGGCTAGCGAATACAAAAAAATCAAAACAAAACTAAAGAGTGCGAAAAATAACGAAAACAATACTAACACATGTCATCACAACTAACAAAAAATAGCAACAGAAGTCGCTTTGCAAATTCCAGTATCGGAAATTTGCAAACCCTACAGAAAACGCTCACGATAGACAACCTCTATGACAAGGTATGATCTAAGGGAGACACCGCCCAACCGAAAACCCGCAGAAACATATATATATATATATAAATATAAATATACAAATAACATATAAACATATAACATATAACAATATGACAAAAGAATGAGATGAAACACAGAAGACTCAGTAGAAGTATAAGGGCACAATTCACAAACAAAACAGGCCACTTAACTTATGGTAATCCAACGTCAGCCCAGCAGAAAAAACAGATGACAATCAGCGTCCTAAGGAATGAAGATCCAACGATGATGGTACATCTGAACTGCTCCAACTGCCATGACGATGGTACTTGAGCTTCTAGACTGATTAAGTAGTGTTGTTTCGGCACTTGACCTTCTGAATCCTATAGTAAATATGTTTGAATTCGGTACTTGGCCTTCTGAAAACGAACTCGAAACAACCGGCACTTGACCTTCATATAACGACAGCACTTGGCACCTTGACAGCAGCGACTGGCTTCACTGAGTTAAAGACAGCAACAGTCTGTGATATCCGGCAATATGTAACAACGCCGGGTACTGTCAAATTTCTTGCTTCTGGCAAAAAGATGTAATTTCCACATTTACCGGGCAACGCCGAGTAGTTTTAAAATTCTTTGTTGATGTCTTGTAGTTTGTAGACTTGTAGTGTTGAATGTAGTGGGTAAGGGACCCCGAATCTGTTCACCAAATCAATGTTGAGATGTGGTGGGCTTATCGAATGCCTTTGGACTGGCCACCAAATATGTAGCGTGCTGATTTCCACCAGATATATGTAGAGTGTCTATTTAGAGGTGTGTAACAGTACTCCACTGGATATGTTGATGTGGAGCTATAAAGTGTTGATGTGTCTTGGTAGTAGCGCCACTCAACATGGAGGGTTATCGCCCTCGGACACCAAGGATGATGAGGCATGATCTTATGGTGTCGTGGTATGGTTTATGTGTGACGTGTTTATGAAGTCAAGTATCAGATAAGGACGTCACATCAATTCATAAACGTATAAAGTCAATAAATCGTTGAACAGCAAGTGATGTTGTTGGTAACATATAATATACGCCACAACGACGAGATACATGGAGATAATTATGCAGTAACATCACTGGTATAGAACAATAGTCATTACATCATCGACGTGGTCAATACAGCAGGAACAGCAGACAGCATCAATAATAATGGTACATTATATGCCTTCTTAGGATATCATAAACAGCTGTGCATGTAGTCAGGTGGTAAGCTTTCCCTTTCCATCATAGCTAGTAGATATCAAATGGGAGATTAAATCTAGTCTCCTATATTCGACCTCAACAAGACAGGCATGTCTTTTGAGCGTCACATTATCGTCCTCTATGTTCCTTAAACAACAAAGGTATCAAACCTAGATCCATCAATAAAGTTCAGGAAGCAAATGGTCCTTAGGACAGGCATCAATCGATGCGTGACAATATAAGTGGATCGTGAGCTGAGCAAACTTGTCATATCATAGACTCTTTAATAAGGCAGGCTAGGCAAAAATGTCAACATCACAAGATGGCGATAAAGTTACTCAGAAAACTTCAATTACCTGTTCATCAGGAATTAAATCACATAAATCACATAGGCCTCCCGGCACTTTGAATAGCATAGAGATAAATCATCTAAAAAAAGGAACAACAATGATGAGGACTCCTTCCTGAATAATATAAGCGAAGACGACAGCACAACGCTACGTCTCGCTTCACCAGCCATTCTGCCAAGTCTCACCTGGGCGGAAATCATTCACACAACGACACAAACTAGGACATGCGCAGAACACGCGAATCGAATACAGCTCAGCTAACTTACGAAACGAAGAATGTTCTACGATGTTCGTCTGAAGATTTCGAACCTTAAAAGGAAATGACCTCGCAAGTTGCCAACTGTTTCTAGGAAAACGCTCCATACATGGTTATGACTTAAAATCGCTCACACACAAACTATCGGCAACCGTTGCTATCAAAATAGACAACTGCTTGCCGATGCTATCACGATTAGACAACTGAAGAAATAAAAGTGACTACGATTCCATGAGTTACTTCCCATGCATTAAAAAATTAAATAGATAGTCAGAATGCATGGTCAGAATACGTAGTCAGAATACATAGTCAGAATAAGTTGCGACAAGTTTAGCGCAACAATGCTCAAACACGTTGTCTGGCCCTTTAAAGTGAAATCCTGATCCTATTCCTTATTCTGACTGTCTTCTTGACGAGTTGAAATTTACAGTGAGGTAAACGCACATGGCACTAAATGATAAGGCAACATTCGGCCCACAACTTGATTGCTACTATATGGCAAGGCTCCAATCAGAAATGTTTTATTTTTATATTTCAAATGCCAAGCAAATAGCATGCAAGATGTGTATATGTTTCTTTCTCTCAAGAAAAAAATGTCTACGTAACAAACGCACACATAAATGCGTTGTTTACCATCACCATTTTATGATATGCCATCTTCCGTCTATTATCGATCATGTTTACACTCATGATTACAAAATTTATCACAGGTAATCTCTTTCAAGATGGATAATTATTCTTCTGCCAAGTCTTGGCAGGAAGATTACATCATTCTTCCGGCGAAACACTGACAACAGCTTGGTCCGATAGAGACTTTCCAAGTGATAAGATACTAACTAACTCTGTTGCTCCCCTGCACTTGTCAGGCCGGGCAGGAAAATGTGTTACACATTAGTAAACCACACTTCTCTCTACCAATCACAGGTGTCAATATGGTTTCAAACGAAAGGAATTGATTACCTTATTGTCGTGAACAATTCTAATCCACATATATAAATTATCAGGTAAATGTAAAGCCTAACACATAAATTCAATAAAAGGAAAGAAGAATGGTAAAGAACAGTGCTGTCACAATGACTGTACTCGAGATCCCTTTTTTTATGCTTCGTCTGCATATTCTCACGCTTTCACGTTGATAGTAAAGCCTACTGCATCAATACACGCTTTCTACAATAACACTGTACTGCATTTCTAAGAAAAAACCTTGAGATACGCAAGCTGATTAATGACCTAAATTAATACTAGCATTAATTACACTACGTTACCATAAACGAACGGACAGATGGACTTAGGATAGAAAGAAAGGGAGGGCTGAAAGCCGGAACGCATGCAACACTAACACGCGTCTCGCTATACAATTAATGACATCACGCGTGTAAGGCCACAAGCACTAACTTTTTTTCAAATCGACAGTAATAAAAAACACTACCCATACGAGAGTTAGGTTTAAAAACCTGAAAAATGCTTATTAGGAAATATGACATTATACTGGTTTACGTTTGAAAGCATGACAGTACAGCAGACACCATAAAGTTTGAAAGTGAGGAGGTGGCAACAGCACGACTATCCTAGAAGAAAATACATATTTTGAACGCAGCCCCTTAGCCCCATTAAATTTATATATTTGGGTTCCTTAGGACTTGCTGACAAAGAATATGTTAAACGTTACGCAAATAGTCTAGGAATTAACAAATTATAGCCAAAAGAAAATAGTGAGGGTGTCAGACAACACCAAATAATAATCGCACAGTGGCATGTTTTGGAACCACTATTTTACGGGAAATGGGCCACCATGTAAAATCCTATTTGATTGGATAGAAGTAAATGTAAGGCTAAACACGATTAGTCGGGCTACAAATACTATTTTTTGTTGTTAGGGGAGACGGAAGGAAGGGTACTTTTTTTTCAAACGCTTGTGTAAACATGGCTCGATTGGTTAGACCCGCCAATATATGCAATTAGGTTCGTCAGTTCAGTGCCACATTTTTCAAATAAACTTACTAAAGCAACAGTGCGTTGAGAGCCAGTGCATATTTTTCTAAATAAAAGCCTGGGACATCGGCAGATCGAAATTGTGCTATATTCATTGCCAGTCAACGTAACTGTGTATTATTTTCATGAATTGTGGGACCGTGGTCCTAAAGTTATTGAGCAGCACCTGGTCTGAGCTTTGCTGAATCTAGAGGCTGACAGCATACTCCTGGGTCCAGATAGCGACCAGTGAGGTGTCTCCAGCACACAGGGAAGCTATCGAGCAGAGGAGTCTTTTCCTGCCGCCATCACGAAAGATAAGCTTCTGTGGCCAGAGGAGCTCAACATTATGTGTCCCCCTCTAAACTTGACATTATAGTAAAACAGAGGGTCAATACATTGTTTAAATTGATAGGAACTGTGAAGTTTTCCCCATACTATTTCCAAGATAAACAAACACTTGAAGTCATGATGACAAATAACAACATAGCTTGAAAAACAAAACCAGTATTACCTCATAGTACTACTACACAACTGACACACTTAGGATAATACTAATACAATATGTCACTACAAGGTTCATATTTATAAATTATGTACATATAAATTGTGATTACATTTGATTGTGATTCCTGGTTCACTGTGTAGTTGAATCAGGATATCTATTAGTGAAAGTAATTAATACATATATATTTGAAACTTTACCATTGACTCATTTAAGATAGTCTTATAGAGTGTTAAATGTGTGTGAGTGTCACAGTGTTGTCAAGTGTGGTGGAATAAATTAAATTGTTTATCTGTCTGTTGTTGTTGTGACTTACACTTCATCATTTACATAACCCTAGACATTCAACGTAGTCATCACAATATTCCAGAATAATTCTGACTGAGGTATAAATGTGGTAGCAAGTAAGGTTATCTGTAAAACACTACACCTATTAGATACAGATACCTTCACAGCTGATCTCAGTCAGTACACTAAGTCCCCTATAAATATTTATAACATCCCACTTTACCACATATATTGGGGGCTCGTCCGGGATATTGAACTTTCTCATATTATATATATTGGGAATAATAAGAATTAAAAGGTATCCTTGGGTGGAAATAAATAACGTTGAGCTCTCAGTGCCTGTGGTGTCCTTGGATAAGTAATTACAGATTGTATTGTTTAGTTAGACATTACATACATTTACCTGTTAGAAAATGGCCGACTTGGCAAAATTTCGATCTGCTGCTGTGCAGACTGCAAAAGAGTTAGGAATGGACGGGCAAATTATGATTGCTTATGTCACTGCTGAATGTGACAAATATATTGAACGGGAAGAAAGAAGATTAGAAAAAGAGGCCGAAAGAAAGTTAGAGGCTGAAAAGGAAATTAAGAAGTTACAATTTGAGGCTGAGGCTAAGAGGCTGCAGATTGAGGCTGACAAAGAGGCTAAAGCATTGGAGGCAGATAAGGAGATTAAAAGGCTCCAATTAGAAGAACAAAAGACAGAAAGAGAAGAGAAGAAATTGGCTGCAGAAAGAGAGGAAAGAAGATTGGCTGCAGAGAGGGAAGCAGAAAGAGAGGAAAGAAGAGTGGCTGCAGAGAGGGAAGCAGAAAAGGAGGAGAAGAGATTACAAAGGGAACATGAGTTACGACTAAGGGAGTTTGAGTTTCAAGGCCATGCTCCTGAAAATGGTGCCAGTCCCTTTACCTCTGATGCCACTGCTAGTCAGGGAGCCTCAACCTCAGCTATGAATTTTCATTTAGATCATTTTGTTGAGAAAGACGATGATATTGAGAGCTATCTAAATAGATATGAACTATTAGCTACCACGTATGGGTTAGAGAGAGAAAGGTGGAGCTTAAAGTTATCTCAAGGGCTTCGTGGGGCAGCTTATGAAGTTTTTGCCAAAATGAGCAGAGGTGATCAAGAAAATTATGACATGCTAAAGCAGGCTCTTTTGTTAAGATATGAAAAGAACGCAGAATTTTATAGGAAAAAATTTAGGAATGCTAAACTACTGTCAGGTGAAACCTATCACCAGTTCTCTGCACGGTTAGAGACATACTTGGAGAAATGGACTTCTCTGGGGAAAACCCAAGATCTTAAGGAAATGGTCCTTATAGAACAATTAAGAGAGTCCATGGCTCCAGACCTGAGAAAGTTTCTCATGGAACAAGGTGCAGAGAGGCTGGGTGAGTTGCTAAATGTTGCTGAAAGGTATCAAGCAGCTCAAGCAGAGGTATCAGGTAATAAAAAGAAACAGGTAGATAATTTTAGGGCACCACAGAACTTTAATAAATTTGATCCTAGAGATCAAAACAAAGGTAAGCACCAGTTTGATAGGCCACGGTATGACAATAAAAATAAAACCCCACAATTCGATGAAAGGAAATATGATGAAAGAAAATCTTTCAACCAAGGAAAGAGGTGGTGTAAAAATTGTAAGATGAACAATCATGACACTGACCGTTGCAGAAGGAACCCTATAGTTATGGCCACCCTTCAGGTCAGGTCGACCTCAAGACAGGAGGAGGATATTATGTTAGATACCACTCCAGAAGAGATGAGGAAGGCACAGGCTGGGGATAAGACCCTCAAGCCTTGTTTCAGGAAATTGTCAACTTGTCATACAACTCCAGGCAAGGGAGATTTTTACATGAAAAACAAGTTGATTTACAGGAAGGCCGGAACTAGATCCAATGGTCACGGACAGTTGGTTCTTCCAAAGAGATATAGGGCAGACTTAATAAGGAGCCTACATGTGAAACAAGATGGGGACAATGAGAAGATAGGTACCATCATTCAAAAGGTGGCTCACAATTATTATTGGCCCAAAGCAAGATGGGACATTGAGAATTTTGTAGAAAGGTGTAGCATAGCACATGAGGGAACACCCACAAGTGGGAACATTGATCAGGACCTGGACACGCCACGGGGCAAACGTAGGCCTGACAATAGAAAGAAAAATAAATTTGATAAAGTGGACCAAATGGAATGGGAAGCCCCTTTTCACGGACAAGCTTCAATTAACTGTTTTACAATGGCCACTATGCGGAGAGTGCAAAAAGATGTCTTACCCCAGGATAAGCCGAAAATCCCTCAATCGGACTTAAACAAACTGGAGGAAGAAGATGTAGAGAGGAAATCTCTCATCAAGAATTCTAAGTGGGGAGAAAGCCCCAAGAGAAAAATTGGTAGCGGTCGTTTTGTGCATGATAATTCTGGGAAGAAAAATCATCACTATAGCGCTTCGAGTGGAAGAGACCATACCGGTGCATGGACAAATAGGTCCACAAAATTAAAGGTCCATATGTAACGCTGTTAAGAACGTGGACTGATGAAAAGGCAGAGGAAAATATTACATCCTCATACCAATATGTGAATGAGCTGACCACTCGTTTAAAAACTGGCTGGAAACTTGCCAATGAAAATTTGAAACAAGCCAGGAAGAAACATGCTGCCTATTATAACAGGAAAGCTAAAGACAGAGATTTGGCTGTGGGAGAGAAGGTACTGCTTCTTCTGCCCGGTAGTCAGAATAAGTTACAAATTGGATGGCAAGGTCCATATACAGTTCTAGAGAAGGTGTCTAGAACCAATTATAAGATAGATAAGAAGGGGAAAGAAAAAATCTATCATGTGAATCTCCTGAAGAAATATTTGGAAAGAGAAAATCAGGAAGAGACACACTTGTTGACCTTGTCCATTGCCATGGAGATGAAAAAGGAACCACTTTCATCATTTGAATATCCATTACACCCCTGTGAGACAGCGGCACAGGTGAAAATCAGTACACATTTAACGAAAAATCAGAAAGAGAGAGTGCAACAGGTTCTAGATAATCATACAGAGGTGTTAACAGACCGACCGGGGCATACAAACTTATTGGAATATGATATGAAACTGATAGACCCCACACCTGTCTGTATGAAACCCTATTCGATTCCTTTTGCTAAGGAGAAAGCTTTGAAGGAAGAGATAGACTATTTGTTGAAGGAAGGAATTATTTCACACAGTGAATCTTCGTATAGTTCCAGTGTTGTACTCTTAAGGAAACCCTCTGGAGAACATAGACTCTGTATAGATTACAGGAGACTGAATGCTATTACAGAAGGACAGGTGGATCCATTGCCGGATACAAATCAGTTGTTTGCCAGGCTAAATAAAGCTAAATATTTCTCAAAAGTGGATCTGAGTAAAGGATACTATCAGATTCCAGTAAAGCCTGAGGTTAGACCATACCTAGCTTTTAGTACCTCAGAGGGACACTATGAGTTTAACAGATTGCCATTTGGATTGAAGAATGCGCCTAGTGTCTTCTCTAGAATGATGAGAAAATTATTGGACCCTCTGAATAATCCATGCATCACAAATTTCATGGATGATATCCTTATAGCAACAGAAACATTTGAGGAACACATTGACTCTCTGAACATGCTGTTTAATCGACTTAGAGAAGCGAATTTAACAGCCCGACCAACCAAATGTTGCGTTGGATGTAAAGAATTAGAATTCTTGGGACACACAGTTCATCAGGGAAACATGACCCCTGACCCCAAGAATTTAGAGAAACTAAAGAAAGCCCCGAGACCACAAACCAAGAAAGACGTGAGATCCTTTGTCTCATTATGTGGTTTCTACCAAAAGTATATCAAAAACTTTAATTCCATATGTGCACCGTTAACTGATTTGACACGTAAAGGACATCCAGATCGAATTACATGGACACCACAATGTGAAATGGCTTACCAGGAATTGAAGGAAAAGCTCACAAGTAAACCTATTTTGAAATTACCTGACTTAAGTCAAGAATTCATTGTAAGGACGGATGCCAGTAATATTGGGTTAGGCGCGACTCTGCTACAGAAATCAGATGCATTGGATGGGGAATTAAGCCCAGTGGCATATGCTAGCAGAAAGTTGAATAAAGCTGAAACCAACTACTCAACTAGCGAAAAAGAATGTCTTGCAGTAATATGGGCGATAAAGAAATTCAATATTTATCTGTATGGGAAGGCATTTAAGTTGCAAACGGATCACAAACCCTTGTCGTTTCTAGCGCAGGCTAGACATGACAATTCTAGATTACTCCGTTGGTCATTACTGATGCAGCCATATGAGTTTAGCATAGAGTATATTAGTGGAAAAACAAATCTGGGAGCGGATTTTTTAAGCCGCCATCCGTGTGATGAGAATCACCCTAAGCCCCAGGAAAGATAATAAATTTCTCTATGTGTATATAGAATTATAGACTGACATATAACGTCTGTTTCAAGTGGGGAGAATTTGTCGTGAAAAATTCTAATCCACATATATAAATTATCAGGTAAATGTAAAGCCTAACACATAAATTCAATAAAAGGAAAGAAGAATGGTAAAGAACAGTGCTGTCACAATGACTGTACTCGAGATCCCCCTTTTTATGCTTCGTCTGCATATTCTCACGCTTTCACGTTGATAGTAAAGCCTACTGCATCAATACACGCTTTCTACAATAACACTGTACTGCATTTCTAAGAAAAACCTTGAGATACGCAAGCTGATTAATGACCTAAATTAATACTAGCATTAATTACACTACGTTACCATAAACGAACAGACAGATGGACTTAGGATAGAAAGAAAGGGAGGGCTGAAAGCCGGAACGCATGCAACACTAACACGCGTCTCGCTATACAATTAATGACATCACGCGTGTAAGGCCACAAGCACTAACTTTTTTTTCAAATCGACAGTGATAAAAAACACTACCCATACGAGAGTTAGGTTTAAAAACCTGAAAAATGCTTATTAGGAAATATGACATTATACTGGTTTACGTTTGAAAGCATGACAGTACAGCAGACACCATAAAGTTTGGAAGTGAGGAGGTGGCAACAGCACGACTATCCTAGAAGAAAATACATATTTTGAACGCAGCCCCTTAGCCCCATTAAATTTATATATTTGGGTTCCTTAGGACTTGCTGACAAAGAATATGTTAAACGTTACGCAAATAGTCTAGGAATTAACAAATTATAGCCAAAAGAAATTAGTGAGGGTGTCAGACAACACCAAATAATAATCGCACAGTGGCATGTTTTGGAACCACTATTTTACGGGAAATGGGCCACCATGTAAAATCCTATTTGATTGGATAGAAGTAAATGTAAGGCTAAACACGATTAGTCGGGCTACAAATACTATTTTTTGTTGTTAGGGGAGACGGAAGGAAGGGTACTTTTTTCAAACGCTTGTGTAAACATGGCTCGATTGGTTAGACCCGCCAATATATGCAATTAGGAGCGTCAGTTCAGTGCCACATTTTTCAAATAAACTTACTAAAGCAACAGTGCGTTGAGAGCCAGTGCATATTTTTCTAAATAAAAGCCTGGGACATCGGCAGATCGAAATTGTGCTATATTCATTGCCAGTCAACGTAACTGTGTATTATTTTCATGAATTGTGGGACCGTGGTCCTAAAGTTATTGAGCAGCACCTGGTCTGAGCTTTGCTGAATCTAGAGGCTGACAGCATACTCCTGGGTCCAATTAGCGACCAGTGAGGTGTCTCCAGCACACAGGGAAGCTATCAAGCAGAGGAGTCTTTTCCTGCCGCCATCACGAAAGATAAGCTTCTGTGGCCAGAGGAGCTCAACATTATGTGTCCCCCTCTAAACGTGACATTATAGTAAAACAGAGGGTCAATACATTGTTTAAATTGATAGGAACTGTGAAGTTTTCCCCATACTATTTCCAAGATAAACAAACACTTGAAGTCATGATGACAAATAACAACATAGCTTGAAAAACAAAACCAGTATTACCTCATAGTACTACTACACAACTGACACACTTAGGATAATACTAATACAATATGTCACTACAAGGTTCATATTTATAAATTATGTACATATAAATTGTGATTACATTTGATTGTGATTCCTGGTTCACTGTGTAGTTGAGTCAGGATATCTATTAGTGAAAGTAATTAATACATATATATTTGAAACTTTACTGATAAAGTTGGATAATATATATTGATATGTTGTGTTGATAAAGTACTGCTGGAAGACAGGCGTCAGCCACCATCATCAGTTGACAAGATCTCTATGGTGTTGCCTGCTCCACTGTAGTGTATGGAATGTCAACTTGACCTACGCAGTGGTGTGTAGACATGGATGGAGTGTATAATGTGCGAATGATGATAAGGGTTCGTGTTGTTGACAAATGTTCTCTTCTCACACTCATGTATGACCGGAAGTCATCGACACCAACGACTGTGTACCTTTTCTAAAGTTTAATTGGACGTACACACTCGACAGCACAGATAGTGACAAATCACAGGTTGCCATAATACATCATAGTACAGTGGATAAATGGTCTTGCAATGTTACATGGGCACTCATGTAGAATAAATGTATAATGGACTGTCAGTAGCCAAGCACTCAGTATCGCCCATACATATATCATCTGACTTCACTGACTGAGCACGTCAGCTTATAAACAATATTTCAGATGGCTTCTAAACCTAATCTCGTCTAGCGACGATTCTTCAACATAATGTTCAGCACATATTTTTCCATATAATAATATTGAACCGCTAGCAATGGGTTCTCATGTGTAGCAGTGATCTCTGGACTGATCAAGCGATAATACGGGCATCCCTTTTCTCTTCTTGAAAGTCACTACATGTTTTGGTTCCAAGATGGCTTCACTCGTGAACTGTCACTCACGTTTGAATACAGATAATGAATCTGTCCTAAAGTTAGTCATTCATAAAACATTTCATTGCTCTGTAGATTTGATCATGAACAATTGACTGCAATCTACAGGATATAGTGCTGCTAGGAATCGAAGTCGTTTTCATCGAGTCAAATATATTCTCTTAGACATTCAAATCGTAACTATCGAAAATGGTGGCTTCGATCGAGAGTTCATAAGAGTATCTTTGATTACCTTGGTATAGGAAATATGAAACTGCCATTCCTTGGCAATACGAATAAACACTGGGGTAAAGCATACACGATAGGTTTAGACGACTATCACTTTCCCCACAAATACTGAGATCACTTTTTCCCCGGCGACAGGCCGACATAGAAGACACAGTCCCTATCAGGACGAAGCCAAATCACACCACTCTCTAGCGACACATCCGCCGAATAGCCTTTGACCTCTCTAGAGACAACAGAACATATAGTTCGACTTAGATATGTAAAGATATACAGATATAAGACAGACTCGTCCTACTCAGACAAACAATACACATAAATTCAGGCCATAGATATTCTGAAGCAAGAACAATCTATTATTACCCAAACAACGAATAAATCGCAGTAAAATGGATTTATCCGCGGAGTTTGATCGAAGAGATGGCACAACTTTCAAGGGAAGTAACTCAATAATGACTTTCAAAATATTTGCGAAGATAACAAGAATACCAATGTATAATATTGTAAGATATCAAAGACTGCACGTAACAGTCTTACCACACCTCCCGGGAAAAAAAAATGGAACATTTTTTTTTTTTTGAAATACATCTAGGAGCAACGTACAATAGGCTCACAACGCATGAATAATGCGCAGATGAAAATATCAGGAATACCTATAACGCCTAATATGAGGCTAAGTCGACTTATGGAGCGACTGGTGAGAATGTGTCTCATAAACTGAGAGAAATTATTTCTCTACAAGTATATTTTTCCAGGAAGGTGTCATCAAAGTATAATACAATTCTGGCAATTACACAATGCCTAAAAAATTCATATCATCATTTCGTATTAGATATCTTAAATTTATGATTTATGAAGAAAAAATCATCAAAGCACAGCGGTGAATAAACATCAATGAACCGCTATGTAGTGATACAATCATTATATTATTAAATTACAAATGTGTATCTATCATGATATAGAAAAGGAACTACTATAGAACTAGACATATCAAGAAGTCTAAGCCCTAATAGTTATGTGGAATCATGTGGGCATCTTGACAGAATGTCTGCCATCACATTATCTGATCCACGAATAGCTCGCACAGAGAAATGAAAAGGTTGAAGAGCAATTGCATATCGAGTAGACCTCGAGCTCTTCAAATTCTTACTCTGTATAGCAGTAAGAGCTTTTTGGTCGGTTTCTACTATGAAATGTGCGCCTAGAAGGAATCTCTGTAGTTTGAGGATCGACCAAACCATAGCTAATAGCTCACGGTCTAAAACCGAATAATTCCTTTCTGCCGCATTAAGTTTTCTGGAAATATACATTACAGGATGCAGAGTTCCAGAGTACTCTTGCATTAGTGCCGCTCCAATCCCAGTGGATGAAGCGTCACTACGAAGAACGAATGTCTTATCTTTAGTGGGTAGCACTAAAATAGGTGGTGTTGAAAACAGTGTTTTAATCTTATCCAGAGAGCATTGGCATTCCTGAGACCAGTGGACCACATTAGGCGAACCTTTCTTTAGAAGTGTTGAGAGAGGTGCCATGATAGAGGATAGATTCTGAATGAATCTGCCATAAAATTGAATAAGACCTAACAGACTTCTCACCTGTTTTTTAGTCTTAGGGATTGAGATGTTAAGTATCTTACTAGTATTATGGTCCTCTGTCTTTAGGAAACCATGACCAACTCGGTGGCCTAGGAAAGAAATTTCGCTAAAACCAATATAGGCTTTAGAGGGTTTCGCTGTCAGGTTGTGCTCACGCAAAGTAGACAGCAATTCATCTAACCCTGAATAGTGATCTTCCCAAGTATCGCTGAAAAGACAGATGTCGTCTAGATATGCAATGACATCTGACCGATAAGATAGGATTCGGCGCATCATGCGTACGAACGTAGCTGGTGCGTTCATAAGACCGAAAGGCATAAAATTCCATTGGAACAAACCTCTAGGTGTTGAAAAAGCCGTGAGAGGTTTGGCGCGTTCAGATAAAGGAACTTGCCAATATCCTTTAGACAAATCAAGTTTAGTGAAAAAATGAGATTTGGAGAGTCGAGTAAGTAGCTCTTCCAGTAAAGGCATAGGTTCGGCATCGAACTTCGTTACTTGATTCAATTTTCGATAGTCAACGCAAAGACGTATGTTATTGTCTTTTTTACGCACAATAACCATCGGCGAAGAATATGCAGAGGTGGATGGTTCGATTATTTTCAAATCTATCATCTCATCCAACTCTTTCTCGACCTGTGCTTGAAAATGTATAGGTATAGGATAAGGTCTAACCCTAATAGGAGTATGGTCAGTTAGAACAATGTCATGTTGAATGACATTCGTTTGTCCAGGGATGTCAGTGAGTACATCCTGAAATGTTTGCAACATAGTTGAAACTTGTCGCTGTTCTCCTAGAGACAAATCAGGAGAGACAGTAACGTTCTTCCATGATTCACTGGAATGAAGTGGGATCATTGGAAGAGGAAGATTTACATCTGAAAAACTTGTTTCCTCATCCTGTATCACGGACAGTGATGAGTAATGACCATGTTGTACTGGAGAATTGTCCGTTGCTTGGAAAATGGGTTGCAAATAATCCGGACGTTCATGGAATTCAGTAAGCATATTGATGTGGAAGGTTTTATGCTTCCCATCAATATCGACAATATAGTCGACATCGGAAATTTTCGATATTATATCGTACGGACCTTTCCAAGAAATAAGTAATCTGTTTTCCCTACAAGGTAGTAATACAAATGCTTTGTCACCAGGACAAAGTTGTCGTAAGCATCTCTTCTTATTGGCAAATTGCCTTGCCTTCTGTTTCGCAAATTCAGAAGAAGAAGTTGCTAATTTGCATGCTTCGATAATCTTTTGTCTCAACGCGATGACATATTCGTAGGATGACTTTGTGTCATCGTCAATATTGTCAGATGTTATGAGATCGTGAAGCAACGACATAGGGCCACGCGGACGCGCGCCAAAGACGAGTTCAAAGGGAGAAAATCCCGTATGTTCATTGGGTACCTCTCTGTAAGCGAAGAGGGCCGCAGGTAAAACTCTGTCCCAGTCTTGAGGATGATCCTCAGTTATCTTCCCCAGTAAGTTTTTAAGTGTTCTATTAAGGCGTTCGACCATACCATTAGACATTGGATGGTAGATACTACTTAAAGATCTATCTATCTGCAGAGTAGACATTACTTGAGACATGGTATCTGATATTAGTTGGGTGCCATGGTCTGACAATATCTCTCCGGGGAACCCCAGACGAGAAAATATAAGCCAAAGAGCATCTGCAATATCAGCAGTAGTAATGCTCTTCAGAGGAATAGCCTCTGGCCAACGTGTGCACATATCAACACACGTCAAGATAAACTGATGTCCTCTGGCAGACTTGATCTTAAATGGACCAATAATGTCTATGGCCATTTTTTGGAACGGCCGAATAGGAATGTCCGCCGCCTGAATGGGTGCAGCATGCCGTGGACCTTTGGATTTAACTTCCTGACATACTTTACAAGATCGACAATAAATCCGTATGTCCTTGTTTACCAATGGCCAAAAGAAAGCCGCAAGGACTCTTGACTTAGTACGGGAAAAACCCATGTGTCCAGCACACTGAGAGTCGTGAGCGTGCTGCAAAATTTTAACTCTCAAATTCTTGGGAACCAGGATTTGAGAATGACTTGACGTAATGGAGTCTTGAACCATACGTACAAGTACGCCATTCTTCTTTGTAATCCACGATTTACGACTTGTGTCTTTATTCGGATCACCTTTAGTTGCAAGAATGAAGAATTTCTTCAGAGTGGGATCATCTTCTTGCTGTTTTATAAACGAGTCACGAGAAATTACCAAGGGATTATCTTGGTTATGCACTTCATTATCTTCAGTAGATGAAGTTTGAGGCATATTAAGAGCCTGAGCTCTAGTGACTACAGCGTTAGCAATCTGCATGTTTTGCCTTTCCCACGTGGAAATTTGTTGCGGAGTGCATTCCTTGACTCCATGAATGCGACCGATGATGAGGTCAGCGATCGGATTCGGAAGAAGACATGCGTGTACATCTCCTGTAAAGAAAGGAGTAGCAATCCTAATGATAGCAGTAGAGTATTTCTCTAATGTGCCGCCAAATGTTACACATTTGACTACTTGTCCAGTGGCACGGGTAGGATCTACGAGTGACTGCCTAACACCAATTGTGGTGCATCCAGAATCAAATAGCACAGAGACTGGATTGTTATTCACTAAACCCTTATGTAAGACAAGAGAACCTCTTCCATCATGCGCGACTGATGCTGGAAGAGCAGGAAGAGGATGGCCACAGCTTAAAGTAGACACTGTGGTTGGCTCAAATAACGTTTTGCATTGGGGGCACTGAGATGCTCTCCCAAAATCAAAAGCGGCACATGCCATATTACTAGCATCATTATTATCTTTACTCTGTTTATAGGCTTCATGGGACTCTTGTTGTGCAGAGTTTGCCTGAAAATGTGGTTTATGTCTTTTGTATTGAGATCTACCTCGGTTATTATCACCTCTGTAGTTATTGTTACCTCTATTGTAACCCCTATTTGGGTTTGAGTCATAGTTCCCTTGGTTACCATTATCATATTCATTATAATGAGTATCTCTGTAATTATGATCTTGTTGACTCCAAGACGGATAACCCTGATAGTTTCTATAATTACTTCCTCTACGGAAATTCCTATAATTATGACCACCCCTGTGTCGAGAGCTATCAGGTCGTCTCCAGTTCTTTGAAGAAGAACCCTGAAATGATTGGTTACCTTGGTTTTGATAACTATTATGGTTACCTTTTTTATCAAATCTGTTTTGAGGTCCCTGAAATCTGTGTGAATAATTGGGATTGTATGGTGTTGCTGAAGCAACTGGCATACTCTCCTTAATCTTAGTGTTGCCAAAAGTCACGTCGGGGTGTGCAGTGACATATTGGGAACAATATTCTTCCATTTCTTTTAGAGATTTGGGTTTACGCTCATGTATAAATTCAAGGAAAGGTTTGTTCACACATGACATAATCCTTCATACGTTTTTTCTGTTTTGGAAAGCTCAATCCAACGATCAACTGTGAGACGTGCCTTTGCAGTGAATTCTGAGAATTCTACACCCGTCTCAGGTACCATCGTCTTAAATAAAAGGCGATAGCCTTCCTCACTTAGCTGATATTTTTTTATCAAAGCCGCCCTAATGACATCATAATTATCCTTATCTGCTTCTCCTACAAGGCATAATCTAGTCAAAGATTCACCTTTCAAGTTTTCTGATAATTGATTAGCGTATTGTGATTTATCCACATTATGTGTACGACAAGAACGTTCAAATCTATCCAGCCAGAATGTAATATCGTCACTGGACTGATTGAACGGTGGAACCTTAACCTTGTAAGTAGAAGGTTTACCATTACCACTAGATGCCTGATTAACATTACTCATACTTGTCAATCTCAATTTCTCCAACTCAAATTCATGTTCTCTTATTGCTTTTTTCTCTTCAGCATCTAATCTTTTTTGTTCAGCTTCCCTGTCTAATCTTTTTTGTTCAGCTTCACTGTCTAATCTTTTTTGTTCAGCTTCTCTTTCTAATCTTTTTTGTTCAGCTTCACTGTCTAATCTTTTTTGTTCAGCCGCAGCTTCTCTTTCCAATTTTTTTTGTTCAGCTTCACTGTCTAATCTTTTTTGTTCAGCCGCAGCTTCTCTTTCCAATTTTTTTTGTTCAGCTTCAAATCTCCTTTCCTCTACCTGCATCTGCAATTTCTTTTGTTCAGCAGCAGCCTCAGCTTCTCTTTCTAATCTTTTCTCTTCCGCCATAGCTTTTCTTTCTTCTGCAGCTAATCTTTTCTCTTCTGCCATAGCTCTTCTCTCTTCTGCAGCTAATGCTTTGTCATATTGAGCAACTGCCCATTGTTCTAATTGTTGACCAGTTTTATCAAGGGCTTTCCCTTGTATAATGAAGTATTCTAATGTATTATTAGACATGGTGTCTACCAATAATACTAATCACCTGAAATAATAATAATACCACAAGTTCTCAATGACTTGATTAATCAGTATACTATCCCAATATCTGTGGGTCACAAGCCTTTAATAAGGTCTTGTATAATAGTAATAATAATCAGGTACTGGTTTATACCATAATCCAAGTGCAGTGCACAGGCAATTGTGTCTTATGAAATATACCTATATAAAACATATGTCAACCAACAGAATACATAAAGTACAAATAGGACTGACAATACAAGAACGTTTGCAGAAATCAAAATAAATCAAATAGGGAAATCAATGAAAATAATCACTGAATCTGCAAAGAATAACAACACAAATGACGTCACAATATATGAATATAAATTGTGAATAGAACTGAAAGATAGAAAAGGTTAGACCAACAAATTACAAACAAATCAAAACAAAACTAAAGAACAAAGAAATATTACAAAAATAACAATAATTACAGACTTCACAGCTAACACAAAAGCAACAGTTGTCGCAGCAAATTTTCAATCAAGAAAATTGCACCTATAGAAAACGCCCACAACGGACCCTCTATGACGTGGGATATTCTGTTGTGAGGACGCCGCCCAACCTTAAACACAACCCGCTGACATAGAAACTAACATACTATACAAACAAATAACATGTAAACATAAATATATATAAATTATGTGTATGATAGTATGTGTTGCAAAATAGGCTCAGTTTTACAGTAATGGCAAAGTTATTTTTATGAAAATAAACAAACTGCCACTTTATTCAATTAAACATTCTGGCCTTAAATATTAAAGTTCATATATGGAAAACAAGAAGATCCATCGATGAAAATAGGACTTCTTAGTTCACAAATACTGTCTTCCTGTTAACATTGACAAGAATTGATCCAACTGTTCTGTGAAACTCTGTAATGTCTAATGTAAAAATGTCAACAACGCTGACCTACATACTGCATTCACTTGACAGGTCACGTGACGAAGTGTTGACAAAGAGCAAACCAATACTGCAAGTGTGTCGTATCAGCCACAGGAAACGGTCTGGTATCGGTAATCTGTTGACTTCTGAACTTCTGCGAGGTCAAACCCAGAAAGCTGGTCCACCAGTTGATAAAGTTGGATAATATATATTGATATGTTGTGTTGATAAAGTACTGCTGGAAGACAGGCGTCATCATCATCATCAGTTGATAAGATCTCTATGGTGTTGTTTGCTCCACTGTAGTGTATGGAATGTCAACTTGACCTACGCAGTGGTGTGTAGACATGGATTGAGTGTATAATGTGCGAATGATGATAAGGGTTCGTGTTGTTGACAAATGTTCTTTTCTCACACTCATGTATGACTGGAAGTCATCGACACCAACGACTGTGTACCTTTTCTAAAGTTTAATTGGACGTACACACTCGACAGCACAGATAGTGACAAATCACAGGTTGCCATAATACATCATAGTACAGTGGATAAATGGTCTTGCAATGTTACATGGGCACTCATGTAGAATAACTGTATAATGGACTGTCAGTAGCCAAGCACTCAGTATCGCCCATACATATATCATCTGACTTCACTGACTGAGCACGTCAGCTTATAAACAATATTTCAGATGGCTTCTAAACCTAATCTCGTCTAGCGACGATTCTTCAACATAATGTTCAGCACATATTTTTCCATATAATAATATTGAACCGCTAGCAATGGGTTCTCATGTGTAGCAGTGATCTCTGGACTGATCAAGCGATAATACGGGCATCCCTTTTCTCTTCTTGAAAGTCACTACATGTTTTGGTTCCAAGATGGCTTCACTCGTGAGCTGTCACTCACGTTTGGATACAGATAATGAATCTGTCCTAAAGTTAGTCATTCATAAAACATTTCATTGCTCTGTAGATTTGATCATGAACAATTGACTGCAATCTACAAGATATAGTGCTGCTAGGAATCGAAGTCGTTTTCATCGAGTCAAATATATTCTCTTAGACATTCAAATCGTAACTATCGAAAATGGTGGCTTCGATCGAGAGTTCATAAGAGTATCTTTTATTACCTTGGTATAGGAAATATGAAACTGCCATTCCTTGGCAATACGACTAAACACTGGGGTAAAGCATACACGATAGGTTTAGACGACTATCACCTTCCCCACAAATACTGAGATCACTTTTTCCCCGGCGACAGGCCGACATGAAAACACAGTCCCTATCAGGACGAAGCCAAATCACACCACTCTCTAGCGACACATCCGCCGAATAGCCTTCGACCTCTCTAGAGACAACAGAACATATAGTTCGACTTAGATATGTAAAGATATACAGATATAAGACAGACTCGTCCTACTCAGACAAACAATACACATAAATTCAGGCCATAGATATTCTGAAGCAAGAACAATCTATTATTACCTAAACAATAAATAAATCGCAGTAACATGGATTTATCCGCGGAGTTTCGATCGAAGAGACGGCCTAACTTTTCAAGGGAAGTAACACAATAATGACTTTCAAAATATTTGCGAAGATAACAAGAATACCAATGTATAATATTGTAAGATATCAAAGACTGCACGTAACATTTACCATTGACTCATTTAAGATAGTCTTATAGAGTGTTAAATGTGTGTGAGTGTCACAGTGTTGTCAAGTGTGGTGGAATAAATTAAATTGTTTATCTGTCTGTTGTTGTTGTGACTTACACTTCATCATTTACATAACCCTAGACATTCAACGTAGTCATCACAATATTCCAGAATAATTCTGACTGAGGTATAAATGTGGTAGCAAGTAAGGTTATCTGTAAAACACTACATCTATTAGATACAGATACCTTCACAGCTGATCTCAGTCAGTACACTAAGTCCCCTATAAGTATTTATATCATCCTACTTTACCACACTTATTCAGCTAAAGATGGTCGTTGAAGTCCTGACATAACAAGAAGTGGCGGAAGGGAGTGTAAACAATGAATCAACAATACTAAATACTATCAGGGGTGAGAAAACTAAAGGGAAGAGCACACTTTCTGTGGAGCACGGAGTCTTGGTCTGTATAGGATAGTACAGATAGATGTGACTTTCCGGGTTATTTTGTCACACATTTTAACATGTATAATCAGCTCATCACTGCAAATAACTTGACACGTGAACCAGCTTTCACCCGGGTGTTACCGGGGCCCGAAAGGGGAGCAAAGAATAGTAACTCTGTTCCCTTCCATGCATGTCGTAGAAAGCGACTAAGAAAGGTTGGGCATGGGGCTGGTTACCCCATCCTGTAAAAAACATTTAAACCACAAAAAACTTTAACAAACATGGACAAGTCAATTAAGGAACATCAAACACAGCCATCCAAGACAGGAGAAGGTCCTCTCGCAGGGAGGGGTATGATGCAACACAGAGAAAGCCGAAAGTAGTCTGTGTTACTGACTAACCTGCTTTCTTGTAGGAGAACCTCCAGATTTGGCAACTGGAATGTACGGACATTGAACGAACAAGGGAAAGCGGCAAAAGTAGCAGCAGAAATGACGGAATATAAAATCGAGGTTCTGGGAATGTGTAAAACAAAGTGGAAGGGGTAGACAAGAATAAACTCATCACAGGTGAATTGGTGCTGTCCTCGGGATATGAAGACTAATGTTCACACCACAGTGAAGGGGTAGCTCTTATGTTATCTAAAGAAGCTCAGAAAGCACTCATTGAATGGGAAGCTGTTGGACCCAGAATTATAACAGCTATTTTTATAACAGCTAAAAAGAAAATAAATGTAAATGTCATCCAATGTTATGCACCAACTAATGACAAAAAAGAGTCTGTGAAAGAAGCATTTTATATTAGACTGCAGGAAATTATGGAGAAAGTAAAAAGAAGAGACATCACAATTGTGATCGGTGACATGCATGCAAAGATACGTACAGTCAACACCGGCTTTGAAGAAGTCATGGGGAAACATGGGCTAGGAATAATGAATGAAAATGGGGAACTTTTGTGCTTTAAATCAACTGGCTATAGGAGGAAGCATGTTTCCACATAAGATAATGCACAAGGCAACATGGATATCATCAGACCATAGTACAGAAAATCAGATTGATCATATATGTATAAACAAGAAGTTTAGATCATCATTGCAGGATGTAAAGGTATATAGAAGAGCATATGTGGCATCAGATCACGACCTTCTGACAGCCAAAGTAAAAATGAAACTCCAGAGATATGCAACAATGCAAAGTTATAGACAATAATTTAATGTAGGACATCTAAGAAATCAAGAAACAAGAGACAAATTTGCGGTCATAATATCCAACAAATTCCAAGTGCTCCAACAGCTGGAAGATGTAGTGAATACAGAAGACTATTGACAGAAAATCAAAACTGTAAGGAATGAGACATGTGAAGAAATACTGGGAAAAAGGGAACGACAACAAAAAGCATGGATAACAACAAAAACTATCTTACTTACTTACTTAGTCGTTCCCCTTCTACCGTGAGGTGTAGAGGTTTGGAAGAGAGAGCGCCAGACCATTCTATCAGCTGTCTTCTTCCTGGCCTGGTTCCATTCTAGTCCTCGGTCCTTCAAAGATTGTTTAATGTTGTCCTCCCAGCGGACTCTGGGTCGTCCTGGAGGTCTGGATCCCTGGCTCTTTGTTTCCCATGCTTGTCGTGGTAGCTGATCTTCTCCCATTCTGCAGACATGGCCAAACCATCTTAGTTGGGACTGTTCTATTTGGGTCTGCAGCGGATGGGATTTTAGGCCTTGACGGATCGTCTGGTTGCGGACCATGTCTCTTCTTGTTACTTCAACCACTTTCCTCAGATACCTCATTTCTGAGGTTTGGATCTGGCTTTTGTGGGTTGTAGTCATTGCCCACGACTCGCATCCATGTGTCAAGACTGGGACATAAGTGGAGCGGTATACAGCCATCTTCGTTTTCTTACCAACCTCTTTCTTGCTGAGGAATCCACGATTTATGGCCTGAAAAAGTCTCCCAGCCGCTGCTTTTCGAGTGGCCAACTCTTCTTTGATGCCTCCCTTTCGGTCTATAATAGCTCCGAGATATTTAAAGTGGTCGACCTGCTCCAGGACCTGTTCTCCCAACTTAATCTGATGTTTTCTTTCTTCTCGTGATATCACCATGGATTTTGTTTTAGAGCTGCTTATGACCATCCCTCTCTTCTCCAGCTCTTCTTTCCAGACTTGCAGGTTGGATTGGAGATGTGCCTCTGATTTAGCAATCAGGGCAACATCATCAGCAAATGCCAGCTCCGAAATATAGACCTGTCTCATCTTCCAGTACCCCACTGAATACTTTCTTGTTCTCTCATTACATGCCTTGATGACATCGTTCATAAGGAGTATGAAGAGGTAAGGTGATAGGATATCACCTTGTCTTACACCAGTGGTGGTCCTGAACTCTTCTGACTTATGGTTTGCTGTCCTCACATAATTCCTGCAAGACTTGTAGAAGCTCTGTATAGCATGAATCAGAGGTGCTGGAATATTCTTCCTTGCCAAACAGTCCCAAAGTTTGCTCCAGGGGACCCTGTCAAACGCCTTTTCCAGATCTATGAAACAAAGATGGATCTCACTCTTATACTCAAGAGCCTTTTCACTCAGCTGTCTGAGTGGGAAGATTAGGTCTTGAGTACTTCGGTTTGCTCGGAATCCGCACTGGACCTCATCCAATTGTGGCTCAGCTAGGCGTCGGAGTCTCTGCTCTAGGATTCTAGAGTAGATTTTACCAGGGACACAACAAAAATTATCAATAAGATTAAAGACAGAAAAAAAACAAAAAAGCAGATTTAAACACAAGCAAAACCAGAAGTTCCATAGCCAAGGCTCAAGAAATGTACACAGAAGCAAACAAAGAAGTAAAACGATATCAAAAGAGACAAGAGGAAGTATATTGAAGAGTTGGCAAGAGATGCAGAAGATGTTGCAACCAGAGGAAATATGAGAGAACTGTATAACAGCACAAAGAAGCTTACAGGGAAATACAAGCAAACAAGTTGCCTCATAAAAGACAAGAATGGAAAACTGCTGAGCAATATACAAGAGCAAATGAAGAGGTGGACGGAATATTTTGAGGACCTTCTCAATAGACCAGCTCCACCCTCCCCCCCCCCCCCCCTTCCGACATCCAGCCAGCAGAAGAAGAGTTACTAATTAACAGTGAAAGAATAACGAAGGAAGAAATAAAGTAAGTCATAAAGCTTCTAAGAGATAGAAAAGCGGCTGGACCAGATGGCATTCCAGCAGCGGCCATCAAAGCGGATTTCGAAATGGTTACAGAGATGTCATAAAAATTACTTCGTAAAGTCTGGGAAAAGGAAGAGATACCAGCGGAACCGAAGAAGGATATCTGGTTAAGTTGCCTAAGAAGGGAAATTTACAAGAGTGCACAAATTATATAGGAATAATGTTACTATCAGTGCTAGGAAAAGTATTCAACAGGATTATCCTTGAGGGATTAAAAGAGTCCATAGACAAGAAACTGTGAGATGAACAAGCAGGTTTTCGACAAAACAGACCCTGTTAGGCCAGGAGAACAATGTCTGGAATGGAATTCACCACTATGCATTGGATTTGTGGACTACGAAAAGGCATTTGACAGTGTAAACAGAGAATCACTTTGGAACTTGATGAGGCATTAATGGAGTTCCCATGAAGATCATAAATTTAATAAAGAAATCATATGAAGACTTGACTGTAGCGAGTTGATCCTATGAAAAGGGCGGTAATCCTGAATATGTTTTTTTGGGCAAGGTAGATTGTGAGTTAAGGTGCTTATACGCCCGATTAAGCTGAGGCTTGTTTAACTTTATAATAGAAACATCTCCTTCTATTCTTGAGTGACAGAGTACAGGAAAGCGTGTGAACGCTGTTTAATCTCAAATGTTGAGATGTATTTATTATGTACTGTTTTGAGCCATGTGAATAGCTCGCAGCTAGGCTGCATGTATTATTGAGAGCGGTGTTCTAAACAGCCGAGTCTCGTGATGGGGTTTTTTGGCGGGTCTAGGGTGTGATCCCGGAGATGAGAGGATGTTCGGAGCGTTGGACCGGGGTGGTCAACGCTGTCTGTGTTTTTCGAAGTGTATGCCTGTACAGTGCTTGATATGTCGACTCATGTTTTCGCTGTGTGTACAGCCTATTATCTATTATAGTCCAGAGTTAGGACAGGCCATATTATGTATTAGCTGCAGTATAGAGATTTGTGGAACTGTGATGAAGCTATTATAAGGCCAGGATTTGGACAGGCCGTATTATGTATTAACTGCAGTATAGAGATTGGTGAAGCTGTGATGAAGCTATTATAAGGCCAGGATTTGGACAGGCCGTATTATATATTAACTGCAGTGTAGAGATTGGTGACACTGTGATGAAGCTATTATAAGGCCAGGATTTGGACAGGCCGTATTATGTATTAACTGCAGTATAGAGATTGATGAAGCTGTGATGAAGCTATTATAAGGCCAGGATTTGGACAGGCCGTATTATATATTAACTGCAGTGTAGAGATTGGTGAAGCTGTGATGAAGCTATTATAAGGCCAGGATTTGGACAGGCCGTATTATATATTAACTGCAGTATAGAGATTGGTGAAGCTGTGATGAAGCTATTATAAGACCAGGATTTGGACAGGCCGTATTATGTACTAACTGCAGTATAGAGATTGGTGAAGCTGTGATGAAGCTATTATAAGGCCAAGATTAGTGTAGGCCGTATTATGTATTAACTGCAGTATAGAGATTGGTGAAGCTGTGATGAAGCTATTATAAGGCCAGGATTTGTCCAGGATTTGGACAGGCCGTATTATGTATTAACTGCAGTGTAGAGATTTATGAAGCTGTTAGGAAGCTGTTATTATAGCGCTGACATTATTGTTAACTGCCGAGTGAGTAGTCTGTTGAGCGCTGGGGATAGTGTGCATTTTTCACTGTTAACTTTATATTAATGCCTACGTGTTCGTGTTGTAATTCAAACTGTACATTGATGTGAACGTGATTGTGCCGTGACTTAATAAATCGTCATTAAATGTCACCAGGCGTTTACACGATTCAGTGACTTCTTATGTACGTGCCTTGTGGTGTGAGTGTCTACCCTATCACATACCCACTTGCAATATTCTACCCAGTGACAGTGATAACTCATATTTAATAATCTAGCCTGTGTGGCGTGTGTAGTAAAACCAAGAACATAACTTTATCAGTGTTGGATAACAATAAACAGTTATTATCAGTGGTGGCCAGTATGGAGTTTCTCTAACTTGAGAGATTATTTAATAGACGGAAGGATAATATCGTTATCGATACAGTCCACATATCTGTATCATTTGGTGGACTTGTTTTTCGGGTTCTGACACCCGCAACATTCGTTTGTTTTGAGAGCACTTCATACGTGACCTGAATCTCATGTGCTTCAAATCGTGACCTAGTTTGTAGGCTGTCTGTGTGGCGCATTTGGGAAACGCCTTATTCGTGGTAATAATCAGCTTTATAGCGCTGTCAGTTGACGTCCTGTGTCGTGCCTGTGGAAAACAACAACGTCTGTAGTCTACATTTGCTATCAGATGTGCAGCGAAATTATAAGGCAACGAGCCAGCAGTTTATGAGGTGATCCAACGTCGGAAGAATAGCGTGTACAAGATCGAGGATATGTGCAGTTGTACCAGTCATTTTGCAAGTATACCTCAAGTCAAGAGAGGGTTTGCTGTGTTCCTGTTACGATCATCATGTGCTCCTATGCAGTATTCGAGCACATACCTTACTGAAGCGAGGACCTGAAGGGAAGAGTCTAGTTCCAGTACCTTTCGGCGGTAGACTGTTTTAGCGTCAGAATTATGTGATATTTAAGGTCTTGGCGGAGGGGAATGGAATATTGACAGATAAGTGATTTTTTGTTCTGTAAAGTGTGTCATTTCACGCATGTCATCAGGCCTTCTGAATTCTATGCATTTTTTATTCTGTTGTTGTTGTTGTTTATGTCTATAGTGACATATAAGTAGAATTTAATGCATAAGTAATTTATGACTGTTGACATATGTTGACTTCCATTATATGGATATGACCATATAAAGGTTCTTTATACAGAAATTGATCTGACAGTAATTAGAAATGGTTGTATTATGATTTAGCTGTCAGGAGTAGAAGGATCATTGATACATATATAGTGATCTCTATAAGTAAGTAACTATGGATGATGACGAAATGGATCCTGATAATATGTGGCCTTTATTGGAATATTTATTTCAAGAAGGTAAAGATTTTGAGAGATTACAAGGACCAGAACTGGAAGCACACGTGATGGACAGATTTATGGTCAGTGCTTCGAGAGCACTAAGTGATTTTGCTGAGAATAGATTTCAGTCCATCCCTCATTTAAGAATGGCTAGGGATTTAGCCCGTTTGCTGCGGCTCGACCTTCGTGTATTTGTGTATAAGAATATTCATGTTGAACACGACAATATATTGAAGGGTATACACAATATAATTCATTGTGACATTTCTGACAATCAGGAAAAGAAGTTAGAAGATGAGGAAGTAAGAGTCAACAGACAGGAAAGAAAAAATTGCTTAAAGGGTAAAGCTGAAGAGAGTAAACTTAAGGAAAAATTAGCTAAACTTACAAGTGATTTAAATAGATCAAACCTGGAACTTGCTAGAGTACAAGCAAGTTTGGATTCTTCACTATTAAAGGTCAAAGAGTTGGAGGTCCAGATGAAAGTTAAGCATGTTGAGGTGGAAAACCTTACACAAGAGATCCAACGAAGAAAAGACATGTATGAAAAATTAAAAGCGGAAACCAATGAGCAAGAAAGATTATACATAGAAATGATACATGATGTATGTTTTTGATAAACTTGAAGAGAAGGATACTGTATTTTCAGGGGAAGTCGATGAGCTAGCGAATAATAATAATGGTGAGAATGAAACACAGTCAATAAAGGTAAATAAAGAGCAGGATGGAACAGAGAAATTGGTAGAGTTCACGGCTGAAAAGAAGAAGGTTTCTAAGATTGAGAAATTGCTAGCAGAAGAAAGTTGCAGAGTTTTGGCTGTTAATGGTTTAAATAAGAAACTTAGTCAAGGGATCGCACATAGAGATGGTGAAATTGCGGAAGCAAGGAAAAGAGTAGATGGCCTTCTTGACATCGTCTTGAATAAAAAAAATGTGGTCTTCTGTCAATGTTGACAGTGATAGACAGAAAGTTGCGAAAAGTCAGCCCCATACACTTTTTGCTCATAGAGAGGCCATACATGGTAAACATAGATCTTTTCGTGGGAAATCCAACTTTCACAGAGCTAGTGGTACTAGTGACTCTATTAATAATTCTTGGCGTCAGGCTAATAAAGATTCTTGTGTTTCAGCCAGTTCTATTGAATACGAAAAGAAATGTGAGAAATTGCAGGTTAAGGCTTCTAAAATCAAGCAAGTGTTTACTGTTGCAGATTTTGATAAACTTGTAACAGGGAATAAACCTAATACTACTTTTTCCAGGAATGAAAACCACTATAGGCAGGAAAATAAACATTCTAAGGGTCCAGTTACTTGTCAAACTCAGCACAGCCAGTTTGACGGGATTGGTAAACATATTCCTAAAGATGAAAAGGAGAACAGTTATGGTAAGAGATATAATGACAAGATTAGACAGTACCTGTGATGAGTTTATTTTTGTCTACCCCTTCCACTTTGTTTCACACATTCCCAGAACCTCGATTTTATATTCCGTCATTTCTGCTGCTACTTTTGCCGCTTTCCCTTGTTCGTTTAATGTCCGTACATTCCAGTTGCCAAATCTGGAGGTTCTCCTACAATAAAGAAGGTTAGTCAGTAACACAGACTACTTTCGGCTTTCTCTGTGTTGCATCATACCCCTCCCTGCAAGAGGACTTTCTCCTGTCTTGGATGGCTGTGTTTGATGTTCCTTAATTGACTTGTCCATGTTTGCTAAAGTTTTTTGTGGTTTAAATGTTTTTACAGGATGGGGTAACCAGCCCCATGCCCAACCTTTCTTAGTCGCTTTCTACGACATGCATGGAAGGGAACAGAGTTACTATTCTTTGCTCCCCTTTCGGGCCCCGGTAACACCCGGGTGAAAGCTGGTTCATGTGTCAAGTTATTTGCAGTGGTGAGCTGATTATACATGTTAAAATGTGTGACAAAATAACCCGGAAAGTCACATCTATCTGTACTATCCTATACAGACCACAGACTCCGTGCTCCACAGAAAGTGTGCTCTTCCCTTTAGTTTTCTCACCCCTGATAGTATTTAGTATTTTTGATTCATTGTTTACACTCCCTTCCGCCACTTCTTGTTATGTCAGGACTTCAACGACCATCTTTAGCTGAATAAGTGTGGTAAAGTAGGATGATATAAATACTTATAGGGGACTTAGTGTACTGACTGAGATCAGCTGTGAAGGTATCTGTATCTAATAGATGTAGTGTTTTACAGATAACCTTACTTGCTACCACATTTATACCTCAGTCAGAATTATTCTGGAATATTGTGATGACTACGTTGAATGTCTAGGGTTATGTAAATGATGAAGTGTAAGTCACAACAACAACAGACTGATAAACAATTTAATTTATTCCACCACACTTGACAACACTGTGACACTCACACACATTTAACACTCTATAAGACTATCTTAAATGAGTCAATGGTAAAGTTTCAAATATATATGTATTAATTACTTTCACTAATAGATATCCTGATTCAACTACACAGTGAACCAGGAATCACAATCAAATGTAATCACAATTTATATGTACATAATTTATAAATATGAACCTTGTAGTGACATATTGTATTAGTATTATCCTAAGTGTGTCAGTTGTGTAGTAGTACTATGAGGTAATACTGGTTTTGTTTTTCAAGCTATGTTGTTATTTGTCATCATGACTTCAAGTGTTTGTTTATCTTGGAAATAGTATGGGGAAAACTTCACAGTTCCTATCAATTTAAACAATGTATTGACCCTCTGTTTTACTATAATGTCAAGTTTAGAGGGGGACACATAATGTTGAGCTCCTCTGGCCACAGAAGCTTATCTTTCGTGATGGCGGCAGGAAAAGACTCCTCTGCTCGATAGCTTCCCTGTGTGCTGAAAACACCTCACTGGTCGCTATCTGGACCCAGGAGTATGCTGTCAGCCTCTAGATTCAGCAAAGCTCAGACCAGGTGCTGCTCAATAACTTTAGGACCACGGTCCCACAATTCATGAAAATAATACACAGTTACGTTGACTGGCAATGAATATAGCACAATTTCGATCTGCCGATGTCCCAGGCTTTTATTTAGAAAAATATGCACTGGCTCTCAACGCACTGTTGCTTTAGTAAGTTTATTTGAAAAATGTGGCACTGAACTGACGCTCCTAATTGCATATATTGGCGGGTCTAACCAATCGAGCCATGTTTCCTCAAGCGTTTGAAAAAAAAGTACCCTTCCTTCCGTCTCCCCTAACAACAAAAAATAGTATTTGTAGCCCGACTAATCGTGTTTAGCCTTACATTTACTTCTATCCAATCAAATAGGATTTTACATGGTGGCCCATTTCCCGTAAAATAGTGGTTCCAAAACATGCCACTGTGCGATTATTATTTGGTGTTGTCTGACACCCTCACTATTTTCTTTTGGCTATAATTTGTTAATTCCTAGACTATTTGCGTAACGTTTAACATATTCTTTGTCAGCAAGTCCTAAGGAACCCAAATATATAAATTTAATGGGGCTAAGGGGCTGCGTTCAAAATATGTATTTTCTTCTAGGATAGTCGTGCTGTTGCCACCTCCTCACTTCCAAACTTTATGGTGTCTGCTGTACTGTCATGCTTTCAAACGTAAACCAGTATAATGTCATATTTCCTAATAAGCATTTTTCAGGTTTTTAAACCTAACTCTCGTATGGGTAGTGTTTTTTATCACTGTCGATTTGAAAAAAGTTAGTGCTTGTGGCCTTACACGCGTGATGTCATTAATTGTATAGCGAGACGCGTGTTAGTGTTGCATGCGTTCCGGCTTTCAGCCCTCCCTTTCTTTCTATCCTAAGTCCATCTGTCCGTTCGTTTATGGTAACGTAGTGTAATTAATGCTAGTATTAATTTAGGTCATTAATCAGCTTGCGTATCTCAAGGTTTTTCTTAGAAATGCAGTACACGTTTTATTGTAGAAAGCGTGTATTGATGCAGTAGGCTTTACTATCAACGTGAAACGTTACAATTTGCAGACGAAGTAGAAAACAAGGGGGATTTCGAGTACAGTCATTGTGACAGCACTGTTCTTTACCATTCTTCTTTCCTTTTATTGAATTTATGTGTTAGGCTTTACATTTACCTGATAATTTATATATGTGGATTAGAATTTTTCACGACAAATTCTCCCCACTTGAAACAGACGTTATATGTCAGTCTATAATTCTATATACACATAGAGAAATTTATTATTATTTCTGGGGCTTACGGTGATTCTCATCACACGGATGGCGGCTTAAAAAATCCGCTCCCAGATTTGTTTTTCCACTTATATACTCTATGCTAAACTCATATGGCTGCATCAGTAATGACCAACGGAGTAATCTAGAATTTTCATGTCTAGCCTGCGCTAGAAACGACAAGGGTTTGTGATCCGTTTGCAACTTAAATGCCTTCCCATACAGATAAATATTGAATTTCTTTATCGCCCATATTACTGCAAGACATTCTTTTTCGCTAGTTGAGTAGTTGGTTTCAGCTTTATTCAACTTTCTGCTAGCATATGCCACTGGGCTTAATTCCCCATCCAATGCATCTGATTTCTGTAGCAGAGTTGCACCTAACCCAATATTACTGGCATCCGTCCTTACAATGAATTCTCGACTTAAGTCAGGTAATTTCAAAATAGGTTTACTTGTGAGCTTTTCCTTCAATTCCTGGTAAGCCAATTCACATTGTGGTGTCCATGTAATTCGATCTGGATGTCCTTTACGTGTCAAATCAGTTAACGGTGCACATATGGAATTAAAGTTTTTGATATACTTTTGGTAGAAACCACATAATGAGACAAAGGATCTCACGTCTTTCTTGGTTTGTGGTCTCGGGGCTTTCTTTAGTTTCTCTAAATTCTTGGGGTCAGGGGTCATGTTTCCCTGATAAACTGTGTGTCCCAAGAATTCTAATTCTTTACATCCAACGCAACATTTGGTTGGTCGGGCTGTTAAATTCGCTTCTCTAAGTCGATTAAACAGCATGTTCAGAGAGTCAATGTGTTCCTCAAATGTTTCTGTTGCTATAAGGATATCATCCATGAAATTTGTGATGCATGGATTATTCAGAGGGTCCAATAATTTTCTCATCATTCTAGAGAAGACACTAGGCGCATTCTTCAATCCAAATGGCAATCTGTTAAACTCATAGTGTCCCTCTGAGGTACTAAAAGCTAGGTATGGTCTAACCTCAGGCTTTACTGGAATCTGATAGTATCCTTTACTCAGATCCACTTTTGAGAAATATTTAGCTTTATTTAGTCTGGCAAACAACTGATTTGTATCCGGCAATGGATCCACCTGTCCTTCTGTAATAGCATTCAGTCTCCTGTAATCTATACAGAGTCTATGTTCTCCAGAGGGTTTCCTTAAGAGTACAACACTGGAACTATACGAAGATTCACTGTGTGAAATAATTCCTTCCTTCAACAAATAGTCTATCTCTTCCTTCAAAGCTTTCTCCTTAGCAAAAGGAATCGAATAGGGTTTCATACAGACAGGTGTGGGGTCTATCAGTTTCATATCATATTCCAATAAGTTTGTATGCCCCGGTCGGTCTGTTAACACCTCTGTATGATTATCTAGAACCTGTTGCACTCTCTCTTTCTGAGTTTTCGTTAAATGTGTACTGATTTTCACCTGTGCCGCTGTCTCACAGGGGTGTAATGGATATTCAAATGATGAAAGTGGTTCCTTTTTCATCTCCATGGCAATGGACAAGGTCAACAAGTGTGTCTCTTCCTGATTTTCTCTTTCCAAATATTTCTTCAGGAGATTCACATGATAGATTTTTTCTTTCCCCTTCTTATCTATCTTATAATTGGTTCTAGACACCTTCTCTAGAACTGTATATGGACCTTGCCATCCAATTTGTAATTTATTCTGACTACCGGGGAGAAGAAGCAGTACCTTCTCTCCCACAGCCAAATCTCTGTCTTTAGCTTTCCTGTTATAATAGGCAGCATGTTTCTTCCTGGCTTGTTTCAAATTTTCATTGGCAAGTTTCCAGCCAGTTTTTAAACGAGTGGTCAGCTCATTCACATATTGGTATGAGGATGTAATATTTTCCTCTGCCTTTTCATCAGTCCACGTTCTTAACGTTATAATAGGCAGCATGTTTCTTCCTGTCTTGTTTCAAATTTTCATTGGCATGTTTCCTGCCAGTTTTTAAACGAGTGGTCAGCTCATTCACATAATGGTATGAGGATGTAATATTTTCCTCTGCCTTTTCATCAGTCCACGTTCTTAACGTTATAATAGGCAGCATGTTTCTTCCTGGCTTGTTTCAAATTTTCATTGGCAAGTTTCCAGCCAGTTTTTAAACGAGTGGTCAGCTCATTCACATATTGGTATGAGGATGTAATATTTTCCTCTGCCTTTTCATCAGTCCACGTTCTTAACAGCGTTACATATGGACCTTTAATGTTGTGGACCTATTTGTCCATGCACCGGTATGGTCTCTTCCACTCGAAGCGCTATAGTGATGATTTTTCTTCCCCGAATTATCATGCACAAAACGACCGCTACCAATTTTTCTCTTGGGGCTTTCTCCCCTCTTAGAATTCTTGATGAGAGATTTCCTCTCTACATCTTCTTCCTCCAGTTTGTTTAAGTCCGATTGAGGGATTTTCGGCTTATCCTGGGGTAAGACATCTTTTTGCACTCGCCGCATAGTGGCCATTGTAAAACAGTTAATTGAAGCTTGTCCGTGAAAAGGGGCTTCCCATTCCATTTGGTCCACTTTATCAAATTTATTTTTCTTTCTATTGTCAGGCCTACGGTTGCCCCGTGGCGTGTCCAGGTCCTGATCAATGTTCCCACTTGTGGGTGTTCCCTCATGTGCTATGCTACACCTTTCTACAAAATTCTCAATGTCCCACCTTGCCTTGGGCCAATAATAATTGTGAGCCACCTTTTGGATGATGGTACCAATTTTCTCATGGTCCCCATCTTTTTTCACATGTAGGCTCCTTATTAAGTCTGCCCTATATCTCCTTGGAAGAACCAACTGTCCGTGACCATGGGATATAGTTCCGGCCTTCCTGTAAATCAACTTGTTTTTCATGTAAAAATCTCCCTTGCCTGGAGTTGTATGACCAGTTGACAATTTCCTGAAACAAGGCTTGAGGGTCTTATCCCCAGCCTGTGCCTTCCTCATCTCTTCTGGAGTGGTATCTAACAGAATATCCTCCTCCTGTCTTGAGGTCGACCTGACCTGAAGGGTGGCCATAACTATAGGGTTCCTTCTGCAACGGTCAGTGTCATGATTGTTCATCTTACAATTTTTACACCATCTCTTTCCTTGGTTGAAAGATTTTCTTTCATCATATTTCCTTTCATCGAATTGTGGGGTTTTATTTTTATTGTCATACCGTGGCCTATCAAACTGGTGCTTACCTTTGTTTTGATCTCTAGGATCAAATTTATTAAAGTTCTGTGGTGCCTTAAAATTATCTACCTGTTTCTTTTTATTACCTGATACCTCTGCTTGAGCTGCTTGATACCTTTCAGCAACATTTAGCAACTCACCCAGCCTCTCTGCACCTTGTTCCATGAGAAACTTTCTCAGGTCTGGAGCCATGGACTCTCTTAATTGTTCTATAAGGACCATTTCCTTAAGATCTTGGGTTTTCCCCAGAGAAGTCCATTTCTCCAAGTATGTCTCTAACCGTGCAGAGAACTGGTGATATGTTTCACCTGACAGTAGTTTAGCATTCCTAAATTTTTTCCTATAAAATTCTGCGTTCTTTTCATATCTTAACAAAAGAGCCTGCTTTAGCATGTCATAATTTTCTTGATCACCTCTGTTCATTTTGGCAAAAACTTCATAAGCTGCCCCACGAAGCCCTTGAGATAACTTTAAGCTCCACCTTTCTCTCTCTAACCCATAAGTGGTAGCTAATAGTTCATATCTATTTAGATAGCTCTCAATATCGTCGTCTTTCTCAACAAAATGATCTAAATGAAAATTCATAGCTGAGGTTGAGGCTCCCTGACTAGCAGTGGCATCAGAAGTAAAGGGACTGGCACCATTTTCAGGAGCATGGCCTTGAAACTCAAACTCCCTTAGTCGTAACTCATGTTCCCTTTGTAATCTCTTCTCCTCCTTTTCTGCTTCCCTCTCTGCAGCCACTCTTCTTTCCTCTCTTTCTGCTTCCCTCTCTGCAGCCAATCTTCTTTCCTCTCTTTCTGCAGCCAATTTCTTCTCTTCTCTTTCTGTCTTTTGTTCTTCTAATTGGAGCCTTTTAATCTCCTTATCTGCCTCCAATGCTTTAGCCTCTTTGTCAGCCTCAATCTGCAGCCTCTTAGCCTCAGCCTCAAATTGTAACTTCTTAATTTCCTTTTCAGCCTCTAACTTTCTTTCGGTCTCTTTTTCTAATCTTCTTTCTTCCCGTTCAATATATTTTTCACATTCAGCAGTGACATAAGCAATCATAATTTGCCCGTCCATTCCTAACTCTTTTGCAGTCTGCACAGCAGCAGATCGAAATTTTGCCAAGTCGGCCATTTTCTAACAGGTAAATGTATGTAATGTCTAACTAAACAATACAATCTGTAATTACTTATCCAAGGACACCACAGGCACTGAGAGCTCAACGTTATTTATTTCCACCCAAGGATACCTTTTAATTCTTATTATTCCCAATATATATAATATGAGAAAGTTCAATATCCCGGACGAGCCCCCAATATATGTGGTAAAGTGGGATGATATAAATACTTATAGGGGACTTAGTGTACTGACTGAGATCAGCTGTGAAGGTATCTGTATCTAATAGGTGTAGTGTTTTACAGATAACCTTACTTGCTACCACATTTATACCTCAGTCAGAATTATTCTGGAATATTGTGATGACTACGTTGAATGTCTAGGGTTATGTAAATGATGAAGTGTAAGTCACAACAACAACAGACAGATAAACAATTTAATTTATTCCACCACACTTGACAACACTGTGACACTCACACACATTTAACACTCTATAAGACTATCTTAAATGAGTCAATGGTAAAGTTTCAAATATATATGTATTAATTACTTTCACTAATAGATATCCTGATTCAACTACACAGTGAACCAGGAATCACAATCAAATGTAATCACAATTTATATGTACATAATTTATAAATATGAACCTTGTAGTGACATATTGTATTAGTATTATCCTAAGTGTGTCAGTTGTGTAGTAGTACTATGAGGTAATACTGGTTTAGTTTTTCAAGCTATGTTGTTATTTGTCATCATGACTTCAAGTGTTTGTTTATCTTGGAAATAGTATGGGGAAAACTTCACAGTTCCTATCAATTTAAACAATGTATTGACCCTCTGTTTTACTATAATGTCAAGTTTAGAGGGGGACACATAATGTTGAGCTCCTCTGGCCACAGAAGCTTATCTTTCGTGATGGCGGCAGGAAAAGACTCCTCTGCTCGATAGCTTCCCTGTGTGCTGGAGACACCTCACTGGTCGCTATCTGGACCCAGGAGTATGCTGTCAGCCTCTAGATTCAGCAAAGCTCAGACCAGGTGCTGCTCAATAACTTTAGGACCACGGTCCCACAATTCATGAAAATAATACACAGTTACGTTGACTGGCAATGAATATAGCACAATTTCGATCTGCCGATGTCCCAGGCTTTTATTTAGAAAAATATGCACTGGCTCTCAACGCACTGTTGCTTTAGTAAGTTTATTTGAAAAATGTGGCACTGAACTGACGCTCCTAATTGCATATATTGGCGGGTCTAACCAATCGAGCCATGTTTACACAAGCGTTTGAAAAAAAGTACCCTTCCTTCCGTCTCCCCTAACAACAAAAAATAGTATTTGTAGCCCGACTAATCGTGTTTAGTCTTACATTTACTTCTATCCAATCAAATAGGATTTTACATGGTGGCCCATTTCCCGTAAAATAGTGGTTCCAAAACATGCCACTGTGCGATTATTATTTGGTGTTGTCTGACACCCTCACTATTTTCTTTTGGCTATAATTTGTTAATTCTTAGACTATTTGCGTAACGTTTAACATATTCTTTGTCAGCTAGTCCTAAGGAACCCAAATATATAAATTTAATGGGGCTAAGGGGCTGCGTTCAAAATATGTATTTTCTTCTAGGATAGTCGTGCTGTTGCCACCTCCTCACTTTCAAACTTTATGGTGTCTGCTGTACTGTCATGCTTTCAAACGTAAACCAGTATAATGTCATATTTCCTAATAAGCATTTTTCAGGTTTTTAAACCTAACTCTCGTATGGGTAGTGTTTTTTATCACTGTCGATTTGAAAAAAAGTTAGTGCTTGTGGCCTTACACGCGTGATGTCATTAATTGTATAGCGAGACGCGTGTTAGTGTTGCATGCGTTCCGGCTTTCAGCCCTCCCTTTCTTTCTATCCTAAGTCCATCTGTCCGTTCGTTTATGGTAACGTAGTGTAATTAATGCTAGTATTAATTTAGGTCATTAATCAGCTTGCGTATCTCAAGGTTTTTCTTAGAAATGCAGTACAGTGTTATTGTAGAAAGCGTGTATTGATGCAGTAGGCTTTACTATCAACGTGAAAGCGTGAGAATATGCAGACGAAGCATAAAAAGGGGGATCTCGAGTACAGTCATTGTGACAGCACTGTTCTTTACCATTCTTCTTTCCTTTTACTGAATTTATGTGTTAGGCTTTACATTTACCTGATAATTTATATATGTGGATTAGAATTTTTCACGACAATAAGGTAATCAATTCCTTTCGTTTGAAACCATATTGACACCTGTGATTGGTAGAGAGAAGTTTGGTTTACTAATGTGTAACACATTTTTCTGCCCGGCCTGACAAGTGCAGGGGAGCAACAGAGTTAGTTAGTATCTTATCACTTGGAAAGTCTCTATCGGACCAAGCTGTTGTCAGTGTTTCGCCGGAAGAATGATGTAATCTTCATACCAAGACTTGGCAGAAGAATAATTATCCATCTTGAAAGAGATTACCTGTGATAAATTTTGTAATCATGAGTGTAAACATGATCGATAATAGACGGAAGATGGCATATCATAAAATGGTGATGGTAAACAACACATTTATGTGTGCGTTTGTTACGTAGACATTTTTTTCTTGAGAGAAAGAAACATATACACATCTTGCATGCTATTTGCTTGGCATTTGAAATATAAAAATAAAACATTTCTGATTGGAGCCTTGCCATATAGTAGCAATCAAGTTGTGGGCCGAATGTTGCCTTATCATTTAGTGCCATGTGCGTTTACCTCACTGTAAATTTCAACTCGTCAAGAAGACAGTCAGAATAAGGAATAGGATCAGGATTTCACTTTAAAGGGCCAGACAACGTGTTTGAGCATTGTTGCGCTAAACTTGTCGCAACTTATTCTGACTATGTATTCTGACTACGTATTCTGACCATGCATTCTGACTATCTATTTAATTTTTGTATGCATGGGAAGTAACTCATGGAATCGTAGTCACTTTTATTTCTTCAGTTGTCTAATCGTGATAGCATCGGCAAGCAGTTGTCTATTTTGATAGCAACGGTTGCCGATAGTTTGTGTGTGAGCGATTTTAAGTCATAACCATGTATGGAGCGTTTTCCTAGAAACAGTTGGCAACTTGCGAGGTCATTTCCTTTTAAGGTTCGAAATCTTCAGACGAACATCGTAGAACATTCTTCGTTTCGTAAGTTAGCTGAGCTGTATTCGATTCGCGTGTTCTGCGCATGTCCTAGTTTGTGTCGTTGTTTGAATGATTTCCGCCCAGGTGAGACTTGGCAGAATGGCTGGTGAAGCGAGACGTAGCGTTGTGCTGTCGTCTTCGCTTATATTATTCAGGAAGGAGTCCTCATCATTGTTGTTCCTTTTTTGAGATGATTTATCTCTATGCTATTCAAAGTGCTGGGAGGCCTATGTGATTTATGTGATTTAATTCCTGATGAACAGGTAATTGAAGTTTTCTGAGTAACTTTATCGCCATCTTGTGATGTTGACATTTTTGCCTAGCCTGCCTTATTAAAGAGTCTATGATATGACAAGTTTGCTCAGCTCACGATCCACTTATATTGTCACGCATCGATTGATGCCTGTCCTAAGGACCATTTGCTTCCTGAACTTTATTGATGGATCTAGGTTTGATACCTTTGTTGTTTAAGGAACATAGAGGACGATAATGTGACGCTCAAAAGACATGCCTGTCTTGTTGAGGTCGAATATAGGAGACTAGATTTAATCTCCCATTTGATATCTACTAGCTATGATGGAAAGGGAAAGCTTACCACCTGACTACATGCACAGCTGTTTATGATATCCTAAGAAGGCATATAATGTACCATTATTATTGATGCTGTCTGCTGTTCCTGCTGTATTGACCACGTCGATGATGTAATGACTATTGTTCTATACCAGTGATGTTACTGCATAATTATCTCCATGTATCTCGTCGTTGTGGCGTATATTATATGTTACCAACAACATCACTTGCTGTTCAACGATTTATTGACTTTATACGTTTATGAATTGATGTGACGTCCTTATCTGATACTTGACTTCATAAACACGTCACACATAAACCATACCACGACACCATAAGATCATGCCTCATCATCCTTGGTGTCCGAGGGCGATAACCCTCCATGTTGAGTGGCGCTACTACCAAGACACATCAACACTTTATAGCTCCACATCAACATATCCAGTGGAGTACTGTTACACACCTCTAAATAGACACTCTACATATATCTGGTGGAAATCAGCACGCTACATATTTGGTGGCCAGTCCAAAGGCATTCGATAAGCCCACCACATCTCAACATTGATTTGGTGAACAGATTCGGGGTCCCTTACCCACTACATTCAACACTACAAGTCTACAAACTACAAGACATCAACAAAGAATTTTAAAACTACTCGGCGTTGCCCGGTAAATGTGGAAATTACATCTTTTTGCCAGAAGCAAGAAATTTGACAGTACCCGGCGTTGTTACATATTGCCGGATATCACAGACTGTTGCTGTCTTTAACTCAGTGAAGGCAGTCGCTGCTGTCAAGGTGCCAAGTTGCTGTCGTTATATGAAGGTCAAGTGCCGGTTGTTTCGAGTTCGTTTTCAGAAGGCCAAGTACCGAATTCAAACATATTTACTATAGGATTCAGAAGGTCAAGTGCCGAAACAACACTACTTAATCAGTCTAGAAGCTCAAGTACCATCGTCATGGCAGTTGGAGCAGTTCAGATGTACCATCATCGTTGGATCTTCATTCCTTAGGACGCTGATTGTCATCTGTTTTTTCTGCTGGGCTGACGTTGGATTACCATAAGTTAAGTGGCCTGTTTTGTTTGTGAACTGTGCCCTTATACTTCTACTGAGTCTTCTGTGTTTCATCTCATTCTTTTGTCATATTGTTATATGTTATATGTTTATATGTTATTTGTATATTTATATTTATATATATATATATATGTTTCTGTGGGTTTTCGGTTGGGCGGTGTCTCCCTTAGATCATACCTTGTCATAGAGGTTGTCTATCGTGAGCGTTTTCTGTAGGGTTTGCAAATTTCCGATACTGGAATTTGCAAAGCGACTTCTGTTGCTATTTTTTGTTAGTTGTGATGACATGTGTTAGTATTGTTTTCGTTATTTCTCGCACTCTTTAGTTTTGTTTTGATTTGTTTGTATTCGCTAGCCTACTCTTTCCTATTGTTTAGTTTCATACACCATTTATATTTATACACTGTGGTGTCGTGTATTTGTATTATCTTCTCGCAGATATCATCACATTTTTTGTGATATTTCTTTACTTTTCGCTTTATTTTTTGTTGATTTCTGCGAATGTTTTCGTATTGTTGCTAAACCTTTGTTATTGTTTACATTGGTATTGTTTACATTGGTATTGTTTATATTGTCATTGTTTACATTGTTAATGTTTACATTGTTAGTGTTTACATGGTTATTGTTTACATTGTGATTGTGTTTACATAGTCATTGGTTACACTTATAGTAGTTAATTCACATTTGATAATGGATTATACTGATGCACTACTACTATACTGATGATAAATAAATGATGAATAGTATTGTGCACTATTGAATGGGAAGTGCACCTATGATCAAGAGTTGATTGATGATATTTCAAAAAGGTCTATACACAAGGTCTTTGATTTAAGACTTGTTTCCCACAGAGATTGGGATGATAATATGGTGTTGTGAGTAAACAAGTGCTGATTCAAGACTTGTTATTATTAAATTTGAAATAAGGTAATTAATTATTTCAGGTTTTGGACTCATATGTTAGACAACATGTCTACATTTGAGCACTTTATTGAGCAGGGTAAATTGCTTGGGAAGACTGGTGATAAGGTAGAAGAATTTGCAACTGCTCGATATGATAAAGCAATGGAAGCTGAACAAAAGAAACTGCAGATGCAGGTGGATGAAAAAAGATTCCAAATGGAAATGGAAAAACAAAAAAGAGAAGCAGAAGCAGAAGCTAAAAGACTTGAAAAAAAGCTGAAAATAAAAGATTAGAAAAACAAGCTGAGGCTGAAGAAAAAAAGCTACAAAGAGAAGCAGAAGCAAAAACTGAAGAGAAAAGACTAGAAAAAGAGTCTGAAATTAAAAAACTTGAAATAGAAAAGTTAAAGGTTGAAGCTGAGGAGAGAAAAGCAAAAATGGAGCATGAAGAAAAACTCTTAGCTTTGGAAGTTGAGAAATTAAAGGTGATGAACATGGGTAATGCTAATGATGCAAATAAGGTCTCAGATAAGACTAATGCAAGCACTTTCAAGCTTAATCTACCACCATTCAATGCTTCCATCGACGATATAACATTCTATCTGGACAGATTTGAAACTTCATGTAAAGTACATAACATAGATAAATCACTGCAGGTTTATCATTTGTCCAAATACTTAGAGGTGATGCTTTGAGTATGTTAAGTATGGTAGATGAGCCTGACAAGAACAACTATGAGGTTGTCAGGGCTATATTGTTAAAGAAATACCAACTTGACGAAGACGGCTATCGTCTTCAATTTAAAAATATGTTGCCAGAAACTGGAATGCAATTCTCTGAATTCATTTCAAAGATACGTCTTACTTTCTCACGATGGGTTGAACTATCTAAGACAGAAAAAACTTATGAAGGACTTGTGGACTTAATACTTAGAGACAAAGTCATGTCTTCTGTCAATGAGTCTTTCCTTGCTTTCCTTCATGAACGTAAACCTAAAACAATAAAAGAAATGGAAGATTTCTATTGCCAGTATATAACTGCGCATCTTCACGTAACCATTGGTAACTTTAAAGTAAAAGAAGGTCTGCCAGTTGATTCAGCAGCACCTTATGATCAAAACTCTAGTCATAGATTCCAACAAAATTTTGATAGGAAAAGTAAGCGTAGTTACGGTCAAAATTATGGAAATCAATTTCAAGGTGATTCTTCTTCGAAGAATTGGAGACAAGCTGACAGTCCTCGTTACTACCAACCTAATAATTTTAGGCATTTCAGAAGAGGATATGGTAACAGAGGTTATTCCTCGCGAAGACCTCAAAACCAAACAAATAGATGTTCGCATCAATGTGGACATGATAATAATCATGGAAACTGTAGTTCAAAACAGGATAACAGTTATAATAGAGACAATAATAACTACAGAGATAATAACAACAGTGATAACTTCAGAGGTAATAGTAGTCGCGGTAGATCTCAATACAAAAAAAAGAGATATCAGCAGGCTAACTCTGTTCAACAAGAATCTCAGGGAGCCTGTAATCAGGTTGTTGATAATAAAACCTCTGACGCTGTCACTTGCTCCGCTTTTGACTTTGGGAGAGCAAACAAATGTCCCCAATGCAGTACTTTGTTCGAACCGACTACAATATCGACTTTGAGTTGTGGTCACCCTCTCCCCGCTCTTCCTGCTTCGGTTGCGCATGACGGGAGAGGTTCTCTAATCCTACATAAGGGTCTTGTTAATAATACTCCGGTCTCACTGCTTTTCGATTCCGGATGCACCACTATTGGTGTTAGACAATCGCTTGTAGATCCATCTTGTGCTACAGGAAGGGTTATTAAATGTGTCACATTTGGCGGCACTCTAGAAAAATATCCTACTGCTGTAATTCGCATTGCCACTCCTTTCTTTACTGGAGATGTGCATGCTTGTCTCTTACCTAATCCTATTGCTGACCTTATTATTGGTCGTATTCACGGAGTTAGGGAGTGTACCCCACAGCAGATTGCTGCTTGGGAAGATAATAACATGCAAGCTACAAATGCAGTGGTTACAAGAGCACAAGCTCTACAAACACCCGAAACTTCACTGAATAGTGATAATGAAGTTGATAGCCAAGATAGTCACTTAGTAATCACTCGTGACTCTTTCATAAAATTGCAAGAAGAAGATCCTTCTTTAAAAAAATTCTTTATTCTTGCGAAGAAAGGTGATCCGAATCAGGATACAAATAGAAAATCTTGGATTGCAATGAGAAACGGCGTACTTGTACGTATGGTACAAGACTCGACAACGTCGGCACATTCACAGATTCTTGTTCCCAAGAGTATGAGAGTGCAAATATTGCAACATTCTCATGACTCGCAATGTGCTGGACACATGGGATTTTCCCGTACAAAGTCGAGAGTCCTTGCGGCTTTCTTTTGGCGCTTTGTTAACAAGGACATTCGTACCTACTGCCGATCATGTCTGGTATGTCAGGAGGTCAAATCTAGAGGACCACGACATGCTGCGCCTATCCAGGCTGCTGACATTCCTATTCGGCCGTTTCAGAAAATGGCCATAGATATTATTGGCCCTTTTAAGGTCAAGTCCGCCAGAGGACATCAGTTTATCCTTACATGTGTCGATATGTGCACACGTTGGCCAGAGGCTATTCCTCTTAAGAGCATATCTACTACAGATATCGCAGATGCTCTTTGGCTGATATTTTCTCGCTTGGGGTTCCCCAGAGAAATACTATCAGACCATGGCACTCAACTCTTATCTGATACTATGTCTCAAGTAATGTCTACCTTACACATTAAAACATCTCTCAGTAGCATCTATCATCCTATGTCTAATGGGTTAGTTGAGCGTCTGAATAGAACGCTCAAGACTTTACTTGGTAAGATAACTGAAGATCATCCTCAAGATTGGGACAGGGTTTTACCCGCGGCTCTCTTTGCCTATAGAGAGGTCCCAAACGAACACACAGGATTTTCTCCCTTTGAACTTGTCTTTGGCGCGCGTCCGCGCGGCCCTATGTCTTTGTTACACGATCTCATCACTGCCGATGATATTAGTGATGACACTCAATCCTCATATGAGTATGTCATTGCTCTTAGGCAAAAGATCACTGAGGCATGCAAACTAGCGACTGCTTCGTCAGAAATTGCTAAAGAAAAAGCAAGGCAGTTTGCTAACAAGAACAGATGTCTACGACAACTTTGTCCAGGTGACAAAGCATTCGTCCTACTCCCCAGTAGGGAAAATAGACTTCTGATTGCATGGAAAGGTCCATATGCAATAGTCTCACGAATTTCCGATGTTGACTATGTGGTCGATATAGATGGAAAGCATAAAACTTTCCATATCAACATGCTGGCGGAATTTCATGAGCGTCCAGACTATTTGCTGCCTATTTTCCAGGCAACGGACGATTCTTCTGTACCTCATGGTCATTACTCATCCCTGTCTGTCATACAGGATGAGGAATCTGTTTTTTCTGATGTCGATCTTCCTCTTCCAGTGGTTCCACTACATTCCATGGAATCTTGGAACGATGTCTCCATTTCTCCTAATCTTTCTGTTGATGAACATCGTCAAGTCTCGTCGATGTTACAGACATATAAGGATGTTCTAACCGACATCCCTGTGTCACCGTGGGGTTTTTGCAGCATTATTAGTGCTGAGTGTAAAGTCAGTTGAACAGTAATTTTGGGACGTTAATATAACAAAGTATGAGAATATGGTTTTAGAAATTTGAATAATTTGAGTATTAAGTTATTTATTCCTAAGATGGGAGATAAAAGTTAACGAATGTAATATTTTTTAGTAAGGGAGGGAACCTTTTTAGACTTTAAAGTAATCTAAGTATACATCATTAGAGTTTACCAACTTTGCATATCAGATTAATTTTAGTAAAGATATAGAAGGATAAATGAAACTAAGGTAAAAATCACTAAGGGAGATAACAATATTATTAGCGCCCTTTACAGTTAAGAGAACAGAGAGCAGAATAAACGCACGTGAAAAGTGAGCGAAATATAAACAGTTATGTAGCACAGTTCACGGGGTTGACAGAGTAGGGTTAAAAGCGTGGAAGGTGAGATTAGGTGAGTGAACTGAGGATCATGGGAATAAATTGAAGGGAAAAAGAGATTAGTCCCACCAGAAACCTCAACCAGGGTAGACGTGTCGCGCTGGGCGCTCAAGAAATGTGAAACCTGCGGTTTGCAGAAGGTCTACAGAAATAGCTAGATATAGAAAGGTAGTGATAGGAATTCAGGAGAACACTTAGATTTGATTGATAATGTGTGCTGTTAAAGATAGGATTAGCTCATAGGTGGTGCTAGTAGGACAGTGATAGGTAACGGACTTCTGTATATTACGGTAAGAGGTCTTTGACTCTAATTATGCTTAACTTATGTGAAGAGAGACATGTTTTTTTTAGAAACACGCTCAACATATTGTCGCAGGCTAATGTCGCTCATATTTAAGGCAGCGAGCTACAGACGAGACTATTGAAGCAAAGGCATAATTAAAGCTTAAAAAGTGGATAACTTTTATTATCAGATAGCCAGGATGGGCTGTCATACAAAGAAGATGAGGCATTGTCATTAAACAAGAATATGTTGAACAACTGGTTTACAGCACTGACATTTCATGAAACATCTCATGCGCTCTCTCATATAAGAGTAAGTATGAAGACGCCACCACAGTTGTATCTGACATTTATGAAACATCTCATGCGCTCTCTCATATAAGAGTAAGTATGAAGACGCCACCACAGCTGCACCTGCCATTATATTACTTTGTTTAGGTGAACTATGAATTGATATTGATGCATGAAATTGAGCTATGCCTAGCAGATTATAGTGCTTTAGACAAGAGTCTACAGTAGAGAATATAATAATATACCTTTGAAAAAATTACATTGAGCCTAAGTCTGGAGGCCTGGATAAAAGGGAGATTGAAACATACCCTTATGAGAAAAGAATTGTGGAACACATGTTATGCAAATAAAAGCCATTATGTTTGGAAATTCAACACTCAATTTGGTTTAATCAATAAAAAGGATGTGGAGTGGGTATGTGAGAAAGAGTTAAACCTATATAGCATATATAGCCTTAAAACCACTAGTACAAGGAAGTCGCTATAACAACAAGGAGAGAAGAACGTGGTCTGGGTTGAAGAAAAGACGAACCTTATCTCATCCAGGAATCACCATTTCTGGCGAAAAGGGCCAGTCAAGGAGATAGCTCTACTTGGAAGATAGGTCAAGGAAGGAAATTTGACCACATAGATTAATAACTAGGCCTGCCTCAGTAGCACCTAGTAATATCAGTAGCACCTAGTAATATCAGTAGCACCTAGTTAAAATATATAATAAAAGAACCGGCACGCTCACATAGTGTAATTTGGCGCCGTGACCACCTCTCCTAAAGCGACAACATGGCTATACCACCTCCTGATGAAACAAAGCAACAACATCAACAACAGCCTATATAACCCACTACCAACGGAACAAGAATCATAGACAGAGAAGAATAAATAGTTGACTTGAACAGATATTCAAACATGGAGAGTTGTTCAGGAACCATACAGAACAGAAAGAAGAGAATAGCATTGAGAGACTTCGCTTCAGAGCTAAATCGTTGCAGGAATTATGCAATCGATTTCCCATGCATAAGAATAGTAGACGGATTGGTTGCAAAAGTTTATAAGATTGAAATAAAGGAGATTGTTGAAATCAAGCTACAACCATGGAAAGTCAAAGAAGGAAGACCAATATTGAATTTGAAAAAACGAACTGAACCTGCAGTTATTAAAATAGAGCCTCAGACAGAGAATGTCGCAGTGCAAACGGATGACAGGTTTAAGAAGAGTCTAATCCCAGTCAGGATAAAGTCAAGACAAGTTACAAATGTCGCAGTACAAACAGATGACTTACCTGATTCGTACAGTGTTCAAATGGTCGGTAAGATAGAAAAGTTGACTTCTAAAGAAAGAAATAGTGATATAACAGAAGTAGAAGACACTTATTATGATGCACCGTGCGAATTTATTGATAGGGAATTTGAGGAGCTGAGAATGGTCGATAATACAGAAAAGCTGACATCGGAACGAAAAGATGTGAAGAATGACAGTACAATTATAACGCCAGATACATTCTTGTCGATGCTATGGAGTCAAAAACAGGCACGTAAGAAAGATAAACAATGCAGAAAACTCCATCAAACAATTGCTAATATTCCAGAGCAAGAAACTGTTGATGAGATGCTGAACAGTCTAGTGTCAAAAGGAATAGGTGTTCTAGAAGACATAAAGACATTACTTCTTCAGAAAGGACAGTCAAGTCAAAGTAACATTCAAGATCAATTAAAAGATGAGAAACAAGAAGCTATCACATGCAAGAATCCAGAAAGAACTGACCTGAATTTGCAAAGTCATGTACCGGTTCCAGAGTTGAGTGACGTTCCTTTAGATAATAAATATTCAAGAGACAACAGCCCCAATCTACAAAAGAATAAGGAGCAGTTGAAGCAGATTACAGCAGCAGCACAGATGAACTCAGCAACACAAACGGAGAATACAGCTACAATTTCGGCAAAACAGACAGAGAATACAGCATCAGCACAGATGGACTCAGCAATACAAACAGAGAATAAAGTGGCAGATTCAACAACACAAACAGAGAATAAAGCCACAGTTTCAGCAACACAAACAGATGTTGACCTTAACACTGATACATCATGCAGGCGTATATTAACAGCAGTAAGAAAGAATTCTATCAAAACAAGTCCACAACAAGTACAAGACATAGAACCTGAGAGGAACTCAGGGAAAATGAAAGATGCAACAGTAAAAGAGAAACCGAAATACACAGTTGAAGAAGTAAGGAGCAGACAGGTTCAGAAAATTCTGGAGTTACACGAGATAGAGAGGCAGAGAAGAGAGAAGGAGAGAAATAGCAGCAGTAATAGGAGAGATAGGAATATAATTAGAAGTCGCGGTAGTGACATAGAACCTGAGAGGAACTCAGGGAGTGAGAGACGGGAAGTAGATAAGAGAGTACACAGGGTTAACAGTGGTTCGGAGGAGAAGAAAGATAACAAGGTGGCTAAGCCAAGTCACCAGGAGTTGAAGGAAGAAATAAAATGTATCCAAAGACAATGCGACCTTAACACCTTGACAATAAAGCAGGTGCACCAATTTTTAGAGATGAAATTTGATATAGACTTATCTAAAAGAAAACCAGAGGTAAAACAACTGGTGAAAGAGGTGATACAAGAGGAGTATGAAGATAGGCTAAGAAATAGAAGCGGTAGTAGAAGTAGAGAAACTACTAAGGATCGAAGGAGATACCGATCTAGTGGTAGAGAGGAAGAAAGAAATGACACAACAAAAGTGGAAGAGTTAACCGCACGTTGTGCAGATTTAGAGAGCACATTGGAAGAGTTACAAAAGAAACAGAAAATAAATAGACAAACATTGGAGAAGGAAGATGTAACATCACCTGAGGCAGGTGATGATAGAAAGGAAGATATGGCTGCACTGTGCGAATTTATTGATATGAAATTTGAGGAGCTGAGAGTGGACAATGAAAACAGGAGAAATATGGATCGAGGAGAATATCGATCCAGGAGCCAAGAGGCTAGAAAGGAGGAGATAAGTAGTGGTAGCAGAAGAGAAATAAGAAAGTCAAGAATCCCAGTGAAAAATGGGAAAGTTAGGCATGAAAGCAGAGACACGTCAATTAGTACCAGTGTCCAACCGAGGCAAACGGTTAATGAAATCGTAAGAAGTGGAGAGGTTGAGAGAAACTCGGGACATATACGAGATAGAGAGGTAGAGAGGAAGCAAAGTGTTAATGAAGTCAGAATAGTAGAAGAGACTAAAGATATTGATAAACAGATAGCGTTTGAAACGCTTAGAGCCAAAGAGGCCATGATGATGAAAATGTTCGAGATGATGAGTAAGTGAGATAAGGGAGATTGGGAGATAGTAGCAGGAAGCTATGAGAGTACAGGCATAGCATATATAATATAAACAATATGGCAGCGGCAACTTAGTCTTGAGAAGCCTAAGTATAATTGGTCTGTACCGCACACAACAGAGAACTGAGTACACCTGACCAATAGGATACTGCAGTAGGGGAGAAGAGTGAAGGAAATGTAAAACGTACATTTGAGGCCGCGGTAGTACGGCGAGAAAATTTTTGTGAAAAGTGGTGACGACGGAAATAGTAAGTCGTTGTGACGACGGAAATAGTAAGTCGTGGTGACGACGGCAGAAATACTAGGGACTTAGATTTTGATGAAGCACCACAAGAAGACAGCAATTATGGAATGAAATAAAGTATCAACTACAACTATCAGCTACAAGTTAATCCTACCTTATATGATCAAGTTGGGACATGGAAGATAATAGACTTTCACAATCAACAAGAAGAAACAGTACAACGGAGTCCAAGCCTTACGGAAGAAATAAAGAAGCAAGAAGCACATGAGAGTCTACCTGCACTACAAAGACAACACATCAATGTTTGCAATGTTAGTCACATGGTCACAACCATCGTTCCCTATCCCTTCGTTAGCCCTAACATATTCCCTGCAACACCTGTTGCAACCTCAGTGATCATGTGAAGCGAACATGTGATGACAGAAGGAAACATCAATCAACAACTACAACCACCAGTCTACACACTACACTTAGGACGATGAAGAAGAGACACTCTTTTGATCAACGAGAGGCCATATAATTCAGCAGAAGCGGAGTATCACAGAAGACAACTTGAACTAACAACTACAACTACCAGCTTAAACATTACAGTGGGGACACTGATGATGAGAGGCATCCACAAGCAACAAGATGTCACATAACTCAGCAGAACCGGAGCCGTACAAAGGAAAAATAAGTCAACAACCACAACCACTAGCCACAAGCTAACCCCAGCTGATACACTACAGTTGGGATGATGAAAATGAAATGCCTTTACCAGCGCTGAGGAATAATGAAGATGATCATCATCGAAGACTTACAGCACAGCATAGAAACATTGCCAAGAACATTGCCGACGAGATGAGGGTACCTATACAATCAGAACGTAGCATTCAAAGAATGGACGACTTTACTAACACCAGACTCAGAATGTAAACCTCATCAAGTAAACAAGCTATTGTCATACTGACAACAACAACATATTAATTCGTTCGTCCTCATCCTCCTGCAGAGCGACTATAAATAACATCATAACTGATACCAACTTCATCAGTACGACAGTCGTCTCTACAGTAGAGAAAGTTACACTATTGGAGTTTACAAATGACATCTCCAAATTCATACAATCAGTGTAATCGCCGTAAAGTACTTCCCCAGCAAATAGTACTAATTCACAGCATTCACCCAGCTATAGTGCTTAATCAAGGTACCCCAAATCAACGGTACCCAACGATTAGTTAGCTAATAATATTTGGTAGTGGTTAACATAGTGGTTAGTGATATTTCGAGATACACTTACACTTTTACACTACACACTAGCCTTGTGAATAGACAGTGTAGAACTCTGCAAGGAAACTTAATGGTGTACAACAGTATGACTAGTAAAAAAAAAAAAAGTACATTCATCACATAAACATGAAACATTATATGTAGTGATAAGACTTTGATCACATACACATGAGTGATAACTACTGTACTCTCACGATATTCAGACTGATAGTGAAATAGTTTATATAAGAGACCAACGTAACTGAGAAGTTAGATTAAACAATGAATTATTTCATAAAACAATTGAACAATATTTCAAAAAAAAAAAAGATACAGATTTCTAGAGAGACAATAACAAGCTTCTTCACAAGATGAGACTTATCAAGACTTAGGTTAAAGTTTTCATGTTAACTTATAATGTCCATGTTTTTCAGAGGTATACCTTCTCCACCACCAGGCATAGATGGCAACACGAAAAAAAAAAATGTCACAGTCCAAGCCAAGAGATGTCATAAGAGAAGCCTACTTCACAGTTGGAGATGTGCACATTATATGGTGGATAAAAAAGGGTTCTTACTTAAGGTTGCATTGTTAGACGGGCGACTTAAAGATGAGATGTTGCAAAGTGGATACCATAGCCATTGTATAGTTAATATACAATAGAGATGACCCTTACTTAGTCATCTCCACATTGGTTGGAAACATAATAGACCTGAACATTTTGGTTAAGTCAGACGCTGGGGTACAGTGCATATTTCGGACGAGGTTGATGATTCGACGGGTGCATCCAAGGCTAGCATCAGCCGAACACTTCATATTCTGACGTAGCGACATAGGTCTTTCGCTATTGCCCCAAGACAGATGGTAGGATTTCGCCTGATTAGTTGCATACATGACTGGTAATTCGACTGGTGCATCCAAGGCTAGCATCAGCCGAGCACATCACATCCTGACGTAGTAACACATATTTCTTGCTGTCACTTTGGGGATGTTTAGTTTAGTGCATGCTTGGTGACATTATAGTATAGATTTCTTTTTCACTCTGCCTATCTGACCGTCGCAATGTACACTGACATTGACGGCAGATACTATAGACATATTAAGGGCTGACAAACCTCTGCTTCCAGAGGCAGTTCCATGTCGACACATGTAAATTGTAAATACAATATTTAATAATGTATGTTCACATATTTATGTTGGAGTAATGATTGATGAGATATTTTAGTTAAAACATTACTACATAGACTACAGCATAGTCTCATTTTCTTCATTGCCTTTGATAATTATCTTTGATTTTTTGAGCCAGCTGTGGATGGTATAGAGTAGTTATGATAGTAGGATAGTTAGATTTTGGGTATTTTTTGATAGCACGCAAATGTCTCACTGCGTGATACATTTGTGTAGCCCGGGGACATATATGTCACCGTGCGGTTTTTGCAGCATTATTAGTGCTGAGTTTAAAGTCAGTTGAACAGTAATTTTGGGTCGTTAATATAACAAAGTATGAGAATATGGTTTTAGAAATTTGAATAATTTGAGTATTAAGTTATTTATTCCTAAGATGGGAGATAAAAGTTAACGAATGTAATATTTTTTAGTAAAGGAGGGAACCTTTTTAGACTTTAAAGTAATCTAAGTATACATCATTAGAGTTTACCAACTTTGCATATCAGATTAATTTTAGTAAAGATATAGAAGGATAAATGAAACTAAGGTAAAAATCACTAAGGGAGATAACAATATTATTAGCGCCCTTTACAGTTAAGAGAACAGAGAGCAGAATAAACGCACGTGAAAAGTGAGCGAAATATAAACAGTTATGTAGCACAGTTCACGGGGTTGACAGAGTAGGGTTAAAAGCGTGAAAGGTGAGATTAGGTGAGTGAACTGAGGATCATGGGAATAAATTGAAGGGAAAAAGAGATTAGTCCCACCAGAAACCTCAACCAGGGTAGACGTGTCGCGCTGGGCGCTCAAGAAATGTGAAACCTGCGGTTTGCAGAAGGTCTACAGAAATAGCTAGATATAGAAAGGTAGTGATAGGAATTCAGGAGAACACTTAGATTTGATTGATAATGTGTGCTGTTAAAGATAGGATTAGCTCATAGGTGGTGCTAGTAGGACAGTGATAGGTAACGGACTTCTGTATATTACGGTAAGAGGTCTTTGACTCTAATTATGCTTAACTTATGTGAAGAGAGACATGATTTTTTTAGAAACACGCTCAACATATTGTCGCAGGCTAATGTCGCTCATATTTAAGGCAGCGAGCTACAGACGAGACTATTGAAGCAAAGGCTTAATTAAAGCTTAAAAAGTGGATAACTTTTATTATCAGATAGCCAGGATGGGCTGTCATACAAAGAAGATGAGGCATTGTCATTAAACAAGAATATGTTGAACAACTGGTTTACAGCACTGACATTTCATGAAACATCTCATGCGCTCTCTCATATAAGAGTAAGTATGAAGACGCCACCACAGTTGTATCTGACATTTATGAAACATCTCATGCGCTCTCTCATATAAGAGTAAGTATGAAGACGCCACCACAGCTGCACCTGCCATTATATTACTTTGTTTAGGTGAACTATGAATTGATATTGATGCATGAAATTGAGCTATGCCTAGCAGATTATAGTGCTTTAGACAAGAGTCTACAGTAGAGAATATAATAATATACCTTTGAAAAAATTACATTGAGCCTAAGTCTGGAGGCCTGGATAAAAGGGAGATTGAAACATACCCTTATGAGAAAAGAATTGTGGAACACATGTTATGTAAATAAAAGCCATTATGTTTGGAAATTCAACACTCAAGTTGGTTTAATCAATAAAAAGGATGTGGAGTGGGTATGTGAGAAAGAGTTAAACCTATATAGCATATATAGCCTTAAAACCACTAGTACAAGGAAGTCGCTATAACAACAATTAGAGAAGAACGTGGTCTGGGTTGAAGAAAAGACGAACCTTATCTCATCCAGGAATCACCATCTCTGGCGAAAAGGGCCAGTCAATGAGATAGCTCTACTTGGAAGATAGGTCAAGGAAGGAAATTTGACCACATAGATTAATAAGTAGGCCTGCCTCAGTAGCACCTAGTAATATCAGTAGCACCTAGTAATATCAGTAGCACCTAGTTAAAATATGTAATAAAAGAACCGGCACGCTCACACCTGGTCACACGCATGTCATAGAACATGACATAATTCTTACCAACAATAATCCTATTAGGGTTAGGCCTTATCCTATCTCTATACACTTTCAGTCACAAGTGGAAAAGGAACTGGATGAAATGATTCAATTAAACATAATTGAACCGTCTACTTCACCATATTCTTCTTCCATGGTTATTGTTCGGAAGAAAGATAAGAACATACGAATTTGCGTTGATTATCGCAAATTGAATCAGGTCACAAAGTTCGATGCTGAACCGATGCCTTTGTTAGAAGATCTACTGATTAGACTTTCTAATTCTAGATTCTTCACTAAACTTGACTTGTCTAAGGGTTATTGGCAAGTGCCTTTAGCAGAGCATGCCAAACCTCTTACTGCTTTTTCTACACCTAGGGGTCTATTTCAATGGAATGTTATGCCTTTTGGTCTCATGAACGCCCCTGCCACTTTCGTTCACATGATGCGTCGAATTCTGTCACATCGTTCGGATGTCATCGCATACTTAGATGACATCTGTCTCTTCAGTGATACCTGGGAAGATCACTATTTAGGGTTATATGACCTACTGTCCACTCTACGTGAGTTTAATTTGACAGCAAAACCCTCTAAAGCTTATGTTGGTTTTAGTGAAATCTCTTTCCTGGGTCATCGTGTTGGTCATGGTCTCTTGAAGACAGAAGACCACAATACTTCGAAAATATTGAACATTTCTGTACCTAAAACGAAGAAACAAGTCCGTAGTCTCTTGGGTTTAATTCAATTCTATGGGAGATTCATCCCCAATCTATCTTCGATCATGGCACCTCTCTCAACTTTGTTGAAGAAAGGGTCGCCTAATCTGGTTCGTTGGTCTCAGGAATGTCAATCTTCCTTAGACCAGATCAAGAAAATATTTTCTTCTCCTCCCATCCTAAGATTACCTACTCTTGATAGGACTTTTGTTCTTCGAAGTGATGCTTCATCCACTGGGATCGGAGCAGCACTTATGCAGGAATATGCTGAAACTCTGCATCCTGTTATGTACATTTCTAGAAAACTAAATGCGGCAGAGAGGAACTACTCGGTTTTAGACCGTGAGTTGTTGGCTATGGTTTGGTCAATTCTCAAACTACAAAGATTCCTCCTGGGCGCACATTTCATTCTAGAAACTGATCAAAAAGCTCTTACAGTTATTCAGACTAAGAACTTGAAGAGTTCGAGATCCACTCGATATGCTATTGCTCTTCAACCTTTTCACTTCACGGTACGAGCTATCCGTGGTTCGGATACGGTACGATATTACAGAGTAATAACACACCTATATTACTACAATACATTAGCACATCTGTCCTCACTTTAGGTGAACACATACTATTGTGCTTTGTTATCATCTTCTTCTGTTCCCATCTTTAATATAAGAGGAAGACTGAGTAGTTAATATCAGGGCCGAAAGTTTACTCGGCCACAATTGTTAATAATAATGTATTGTATAGTATGAAACTTAATGGCTATTAAATAGAATTATATTGGTTGTTTTTTCTCAGCATGTTATTGTTGATCTGAGAAGCTACCTTTCTGTTGTCAAACATGGAGAGTTCCACATTGTACACTTTCCTTGGAACGACAGGAGATGTGTCCTGGATCGTCATTTATGTTTAGTTATGTAATCATATTATTAAACATTTAGATAATGTACTATTTAATATTCAATATCAGATGTGTACATCCATTCTAAGCGGTATTAGAGTATGACACCGCTATTTGATTATGATGATATGAACTTGCATATTTATATTGTATTTTCATGCAAGCGTAGTGTGTGTTGGTGGCACCTCCCCGATATGTTTTTTCAAGTCAGATTTTATCTGTTGAGAAATATTCTCACCAGACACTTTATGTGTCAATTTAGCCTCATATTAGGCAGTGCAACTAGTTATCCCCGCATAATTCATGCGTTGTTAAACCGCTTTTGGTTTTACTCTTGGATACTAAAAAAAAAAAAATTTTGCACATTTTTTTTTTATCGGGAGGTTGCGGTAATGTTGCGCTAAACTTGTCGCAACTTATTTTGACTATGTATTCTGACTACGTATTCTGACCATGCATTCTGACTATCTATTTAATTTTTTAATGCATGGGAAAGTAACTCATGGAATCGTAGTCACTTTTATTTCTTCAGTTGTCTAATCGTGATAGCATCGGCAAGCAGTTGTCTATTTTGATAGCAACGGTTGCCGATAGTTTGTGTGTGAGCGATTTTAAGTCATAACCATGTATGGAGCGTTTTCCTAGAAACAGTTGGCAACTTGCGAGGTCATTTCCTTTTAAGGTTCGAAATCTTCAGACGAACATCGTAGAACATTCTTCGTTTCGTAAGTTAGCTGAGCTGTATTCGATTCGCGTGTTCTGCGCATGTCCTAGTTTGTGTCGTTGTTTGAATGATTTCCGCCCAGGTGAGACTTGGCAGAATGGCTGGTGAAGCGAGACGTAGCGTTGTGCTGTCGTCTTCGCTTATATTATTCAGGAAGGAGTCCTCATCATTGTTGTTCCTTTTTTGAGATGATTTATCTCTATGCTATTCAAAGTGCTGGGAGGCCTATGTGATTTATGTGATTTAATTCCTGATGAACAGGTAATTGAAGTTTTCTGAGTAACTTTATCGCCATCTTGTGATGTTGACATTTTTGCCTAGCCTGCCTTATTAAAGAGTCTATGATATGACCAGTTTGCTCAGCTCACGATCCACTTATATTGTCACGCATCGATTGATGCCTGTCCTAAGGACCATTTGCTTCCTGAACTTTATTGATGGATCTAGGTTTGATACCTTTGTTGTTTAAGGAACATAGAGGACGATAATGTGACGCTCAAAAGACATGCCTGTCTTGTTGAGGTCGAATATAGGAGACTAGATTTAATCTCCCATTTGATATCTACTAGCTATGATAGAAAGGGAAAGCTTACCACCTGACTACATGCACAGCTGTTTATGAATAAGAAGAAGGCATATAATGACTACATGCACAGCTGTTTATGAATAAGAAGAAGGCATATAATGTACCATTATTATTGATGCTGTCTGCTGTTCCTGCTGTATTGACCACGTCGATGATGTAATGACTATTGTTCTATACCAGTGATGTTACTGCATAATTATCTCCATGTATCTCGTCGTTGTGGCGTATATTATATGTTACCAACAACATCACTTGCTGTTCAACGATTTATTGACTTTATACGTTTATGAATTGATGTGACGTCCTTATCTGATACTTGACTTCATAAACACGTCACACATAAACCATACCACGACACCATAAGATCTTGCCTCATCATCCTTGGTGTCCGAGGGCGATAACCCTCCATGTTGAGTGGCGCTACTACCAAGACACATCAACACTTTATAGCTCCACATCAACATATCCAGTGGAGTACTGTTACACACCTCTAAATAGACACTCTACATATATCTGGTGGAAATCAGCACGCTACAAGCATCTTGTGGACTTGGTATCAAAGGAACACTGAACTTTCATTAATATCGAAAGCCCAGAATCCTGATCACTAAGTCGTAGTGGGATTTTATTTGCAAAGTAATACTCCCGACCACGTGTCGGAGGCATCTTAATCATGTTGCCTTAACTATTTCACTAAGCCAGAAGCTAGTTTGTATTCCCAAAGAAATTTGTGGTAAGTTGTACATTTTATAATTCAATATTTTGCATTTATTAACATGTGAAAATTGCTAGTGGATGTTTAAGTCATACGAGGCTAGCAACCTCAGCATATAGAATGATGGTTTCACGAGCCACAACTGCAATAGCTGGTGACTACGCGGGTTTCTGATAGGGAGCCAAAAGCTGAGATAATACCAAGTTCTCCACGGAGCAAGTCGTGGATGGTGAGAAACTTATGTACATACTTATTATATTAACATTTTCAACCAGTTCAAATGTAAATGTATACATGTTTAATATAAATGCAATGTATTTTCCGCTCACTGGGATTAAATGCTCAGAGAAAGTAAAGTTTTGAGGCATATTTAGATGGTGGAATGAAAAGGGTGGGGGGGGGGGGGGGAGAGAAAACCTGAATTTGTGTCGGGAAACCAAATAATCAATAGGGAATTTGTTTTTCTCAATTTTCATTACAGTAGTCAGTGGTACAAATTGTTGGTGCTATCTGTGGAACACGGGAGTTGTATAAGTGGCCCTGCAGTCTAAGCTAGACTACAACAGACTGGTCTTAACAGACGCTGGACCACCTTCGCATTTACCCCACAAAACTACGAAGGACAGCCCCAGACGTGACCAGTGACGAGAGTGAACCAGTCCATAAATTGCAAAGAACAAGCATTGCAAGGAGCAGAAGCCAACTGACATTTTACTGGCAGCTAGTACCCTTTCAAAGCTGCCTACACACATTCATACTTGCACACAAATCACACATACCACGTAGCCCCACACACACACACACACACACACACACACACAGCACGCACACACACACACACTCTAATAATATATAAAAATTGTTACAGGTTTTTGGAGTAGGTCCGAATTATTTCCTTTGATTCAATAATATATCTATTTCCAAATCAGAAAGATCTTTGCAAATCAGTCACGGCCTGGATCCTATCAGCCGGAGTACTTGATTAAACAAAATTTCCTATGATGCTCCCTAGAATTGAAGTAATTCTTCAATTCACATTCCTGTCAAGAGTAATCCTGAGCGAAAGGTACACCTTTGAAGAACTTCATTAGGTACTCTGAATTGTGGCCACTTTGGACCATCACTGCAGAGCAAGGGGAGTAAACCCGTGACAAAATGCAAATATAAAATGATAAAATGCACACATTGCAACTTACCGATATCGGTTGAGCAGGGGCTTTTACACAATGTGGGGCAACTGTTTAAGATGGCGTACCTTTCAGAGGTGTAAGGTGTTCGGGTGCACTTGAAGTAGGATCCTAGAACTTGAGGCACAAAGTTATGAATCTGAGTTACTCTCTTCTAATCTTAAGAGTTCACTTCCAGTCCTATGGCCTCTCCTATTTATGTGTCCGAATACTCTGTGTTCTTGGCTGCCTATGGTTTCTCTTTCAAAATTAGAAGTCAGTGTAGTAGTCTTAGAACGCGGAATGGTATTAGTGAAAATTGTTATACACACAACCATGTTGCTTCGAAGACGAGAGACCCAATGAACAACAGTATATCTTAGCATCTCAATTGCCAAACCAATTGCAAATAAGTGTCTGATTTTGTGCGGTCCCCTCACTACCCTCATGTACTACATTACTACATGACAACATAATATATAGCCCTTACATGTGATTTTCAAACTCCAAGACCATATTATAACTTCTTGCCACTTCCATTGGTACTTGTCATGTTTAAAAACTCAATACTTCACATATATATTCAATATGTTACTTTCCTGTAATTAATTATTTCAACAAAATAATCTACTGTTTTAAAAAGATTGTCAAATATCCCAGTGAAATCGACCGTGTATTTGGGCAGGTCATGTTTGCGAACTTAACGTTTCGTGTCCAAATACCATCTGCCCATCTATATTGACACATGAGCAACTTGGTGTGTTGCAATTATCTACAGTCCATGTCCACGTATCAAGCGTTTGCTCAATCAATCCGTCTTGCTACTTAAGGCCATCTGTTATGTGGACCGGAAGCTGTTACATAATTTAGTACACATACAACTTCTCCCTGCACAAATAGAAGTCAATGTTGCTTCAAAACAGGTCAAGCGGTCAGGTAAAGGATAAAGGAGTGACGAATTAGGACAGGATATGTTATGATACGATAACCGTGAATGATGAAAGCATAAAAAATACACATGGGAAAAATTAGCAAGTAGAATGAAAAAGTACAGCTGGAGTTAACTGAAGACCAGAAAGAGAGAACAAACAATTTCGTCACAAGGTTGAGCGGGATATCTTTTCTTCCAATTAAAAATAAATTCATTAATGTTATCCCTACTGAAACCTGCGATATCACAATATGGTGGTCGTCCACATATGGCGTCATGCAGTGAGGGGTGGGGGGGGTCCAAAATTGTGTGACGATGGTGTTTGCAAAAATTTGACATCACACAAACAATTCCAGCGAGACTTGTTTTCTTCCTAATGATGTCGGAACAAAACAGATTTTGTAATCTAAATCCTCAAAGTCATCCTTTATCCAGAACAGCTGGCCACTCCCAGGTGGACGTCTTTCATTAATATTATAATTGGTTTATCTTTTAAGGACTATCTTAAAAAGTCGAAATAAGATGGAAAAAAAAGTATTCCGCTTGATTATTACGTTCAGAAGACTTTTTTAGTACAGTATTCTTTGTGCATAAGAATTAAAAAGCCCTTGAAGAATAACAAGGGATATACCTCCGTGGATTTCCAAGGAAACCCATTTCTGGTAAAAATCGAACAACACAAGACTCGAAAACAAGAAACCGGCCATGGCATGCATCAATGTTTCATTTCCGCTCGCAACCGTTGCACCTCAAGAAATCTACAACAAGTCTTCCTGTCCTCCACCATCTGAGCTTGAGCAACAAATAGACAGGGCAAAAAAGACCTGGCGTCATTTATTGGAATTCCAGTACACGGGATGCGGTAATTACATGAAAGAGTGAACATCCCAGGGAAAGTCAAGGGAACAGTTGTATAGGAATTGTGTCCGTCGCTGAGTCTAAACATACATACACACTTGCATACAAACATGCATACATGTACATTCACATACGCATACAAACACACTTACGTACATATTATATACACGCACGAAAGTACGCTCACATCCCCAATCGTTTTACACAATGTACTCGTATAATGAAAGAATGAATTATAATGTCAGGGAAAGTCAAGGGAACAGGCTTGTCTTTATTTTTGTTCAACAATTTTTTTTCTCCAGTAATTTGTCTTCGTGCATGTTGTCTGTCAGTGTGTCTAAATATGGTTTATACAATTTGGTTCCCACAATACAAATACTTACATATTAAAAGTTATAATTTTTAAAATTATGTATTTGAAAAAATAGCGTCGTCTATTTATTGAAATCGAGTACTACGGGATGGAGTATATACACATACACACTAACACATTTCGCACATCTACATCTTGTAAATCAGTATGTTTTTTTTTGTGCTCAAAAATACCAGATCAAATTAAATTTTTGTTTTTTCTTTTGTTCTTAAATTACTCCTGATTATTTGTTTGCATGTCATTATGCATTTGCTAGTGTTTCTGTCTGTCTACATGCCGAGAATGAATAGATGAACAATGCATGGGAATAGGAATTTTGTCTGTCGCTGAGTCTTAACACATACATACACACTTGAATACAAACATGCATACATGTACATTCACACACACATACATACACAACTACATAGATATATACACTCACGAAAGTACGCTCACATATACACACGTTTACACTTTTTTTTTTTTTTTTTTTATAAAACTTTTATTTGTCATTCTTTCCACTTTACAAAATCTGGTACATTTTACATGAAATACAAGAAAGATACATTAAATATTACATAAGTATATGAGGAGAACTGCCGTAAGACGGGGTAAAACAGTTGAAAAAAAAAAACACACACACCCACACAAATAGTAATACTGTCTTACAAGGAGAAGGACAAGAAAAACCTACGTTGCGGCCACAAGGCCTTCGTCAGGGACAGACAAACAGGAGGGAAAGAAAATGAGAATTAAGTAGAGAACATGAAACTATAAATAAAAGAGAAAAAAACTCCCTTAATATTAAGTCCAGTCACATGTGAAGCAAAGCAAGATGGCTGCCACTAAACTGGACAGAGGAAGTTGATAGTATATAAAAATAAGAAATAATGAAAACAAGGACCACCTTCGCATTTACCCCACAAAACTACGAAGGACAGCCCCAGACGTGACCAGTGACGAGAGTGAACCAGTCCATAAATTGCAAAGAACAAGCATTGCAAGGAGCAGAAGCCAACTGACATTTTACTGGCAGCTAGTACCCTTTCAAAGCTGCCTACACACATTCATACTTGCACACAAATCACACATACCACGTAGCCCCCCCCCCCCCACACACACACACACACACACACACACACACACACGCACACACACACACACACTCTAATAATATATAAAAATTGTTACAGGTTTTTGGAGTAGGTCCAAATTATTTCCTTTGATTCAATAATATATCTATTTCCAAATCAGAAAGATCTTTGCAAATCAGTCACGGCCTGGATCCTATCAGCCGGAGTACTTGATTAAACAAAATTTCCTATGATGCTCCCTAGAATTGAAGTAATTCTTCAATTCACATTCCTGTCAAGAGTAATCCTGAGCGAAAGGTACACCTTTGAAGAACTTCATTAGGTACTCTGAATTGTGGCCACTTTGGACCATCACTGCAGAGCAAGGGGAGTAAACCCGTGACAAAATGCAAATATAAAATGATAAAATGCACACATTGCAACTTACCGATATCGGTTGAGCAGAGGCTTTTACACAATGTGGGGCAACTGTTTAAGATGGCCTACCTTTCAGAGGTGTTAGGTGTTCGGGTGCACTTGAAGTAGGATCCTAGAACTTGAGGCACAAAGTTATGAATCTGGAGTTACTCTCTTCTAATCTTAAGAGTTCACTTCCAGTCCTATGGCCTCTCCTATTTATGTGTCCGAATACTCTGTGTTCTTGGCTGCCTATGGTTTCTCTTTCAAAATTAGAAGTCAGTGTAGTAGTCTTAGAACGCGGAATGGTATTAGTGAAAATTGTTATACACACAACCATGTTGCTTCGAAGACGAGAGACCCAATGAACAACAGTATATCTTAGCATCTCAATTGCCAAACCAATTGCAAATAAGTGTCTGATTTTGTGCGGTCCCCTCACTACCCTCATGTACTACATTACTACATGACAACATAATATATAGCCCTTACATGTGATTTTCAAACTCCAAGACCATATAACTTCTTGCCACTTCCATTGGTACTTGTCATGTTTAAAAACTCAATACTTCACATATATATTCAATATGTTACTTTCCTGTAATTAATTATTTCAACAAAATAATCTACTGTTTTAAAAAGATTGTCAAATATCCCAGTGAAATCGACCGTGTATTTGGGCAGGTCATGTTTGCGAACTTATCGTTTCGTGTCCAAATACCATCTGCCCATCTATATTGACACATGAGCAACTTGGTGTGTTGCAATTATCTACAGTCCATGTCCACGTATCAAGCGTTTGCTCAATCAACCCGTCTTGCTACTTAAGGCCACCTGTTATGTGGACCGGAAGCTGTTACATAATTTAGTACACATACAACTTCTCCCTGCACAAATAGAAGTCAATGTTGCTTCAAAACAGGTCAAGCGGTCAGGTAAAGGATAAAGGAGTGACGAATTAGGACAGGATATGTTATGATACGATAACCGTGAATGATGAAAGCATAAAAAATACACATGGGAAAAATTAGCAAGTAGAATGAAAAAGTACAGCTGGAGTTAACTGAAGACCAGAAAGAGAGAACAAACAATTTCGTCACAAGGTTGAGCGGGATATCTTTTCTTCCAATTAAAAATAAATTCATTAATGTTATCCCTACTGAAACCTGCGATATCACAATATGGTGGTCGTCCACATATGGCGTCATGCAGTGAGGGGTGGGGGGGGGGGGGGGGGTCCAAAATTGTGTGACGATGGTGTTTGCAAAAATTTGACATCACACAAACAATTCCAGCGAGACTTGTTTTCTTCCTAATGATGTCGGAACAAAACAGATTTTGTAATCTAAATCCTCAAAGTCATCCTTTATCCAGAACAGCTGGCCACTCCCAGGTGGACGTCTTTCATTAATATTATAATTGGTTTATCTTTTAAGGACTATCTTAAAAAGTCGAAATAAGATGGAAAAAAAAGTATTCCGCTTGATTATTACGTTCAGAAGACTTTTTTAGTACAGTATTCTTTGTGCATAAGAATTAAAAAGCCCTTGAAGAATAACAAGGGATATACCTCCGTGGATTTCCAAGGAAACCCATTTCTGGTAAAAATCGAACAACACAAGACTCGAAAACAAGAAACCGGCCATGGCATGCATCAATGTTTCATTTCCGCTCGCAACCGTTGCACCTCAAGAAATCTACAACAAGTCTTCCTGTCCTCCACCATCTGAGCTTGAGCAACAAATAGACAGGGCAAAAAAGACCTGGCGTCATTTATTGGAATTCCAGTACACGGGATGCGGTAATTACATGAAAGAGTGAACATCCCAGGGAAAGTCAAGGGAACAGTTGTATAGGAATTGTGTCCGTCGCTGAGTCTAAACATACATACACACTTGCATACAAACATGCATACATGTACATTCACATACGCATACAAACACACTTACGTACATATTATATACACGCACGAAAGTACGCTCACATCCCCAATCGTTTTACACAATGTACTCGTATAATGAAAGAATGAATTATAATGTCAGGGAAAGTCAAGGGAACAGGCTTGTCTTTATTTTTGTTCAACAATTTTTTTTCTCCAGTAATTTGTCTTCGTGCATGTTGTCTGTCAGTGTGTCTAAATATGGTTTATACAATTTGGTTCCCACAATACAAATACTTACATATTAAAAGTTATAATTTTTAAAATTATGTATTTGAAAAAATAGCGTCGTCTATTTATTGAAATCGAGTACTACGGGATGGAGTATATACACATACACACTAACACATTTCGCACATCTACATCTTGTAAATCAGTATGTTTTTTTTTGTGCTCAAAAATACCAGATCAAATTAAATTTTTGTTTTTTCTTTTGTTCTTAAATTACTCCTGATTATTTGTTTGCATGTCATTATGCATTTGCTAGTGTTTCTGTCTGTCTACATGCCGAGAATGAATAGATGAACAATGCATGGGAATAGGAATTTTGTCTGTCGCTGAGTCTTAACACATACATACACACTTAAATACAAACATGCATACATGTACATTCACACACACATACATACACAACTACATAGATATATACACTCACGAAAGTACGCTCACATATACACACGTTTACACTTTTTTTTTTTTTTTTTTTTATAAAACTTTTATTTGTCATTCTTTCCACTTTACAAAATCTGGTACATTTTACATGAAATACAAGAAAGATACATTAAATATTACATAAGTATATGAGGAGAACTGCCGTAAGACGGGGTAAAACAGTTGAAAAAAAAAACACACACACCCACACAAATAGTAATACTGTCTTACAAGGAGAAGGACAAGAAAAACCTACGTTGCGGCCACAAGGCCTTCGTCAGGGACAGACAAACAGGAGGGAAAGAAAATGAGAATTAAGTAGAGAACATGAAACTATAAAAAAAAAGAGAAAAAAACTCCCTTAATATTAAGTCCAGTCACATGTGAAGCAAAGCAAGATGGCTGCCACTAAACTGGACAGAGGAAGTTGATAGTATATAAAAATAAGAAATAATGAAAACAAGGACCACCTTCGCATTTACCCCACAAAACTACGAAGGACAGCCCCAGACGTGACCAGTGACGAGAGTGAACCAGTCCATAAATTGCAAAGAACAAGCATTGCAAGGAGCAGAAGCCAACTGACATTTTACTGGCAGCTAGTACCCTTTCAAAGCTGCCTACACACATTCATACTTGCACACAAATCACACATACCACGTAGCCCCCCCCCCACACACACACACACACACACACACACACACACACACACACACACACACACACACACACTCTAATAATATATAAAAATTGTTACAGGTTTTTGGAGTAGGTCCAAATTATTTCCTTTGATTCAATAATATATCTATTTCCAAATCAGAAAGATCTTTGCAAATCAGTCACGGCCTGGATCCTATCAGCCGGAGTACTTGATTAAACAAAATTTCCTATGATGCTCCCTAGAATTGAAGTAATTCTTCAATTCACATTCCTGTCAAGAGTAATCCTGAGCGAAAGGTACACCTTTGAAGAACTTCATTAGGTACTCTGAATTGTGGCCACTTTGGACCATCACTGCAGAGCAAGGGGAGTAAACCCGTGACAAAATGCAAATATAAAATGATAAAATGCACACATTGCAACTTACCGATATCGGTTGAGCAGAGGCTTTTACACAATGTGGGGCAACTGTTTAAGATGGCGTACCTTTCAGAGGTGTTAGGTGTTCGGGTGCACTTGAAGTAGGATCCTAGAACTTGAGGCACAAAGTTATGAATCTGGAGTTACTCTCTTCTAATCTTAAGAGTTCACTTCCAGTCCTATGGCCTCTCCTATTTATGTGTCCGAATACTCTGTGTTCTTGGCTGCCTATGGTTTCTCTTTCAAAATTAGAAGTCAGTGTAGTAGTCTTAGAACGCGGAATGGTATTAGTGAAAATTGTTATACACACAACCATGTTGCTTCGAAGACGAGAGACCCAATGAACAACAGTATATCTTAGCATCTCAATTGCCAAACCAATTGCAAATAAGTGTCTGATTTTGTGCGGTCCCCTCACTACCCTCATGTACTACATTACTACATGACAACATAATATATAGCCCTTACATGTGATTTTCAAACTCCAAGACCATATAACTTCTTGCCACTTCCATTGGTACTTGTCATGTTTAAAAACTCAATACTTCACATATATATTCAATATGTTACTTTCCTGTAATTAATTATTTCAACAAAATAATCTACTGTTTTAAAAAGATTGTCAAATATCCCAGTGAAATCGACCGTGTATTTGGGCAGGTCATGTTTGCGAACTTATCGTTTCGTGTCCAAATACCATCTGCCCATCTATATTGACACATGAGCAACTTGGTGTGTTGCAATTATCTACAGTCCATGTCCACGTATCAAGCGTTTGCTCAATCAACCCGTCTTGCTACTTAAGGCCACCTGTTATGTGGACCGGAAGCTGTTACATAATTTAGTACACATACAACTTCTCCCTGCACAAATAGAAGTCAATGTTGCTTCAAAACAGGTCAAGCGGTCAGGTAAAGGATAAAGGAGTGACGAATTAGGACAGGATATGTTATGATACGATAACCGTGAATGATGAAAGCATAAAAAATACACATGGGAAGAATTAGCAAGTAGAATGAAAAAGTACAGCTGGAGTTAACTGAAGACCAGAAAGAGAGAACAAACAATATCGTCACAAGGTTGAGCGGGATATCTTTTCTTCCAATTAAAAATAAATTCATTAATGTTATCCCTACTGAAACCTGCGATATCACAATATGGTGGTCGTCCACATATGGCGTCATGCAGTGAGGGGTGGGGGGGGGGGGGGGTCTAAAATTGTGTGACGATGGTGTTTGCAAAAATTTGACATCACAAGCGAGACTTGTTTTCTTCCTAATGATGTCGGAACAAAACAGATTTTGTAATCTAAATCCTCAAAGTCATCCTTTATCCAGAACAGCTGGCCACTCCCAGGTGGACGTCTTTCATTAATATTATAATTGGTTTATCTTTTAAGGACTATCTTAAAAAGTCGAAATAAGATGGAAAAAAAGTATTCCGCTTGATTATTACGTTCAGAAGACTTTTTTAGTACAGTATTCTTTGTGCATAAGAATTAAAAAGCCCTTGAAGAATAACAAGGGATATACCTCCGTGGATTTCCAAGGAAACCCATTTCTGGTAAAAATCGAACAACACAAGACTCGAAAACAAGAAACCGGCCATGGCATGCATCAATGTTTCATTTCCGCTCGCAACCGTTGCACCTCAAGAAATCTACAACAAGTCTTCCTGTCCTCCACCATCTGAGCTTGAGCAACAAATAGACAGGGCAAAAAAGACCTGGCGTCATTTATTGGAATTCCAGTACACGGGATGCGGTAATTACATGAAAGAGTGAACATCCCAGGGAAAGTCAAGGGAACAGTTGTGTAGGAATTGTGTCCGTCGCTGAGTCTAAACATACATACACACTTGCATACAAACATGCATACATGTACATTCACATACGCATACAAACACACTTACGTACATATTATATACACGCACGAAAGTACGCTCACATCCCCAATCGTTTTACACAATGTACTCGTATAATGAAAGAATGAATTATAATGTCAGGGAAAGTCAAGGGAACAGGCTTGTCTTTATTTTTGTTCAACATTTTTTTTCTCCAGTAATTTGTCTTCGTGCATGTTGTCTGTCAGTGTGTCTAGATATGGTTTATACAATTTGGTTCCCACAATACAAATACATATTAAAAGTTATAATTTTTAAAATTATGTATTTGAAAAAATAGCGTCGTCTATTTATTGAAATCGAGTACTACGGGATGGAGTATATACACATACACACTAACACATTTCGCACATCTACATCTTGTAAATCAGTATGTTTTTTTTGTGCTCAAAAATACCAGATCAAATTAAATTTTTGTTTTTTCTTTTGTTCTTAAATTACTCCTGATTATTTGTTTGCATGTCATTATGCATTTGCTAGTGTTTCTGTCTGTCTACATGCCGAGAATGAATAGATGAACAATGCATGGGAATAGGAATGGGTCTAAAATTGTGTGACGATGGTGTTTGCAAAAATTTGACATCACAAGCGAGACTTGTTTTCTTCCTAATGATGTCGGAACAAAACAGATTTTGTAATCTAAATCCTCAAAGTCATCTTTTATCCAGAACAGCTGGCCACTCCCAGGTGGACGTCTTTCATTAATATTATAATTGGTTTATCTTTTAAGGACTATCTTAAAAAGTCGAAATAAGATGGAAAAAAAGTATTCCGCTTGATTATTACGTTCAGAAGACTTTTTTAGTACAGTATTCTTTGTGCATAAGAATTAAAAAGCCCTTGAAGAATAACAAGGGATATACCTCCGTGGATTTCCAAGGAAACCCATTTCTGGTAAAAATCGAACAACACAAGACTCGAAAACAAGAAACCGGCCATGGCATGCATCAATGTTTCATTTCCGCTCGCAACCGTTGCACCTCAAGAAATCTACAACAAGTCTTCCTGTCCTCCACCATCTGAGCTTGAGCAACAAATAGACAGGGCAAAAAAGACCTGGCGTCATTTATTGGAATTCCAGTACACGGGATGCGGTAATTACATGAAAGAGTGAACATCCCAGGGAAAGTCAAGGGAACAGTTGTATAGGAATTGTGTCCGTCGCTGAGTCTAAACATACATACACACTTGCATACAAACATGCATACATGTACATTCACATACGCATACAAACACACTTACGTACATATTATATACACGCACGAAAGTACGCTCACATCCCCAATCGTTTTACACAATGTACTCGTATAATGAAAGAATGAATTATAATGTCAGGGAAAGTCAAGGGAACAGGCTTGTCTTTATTTTTGTTCAACATTTTTTTTCTCCAGTAATTTGTCTTCGTGCATGTTGTCTGTCAGTGTGTCTAGATATGGTTTATACAATTTGGTTCCCACAATACAAATACATATTAAAAGTTATAATTTTTAAAATTATGTATTTGAAAAAATAGCGTCGTCTATTTATTGAAATCGAGTACTACGGGATGGAGTATATACACATACACACTAACACATTTCGCACATCTACATCTTGTAAATCAGTATGTTTTTTTTGTGCTCAAAAATACCAGATCAAATTAAATTTTTGTTTTTTCTTTTGTTCTTAAATTACTCCTGATTATTTGTTTGCATGTCATTATGCATTTGCTAGTGTTTCTGTCTGTCTACATGCCGAGAATGAATAGATGAACAATGCATGGGAATAGGAATTTTGTCTGTCGCTGAGTCTTAACACATACATACACACTTGAATACAAACATGCATACATGTACATTCACACACACATACATACACAACTACATAGATATATACACTCACGAAAGTACGCTCACATATACACACGTTTACACTTTTTTTTTTTTTATAAAACTTTTATTTGTCATTCTTTCCACTTTACAAAATCTTGTACATTTTACATGAAATACAAGAAAGATACATTAAATATTACATAAGTATATGAGGAGAACTGCCGTAAGAAGGGGTAAAACAGTTGAAAAAAAAAAACACACACACCCACACAAATAGTAATACTGTCTTACAAGGAGAAGGACAAGAAAAACCTACGTTGCGGCCACAAGGCCTTTCGGCAGGGACAGACAAACAAGAGACATGAGGGAAAGAAAATGAGAATTAAGTAGAGAACATGAAACTATAAAAATAAGAGAAAAAAACTCCCTTAATATTAAGTCCAGTCACATGTGAAGCAAAGCAAGATGGCTGCCACTAAACTGGACAGAAGAAGTTGATAGTATATAAAAATAAGTAATAATGAAAACAAGGACTGGAAAAGAGTGAGAAAAATGTAATCAATAATATATATATATATTATATATATATATATATATAGATTATTTTTATATAGATTAACTGAATAACAAAGAAATTAAAAAGTTAATTTACTTTTAAAAAGAATTTTAAAAAAAAATTAATATGGTTTATAGCTAATCAAAATCCCGTTTAGTTCATAGTATTTTATATACAGAAACTTACACTTGCTCACACTTTCACATGTACACATGAGCTACTGTTTAGAATTTCCGAAATTAGTCAAAACATTTGAGAAGAAACATGAAGAAGAGAGAAAAAAAACGCACCTACATACCGATAAATACATTCACGTACATACCTACGTTCGCTCCGTTTTTATTTATTTTTTTTAAATTATATTTTATTTTATTTTATTTATTTATTTATTTATTTTAAAATCCTTTTACAATTTACACACACCTGTACATTGTATAATGCATATAAAATAAACACGTACTCTCACTCACTGGCACATTTGAAAGAAAGTTTCCAAATAAAAACCTTCACATACCCATTGAAACTTGCATCCAGAAAGCCAAAACATGGCTATAATTATTTAAACATGTGTACAGTCATTTCTAGGTTAAAATTAGTTTTCTGCCCTCCCCACCCTCAATCCCTTCAACCTTTGATATATTGTGTTTTTTGTAAGAATAATTTTGAGAATAAGTGGGCGTTGTACTGTTTCCCTTCAAACACCGCGCAGTTCCTACAAATCCAGACTAAATATTTAAATTCCACTATCAGGCTCAAAAGTTTCAGTTCTACTTGTTGTGTGCACTTTGGTAGGGAATTCAGCATGATAGCTCTATACATGTCTATACTGCGTGGAAAGTAGACCATCAATTCCTTTTTCAAAATTCCTATTGTAGGAGTGACTGTACTACAGTAAAAAAACAAATGATCTTCTGTCTCCTGAATAAAATTATTCTTACAAAAAACACAGTATATCAAAGGTTGAAGGGATTGAGGGTGGGGAGGGCAGAAAACTAATTTCAACCTAGAATTGACTGTACACATGTTTAAATAATTATAGCCATGTTTTGGCTTTCTGGATGCAAGTTTCAATGGGTATGTGAAGGTTTTTATTTGGAAACTTTCTTTCAAATGTGCCAGTGAGCGAGAGTACGTGTTTATTTTATATGCATTATACAATGTACAGGTGTTTGTCAATTGTAAAAGGATTAAAAAATAAATTAATTAATTAATTAAATAAAATCAAATATAATTTCGGAGATTCTAAACACACGTTTACACACTTGAAGGTTGTTGAAGGATTTGGAGTATTACCAAATCAATTCCTTTGATTCAAATATTTAAATAGGCATAACACGAATGTCTTGGAAAGCACTTTCACGCAATTTGTTTGTCTGGCCGGCATATTTACCAATAGCGCGACAAACTGGAAATAGCACGTTAGTTCTTAGCATAGAGTGGAGAGCAGCCAAAATGAAATGGACAGAGGAGTCACAACAAAAAATACATAGAGCTAAACAACTCTGGAACCCATGCGTACACAGATGGATCTACAACAATGCAACAGAAGATATCGTTTGAGGAATCTTTCTGAGCTTTAGTAATTGTACACACACAAGACAGCCAATGGCAGCAGGAATATTATATAAGTACTTTAGAGCTGAGACGGAGGCCTTGAGCGATACTTCAGTGATTATAATAACAGATGCAAGCAAAATGGCCATTTATAACCGACAATTATCTCGAGCAAGTTAGACGAAGATGGGGTATGAAGGAAGGAATAATATCATCTGATGCTAGCCAGCTCTCCTTCCATTTCCTTTTAAAACTAACTAAGTTTGAGACAAGTGGCTTTCTTCATAGATCCCCTGCCTTTAACAGCCATAACAAAGAGCCAGAATAATGTAGCCCTGGATGACCTAAGTGCATTATTCCACAAAATAGGTCAGCGATTCATAGAAGTCATACAGTGGATTCCATCTTGTTGCCACACCCTAGGCAAAGGGGAGATGACAGATTAGCAGGAGAAGGTAGAGAACTACCTCGTTCTGATATAAGCATAATTTACAAAGAAGCGAGGAATTTTGTCTGGGGCAGATGCAAGAAAAAGTGGCAAACAGAATTATAATGCTCATTATGAGCTCAGCAGAAGTACAGAAGTAGTAATCTTCACAATCGGAACAGGTCACAGCAGATTGAAATTCAACAAGCTAAAGATATGAACTACTGATACGTGTTAGTGAAGTGCCGATGTCGCATTAAATGAACCGCATCCAGAAGAGTTCTATTTTTTATTTAGATAACTTAGTCCGAGTCTTATGAGCAACACAAATACACACAGAAAATGCTTCGATCCAAGCTATACACCATAATATAAATCAGCGAGGGCAGCAACAAAAACCCTCCAACTCTAAGATGAAGACAGGAAGACCACAATACGAAGTTCTATAAAAACTAATTTACACAACTCCTGAAGCTTTGAAAATAATGGCAGAGACAAACAGCCCCACTAGAGAGAAGTTACTGAAGTCGCAGAGAGCCTTCTTAGCTCATTCAGAATTACTTTTAATTACAGAAATGAGCTTTGGGACATATAACTACCTCCACATGCAGCTGCATCCACAGTTTCACCTAGCCCGACAATAAAGAAGCACTTCTTAAACCCAACGACAGTGAAAAATTAATAATATCAAATGCAACAGAAAACAATCGTACTGACAACGTATGATACGAGATCCCAGAAGACTGACAATGGAGACTGAAAGGTACAAATTACATAACATTATTGAGACGAGGAGGCAGACAGTAAAGTGCCAAAAGACTCGAGGCAAAAGGCGAAGGCACCATGCCTCATCGGGTAGAACCAGCCATATTCCTCTTTAAAGCGAGACTTGAGGTGGACATTGAGTGTTTTTTTAATAATTCGAGAATCAGATGAGACATTCTTGCAGAGGTGGAGGAAAAGAGTTGCCAGCCCCACGTAGCCAAACACAGTCTGTCTTCGGGAAGCAAAACAACAACATAAAATTGAAGCCAATGAAATTTCGAGAGACAAGAGGACTCTTGTCACATAAATTTATTCGCTCTCTTTTCCTCTCCGGCAGTATTAACCTACTTTCATTGTGTGTACTAATTATGTGCGCCGTTCAATTCTTGTCAAATTCTATTTCCCTACCTCCGACAGTATTTGGTATTTTCAAGTCAAAGGTTAGACTACTTCCATTCATTTCTGTCATGTTCGTTTACCTGAGATTTGATACAAATCAGACCAGATTTCCTGGCTAGGTCATTTTCGTGTAGTGACCCAGTTTTATGTTTCACGGGGAGCGCCAGTCCATTATAAAACTGGTGAGAGATTACAGACACATACATGATGTAATAAACGCCCGACAGACTTGTTTGGCCAAGATTTTGCAGGAGGACGGCGAATGCTAACATTACCGAGAAGAGACTGAAATAACAACTTCATATACGGAAAATTTACCGTTTGAATTTTTTCAAATATTACCGAGAATAAACGGAAATGACAACTCCATATAAGGGAAATTGACCGTCTGAATTCCAGGAGAAGCTTATCATAATACGAACTTTTGAGTGTATTCAGCTGGCATTTGAGGCGCGAATTGACTTTCACTTTAATTGGAAGTTTTGTTTTAAACGCCAGGTGGAAGCGTGGGAAGGAATATTGCAATATAACGTAGAACATTTTACACATAGATGTATGTATATATTTATATCAATCCTTGCTATTCGCACTTTCCGCATTCGCGGGTTTGCTCATTCGCGCTAGATAAAGTGTAACCCATTTTTTGCCATTCGCGGGCACCTCGTGGGTATTCGCGGCCATGTGCAATGGGCTAAAAATTTCGAGACGCCTATTGCGCAGCATGGAAAAGACCCCTCCTTATTGTCGCGGCTTTCGTTGTGTTTACACGTGTCTTTGTCGAGCATCTTTTAATCCACCTTTTTTGCTTTTTAACGTTGTCTTTGATGATTTTTATAATTAATAATGGCATCCAAGCGCAGTGCAAGCGTGTTGGTGAGTGTACCTAAGCGTAATAAGGCTGTGATGGGCATCAGTGATGGAGTACGTGTCTTAGAAAACGTTTGTTCGCGAAAGTCTGTATGAAATTTTCTTAATTTTAAATGTTCTTATCACGGATTGCCTACCCTGCTTTTGCAGTAGTGGCCAAAAGTAACCAAATCTCAAGAGTGTAATATTGGCTTCCAAAGTATCTACCTGCGCACAAGATTGCTCTTGGCAGAGATGTAGATTGAAGTTTAATGCCACTTCTACCTTAGGGGTCCTTTCTCAAGATATTCCCAGAATTCAAGAACAAAAGCTGCTTAGGGCTGAGCAATTTGTTAGCTTATTATCTGGCCCGTTGCCTTTTGTGAGGTGTTTAAGCAATGGTTTAGCCCGTTCAAGCCCCTAGTTAATGTAATTGAATGAAATCCCTCTTATAAGGTATAGCTCTATTTAGTGTAAATATATGTCTAAGTATTAATATATAGATTTACAATTCTGGCTCATACGTTTGCTTTCATACATATAACTGAATCAACTGTTATTGCTTTGTTTTAACACAACAGGTAACAAATTTATTAGTGAAATAGTCTTTAAAGAGTTAAAATAAATTTGGAAAAATTAGTGGAATTTTGATAGTTATAACGTTCTCATCATTGAGACGTGGGTGGGAATTAAACTTTATACTTAAAGTTCAACTGGAATTGTCCCTTTCTTGCTGGTGCTGTTTAGTTAGCACTTACCTTGTAATAGTGAGTCCTGCAGCTGTGGTTCATCAATTTTGTGATGACGAAAGCCTTCTCCACACTCTCTTCCACTGTAGGCGGTTATGGTGGATGATTTTCTCTCACACTAGCTGCGTTAGTACCACAAATCGTCTGATGGCTTGTAACCACAAACTTTATACAAATATAAAGAAACAAATGCCTGCTGAGCACATTTGTTCGCCGTAAACTAACAGGCTCATTTTCATGCGCTTCACCCACCAATGTTAACGTCTCTGAAGAATTAAATTCCCGAGCACATAGTGTAACTCAGGGAATATGATGAACATTCACCCATATCCTTCTGGGTGTTAACTAGGAAATTGCGTCTGGACAACATGAATAATGAGTTGCCTGAATTACAATTAAAAAAGGTACGTAATTCTCGCAAGATAATATGCTACACCTTAGGCACATGTGATATAATAATCACTCATCCCTACTCCAGTTGGAGTCTGGGATCGCTCTGCTGTCGGGATTTCCGCACGACTAGTCAGAAACAATCACCAGCTCTTGCTGTAGTGGTTCATGAATATACTATTGTCAAATGTTGAGGTTGCCAGCCTCATATATATCCGCTAGCAAGAAAACATGTTAAATTCATGCTTGTAATAGAAATGTTTACATTTACCCCAAATAATGGTTAATCTGATTCCCAGGTTTACAGTCTTGTTATATTAAAGTCATGGTCCCTTATGTTTTTACAGTCTATATATTTAAATATGCGGGTTTACTCTTAAGTTTTCAGAGAGTTGCCCAAATACGTTGAACTGTCACTGATAAGTATGGAATACTAAGTCCAATATCTCACTTGCTGTTTGGGAGTTGTTTGCTGTACAATGCGATCTCTCTGTGCGTTCTGTGTTTGGGATTTCACTACATTATATTATACAGTTCCCAGATCAAATCCAGCTGGGTTTCCACTGGATGTTCCAATCAAATTCATTGCTGATTCTGGCGAACCAATCTCTCTCTGGCACTAGAGGGGTCAGGTAGTTTATCATTACTCATCGCGCGCATATTAGAAAAATATTAAATTTAATATACGCGCGTGGCCTCTTACAACAGTGATGCCATATCGTTGCATGAGACTTCCGGATGCACCTCTGTCTATCACAGTATTGTGACCATGTTTTCCAGACGTTATATCTTCCGCCCAGATGTCTACCCCGACAGATTATCTAATATCTTTTTTATCTGCGTGATTCACCCAGACAGATGTCTGGTCAGAAAGTGCTGTTTTCTTTCATCGTACGCACCATACAAGCTTGTGTCAACACGATCACCAGCTTTTCACTGGGGTCAAATGATGGACCGACACGTTTCTAAGGTGGTCCGACGGATTCAAAGAGAGAAACGTGTGACCGGTCTGATGACTGGGTATCGTTACGATATTACCACATTCCACCTGGTGGAACGTAAATACGTCTGAGGAGTGGTAAACAATAAGATACGAATTACTCCAGTAGCAAATACTACCATAGGGGATTGTAGTGTTTGAGACTTCCCCATGCTATGTCCAGCATAAAGAGTAAAATGAATGGAAGGGCAAAATGAAATGCCAAATAACAAGCGAATAATGAGGAAATGTGAAAAAAGAAGTTTACGCCGGAGCTCTGGAGGTGTGAGAGATCACACAAAAGGACAGGGACTGACATTTCTTCACACACGACATCACCTAAGATATTGCATTAAATATCCAGGTTTGGACGTAAACTTTTGTGTGGTGTATGCCTTCCTGTTCTACTGTTCTGGATGACAGTGTTCTTCTCCTCATTATTCCGTGGGCGATTGTTTCAATTGCTCACTTGGCAATTTGTACAGTTTTCCATGTACTGACAAACGTTCTTCCATCGTTTGGGCCAGAAGTAAACCTCTTGAAGGTTAATCATAGTAGTACCCACTGGGACATGTTCCCCGATGAGAATATATTAGCCGCTATTATAACGGAGGCTCTTAAAGTGAGGGGCACTAAGAGTTGCTTCCCTTGCCTCGTTCGTCGATAGATAATTCCATCCTCGGTGTAGAAAGTTCCAGCTGAATCATGGGTTTTTCTATCCGACTCGGTTCAGAGTATGATGCAATGGTAATATCGTCTTTCTGCGCTTGGCGTAACTCTGTTTTACTACACATAAATGTTGAACTGAGGTACGAGTTATCCCCTGCTGAGTGTTGGGCAATCTGCTCAAACTCTTTCTTGGTAGTTTCATCTTTCTGGTTTTCCGGGTTATGGCGAACAGAGCAATCTTGTACAAATTACACTGACTAACAAAAAAAAACTTTTTTTTTCTTTCTCTAACATTTCTATGTTTTTCTGGTCAATTTTAATGCGCTGTTTTTAAATCTGCAAACCGTTTTTCTCTATCAGGTCGGGATTTCTAGAAATACGCAATTGAAGTTTTTAACAACGCATACAGTATTACAACATCATTCGTACAAGAAGTATAACAGTTATGTAGGCTTGAATTTCTTTGCAGTCGACTTTCGTCGGTGAATGGCATGTGGTACATCGCGATGAAGCATCCAACAATAATCGGCAAGCATGGTCACACTCCACCGTCCTTGATAACGTGAGTCCATTACGGCGATATCTTGATGGAATCATTCTCCATGTTCATCGCTGACTTCGCCAAGGTTGTCAGGGAAAAAGTTAAGATGCGAATCGAGCAAATGGATTTTGAGGGACATGTTACAGCCCATAATTATGTATGCATCTATGCACTGCTTAACAATATGCAACATAGTCAACAAATTTGTGATTTTCCAGAAAGTTATCGACGATCGATTTGAATGCCATCCATGCGCGAAGTTCACTACCATGTAACAAGTTCTCGAATTGTTTGTCTGCAATAACTTTCCTAATCTGAGGTCCTACAAAGATACCTTCCTTTATCTTTGCATCGCTAACTTGCGGAAACTTTTCTCGAAGATAAGTGAAAGCTTTGCTCGTTTTATCTAACGCTTTTACAAAATTCTTCATGAGCCCCAACTTTATATGTAACAGTAGTAAAATGAAGGTGTCTTTGTTAACTAATGGCTCACGTATTACATTTTTATGCCCGAGCTGCATACGATCCCGGATAGGCCACACCTTTCTTGCATAATGTTCCTGTCTGTTGCGGCTGTCCCATTCACATCGGAAGCAACAAAATTTAGTATACCCAGTCTGCATGCCCGTGAGAATTGCAATGACCTTTAGGTCTCCACTAGTCTTGGAAGAATCGATGAAAAATCGCCATTCGTTGACTATGTGCTCATGACCATTTACGTCTTTGCAATAGCAAATGTCATCATCCATCTCAAAGTATTGAACAAGTTCTCTGTGTCTATGACGAAATTTAGATATCGGAGTATTGGGCGCTAAAAGATTCCATTCTTTGAGTCGCGAACCGAGTAATTCTGCTTGTCCTTTGGTAAGAGCGAGATCACGTATTAGATCTGAAAGTTCTGAATGGTTAATTAAGTAAACACCATCATTCACCGGTATGTAATCTGAGTCAGAATTAGTTTCTAAAGCAGGTAAACTATCACTTTCTGATGGGTCATTTACGTCCAACGGATATTGTTCTGGTGGTACTTGGATCGGACACGTGATTGGATCATGAGGCACTGGTTTCGAAACCGATTCAATATTTGGATAAACCACAGACTTTCTAGTTTTAAAAGTGAAACCATGGATATTTGTCAAGCAGAAGTAACAATCAGTAGTGTGATTTGTATGTTCACGCCATATTACTGGCACTCCAAAAGGCATCGACTTATGCTTCGGCGATTTTCGTAACCAACCTGCCAATGTATCGAACAAACTGCATTTGGCTTCCAAGATTTATTTGCATCATCAACTTTCGAATCGAAATAAAGTTCATATGCTTTCTTTAGTAATGGTGTAAAGTTTTTCTTGTCAACACGATCGGTAAAATATCCGCACACGTAACAGAACAGATCAGCCGAATTTCTACAACTTCTAGAAGCCATATTTCGCTCAGAATTATTTCAAAATACAGTAACTATTTGAAAAATCGCGTAACATATGTCATGCATCTTTTAGCAGTATAAAAAGTAGAATTATGTTGCTTTTTATTAATTTTTAATAAGTTATATAGTAAAAATGAAACGGAGCAAATAACGGTTTCCCAAAAATATATTTATTCACAAATATCTTAAGAACCCGACGTGATAGAGATAAACGGATTTCAGATTTGAAATCAGCGCAAGAAATTGACCTAAGAACACTTATTCGTATATAAGAAAGAAAAATGTTGTTTGTCAGTGTTATCTAACATCGTGTCGCAAACCTTGACAGAAGTAATTCAGAGAAATATGTCTTACCAGGGCATATGAACCTTTAATGGGATGGGGCAGGGTTAAATGCATTTCTTCCATTAGACAGGTGCGACAGGGGAGCGGGACAACTAACTGCCTCTTATTTCTTACCCGTCTACAGACCAAACTTTTCTCTCTGTAAAATGCTCCCTGAGGAGTATGGGAGCAATTGCCATACAATTTAGAAAAGCAAGGCTTTAGGTTGTTATCGGCCCTTTGTGCCTGCTTCAGCTCCGAAATATTTGGGCTGTTTAAAGATAAGAGTTCAAGGGCCGCTGGGACATTTCCTGTGTTCTCTCTCTCTCTCTCTCTCTCTCTCTCTCTCTCTCTCTCATGTCGACTTGTGTCACGTAAGAAATCTCAAAGAAACACATATTTCCTCTCTAAGATGAGAGAGTAGACTAGATCGTCTACTACTGCGGCATTGGTTTTCCCCCGTACATATCGGGTTGAAACATCAATTTCCGCAACTGGAAGATTCATAGGCTTTATGCTCTTTCATCAGTGTACTGGTGGGCCTTCATCAAAGATGGGGAAACCAAAGCGGTATATTCGAGACCCGAATCATACAAGCACCGTATGGTGTGGTTACCCACGGTTACTTGCTCAGTAATAGATTGGTGGCTGGAAATGTGTTCATATGTCATGTTTCCCTATCGGTCCCCTGATCAGACATGCGACATTATAAGGGCCTGTCTTAGGCCACTTACAGTCCGATGTGAAGTGCGTGTCAGATTTGCACGTCTTACAATATCGTCTTCCAGATCCTTGGACTGAATTGCTCTGTTTCTGCCTATGTTGATCTTGTAGATGTTGTTGCTGCTGTTGCTGTTGTGTCGTGTAATATGAAGTGTTGCTCGTACTCTTTGAGTCAGTGAAGGGGCGCTCCCCTCGTTTGGGGTGACTATCATGTTGGCGTCTTTTAGTTGGGTTCACTTCCGACTGGGCGCTCTAGTAACAATCAGCAAACCGTACCACCTGTTCAAGAGTTTCGGTCACATGCTCCGTAAAGAACCGTCTTATGTCTGGGGTGAGCGAACCATGAATAGCTCCACGATATTCATTTCTTGGAGCCCTCCATACGATTCGTCGAAGGCGCTTAGTAATCCCCACTTCTCCAAGTACATAGTCAGACGTGTAGCAAACTGCTTGTACGATTCGTCTATTTGCCTCTAGGCTTCCCGGAATTTGCACTGAAAATATTGCGCATTCAGCGCAATACGTTGCAGCAGAGCTTTCTTCAACAAATCATAATTGTTGTTATCCTCCAGTGTCATTTTGAGGAAGACGTCGTATGCGGGTCCTCGCAGACTCTGAGATAGCTTCATGTTATATCTCTCTCTATCGAATCCATAGGTGGCAGCTAATGACTCACACCTAGCAAGATAAAGGTCTATTTCCGCAGAAGCGTCTGGGAAACATCTAACTTAAAAGAGGCGCGCTCGGAACAATCGCGTGAGATATATTACCCCCCTTACTACTTTGTGAGCTTCCCGACCCATTAGTGCTAGAACTAGATTCGATTCTTCTTCATTCGATCTCTAATTCTTTCAATCTATTGGCGTGGGCTCTGTCGGCCTGTTCCTTTTCCTTAGCTCTTTCGGCCTGTTCCTTCTTTCTGCTCTTTTGGCCTGTTCCTTCTTTTCTGCTCTTTCGGCCTGTTCCTTTTCAAAAGCTCTTTGCTTTTCTTTCTCTTTCTTTTCGTGTTCCCGTTGCTTCTCCTACTCTTCCCTTTCTACTCTTCCCTCCTCTCTGGCTATGGCTTTCTCGGCTTCCTGTTATGCTTTGGCCTCTTTCACAGAAGTGGCAACAAAGTATGATAACTCTTTGCCCGATAAGCCCTTCTCTTTAGCAACATTTAAATAAAAAGTATAGAGATTTTGTGATTCGGCCATGCTGGGCAAGGAGATTGCTTACAGGCGACACGTAAAGCACAATGGCTACTTGTCTAAAATAAAATTAGCCGCTCTAGATGACTAAAATTATAAAAATGCACAACACCGACAACAAGAAGACAAAAGGCTTCAGAAATGGACAATTCTTTTCTTCTTCAAATTAATTTTCGAGAAGTTTGGCAAGGAAAAAGCAGCATGGCTAGCATTTAAGTCAGTGGTGGACAATTTTCTTGGAAACAACAGATCTGATAATTACAATGAAATTGTAGAAATCTCCTTCTGAAGTATAAGAGTCTTGGCTGCAACATGTCTTTGAAAATTCATTTTCTGGATTCTCATCTGGATTTCTTTACGTCAAACTGTGGAGCGGTCAGTGATGAGCATGGTGAACGATTTCACCAGGACATTGCTGCTATGGAGACAAGGTATCAAAACAATTGGAGCCCTTCAATGCTTGCTGATTACTGTTGGACTGTGACAAGAGACACCTCATCGATTGACTACAAGAAGCAAGCAACGAGAGCTCGAACATCGACTGAATAATGACGGAATGGGTTCAAATGTGCCTTTTTAAAACATGATATGTGAACTTTAAATAATGTTTTATTTTTTCTATCATTTTATGTTGAAATATCAATTAATTGAGTATGTAACCACAATTTTTATAATGCTAAAGTAGAAAGACTTAGCTGTTCACCCCAGAGAATTAAACAAGCATACATTATTTGTATTACTGTAATGTAAATTCATCATTTTAAATAAACCAGAGCCAATTGGTGAATTTCGTTATGATATTTGAAATCAGCATGTCAAAATCAATAAGAAATGGTATATTTAATTTCTGGTACAAATAACTTTTGAAAATTTGTTGACTAGTGTTATCTAATATCTCCCTTATCTGAGCCCCTCCGCCAGACAGATGTCTGGTCAGACAGTGTTGTTTTCTTTCATCATACGCACCATACAAGCTTTTGTCAATACGATCAGAAGCTTTCCACTGGGGTCAAATGATGGACCGACACGTTTCCACAGCTGGTCAGACGGATTCAAAGAGGTAAGCGGGTGACTGTCTGATGACTGGGTATCGTTACGATATTACCAAACTCTACCTGGCGGAACGTACATAGTATTTTCATTATATTTTCAAGATTATGTTTTCAAGACGATGATTTAACAAGTAAAATAAATAAAGTACTTATTGATTTAAAACAAAAAAATGTTATTTACAACTTTTTTGTAATTGATCAAATTGTTAAAAATTGATGGATTAGTCTTTAATTACCAATTACAGAAACTCGAAGAATCGATTATATTTTTAATACATTCCAGCCCTTTCTCTCTCTCTCACTCTCTCTCTTTGTATATATATATATATATATATATATATATATATATATATATATATCTATATATATATATATATATATATATATATATATATATATATATATATATATATATGTGTGTATTTTAATTTTATTTATTTATATAGACGCAGTTGTATATAAACGGTTACCACACACAGTATATAGACGTTACTATTGTGGATTTACAAAACTGGGTAGAGACATAGACACATGCAATCTAGGAGAACCACGTACAGATAACCGTGTCATAGAGAAGGGAAAACGCAATACGTTCTAGCCCTCTAATCTTCATAAAGAAACATGGCCAAATAATGACGTAAGTGAATTAATTTAACAAATGACTGCTTATATCATAACTATCTCTGATTACAGGTAAGATACAAATCACGCCTTATGGCCTAGATGGCCACAGCATATCATCTCGGGCACTGAGGTCAACTGCTACTTCCTCTGTGCTACTGGCTTTTTTTTTGGAATTAGAGTTGCTTCGCCTTTGACGAACCTCCTCTATGGGTAAGCCTGATGTGACCCCTGATGTAGCTTCATGTGGAGGTAGGGACAAGCCCCCTGAACTCGTATAGGACTTTAAGAAATGTGCTGATTGTGCTCATAATGTTTGTGGTGGATTTTGATGTTATGACTTGTTGTTATGTATTATATTTGTATTTAATGAGATTAGCTGTGAAGGTCCCTGAATTTACCCAATAGTATTGTGAACTTTTCAGGGTACCTTTCCGCTACCACCCTTTTTATCTCATTCAAAATGTATTTATATTATTATATTAAATGACTTCGTGTAATGTCTAGGGTTATGAAGGTAGAGTGTAATGTGTAACAACCAACAAACATACAAACAATTAGTTTATTATTCACAACAACACAGAGTACTACCACAATAACATACAAACAACACGTTAAAAGGCTATCTTAATTAAGACCGTGTTTGAAATTTGTGTAAATATAATTTTTACAATTTATTATCCTGATTCTAATTTATTTTGAATCAGGACTGACAATTTAAAAGTGAAATCAAAATAATCATTTACATCAGTCAAATAGCACATTAGATCTTATGTCCATACATAAAAATATTATTCTATTATATGTCTGTAGTGTTCTCCTACTTTAAGGTAATACTGGTAGTACCACTAGGTTGTTGTTTAAAATCACTCCCTTTTAGTAATGTTTGTTTCTATTTGTCACTTGTGGAACTATTGAATATTTGTACCAGTTTTATTCACTGTCACTTTTTTTTTCCTTTTTAAAGTTGAGCTTTCAGTTGCCGAACAAGAACTTATCTTGGCCGTAGAATATAGGTAGAACTTTTCCTCTGCTCGCTCGACAATCTGTTCCCTGTTTGATAGGCAATGGCCACTAGCATGGGCTCGCAGTATATAGACAGAGTCCTGAATCAATCAGCTTTCAAGCGTTTGGTACCACATTAACGTCAGTACCCAGGACCTCTGAAATGTGAAGGTATGCATCCTTCTTAATACCTAGCATACACTAATAGTCCACAATTAAGGACATGTACACTACAAACAAACAAAAAGGGTCATAGCCTTATACCAACCTATGCCACCATTATCTTTTGATGTGACAATGTACACCAGTATTCCTCTCCCCTAATAGTTACAATGCCACTGCAATTCCAGCTGTAATCTCTTCCATATAATAGGATAGGTGTTATGTTCCTTTATGACAATCATACATATTCTTGTAGTTTTACACCTCTCTGACAGTCTATTACATGGTGGATCAATCTCTATGCTTTGCCTCATGGTCGCTATAGACCCCCTCAAGTACAGACATCTATTATTATTACACATTCAATTTTTATGTAAAATACATGTTAATAAATGTCAATCTTACCACAAATTTTCAATGAAATACACAGTGATGATGACTGACACAGTTTCGATCTGTTTTATTGTCCAGGCTGCCTAGAAATTGTATTTGAAAGCACAGCCTGATCTCATCTATCGCTGGTAGAATTTTTCAAGAAATGGCGTCCCCCCTAACGCTTGTTCTGACAATATCGACTCAGTTGGCCAATCACTCTTAATATTACAGTGTAAACAGTCTTTCAAAAAATATCATTCAAACCTTTCTACGTTACTATGCTATTTATGTTTATTCAAAGGTCAGCCAATAATATTTCGTCTCACTTCAAATTCCACCCAATCGGATTCACTGTACTATCTTAGCCTATCTGTCACCTACTTTTTTCCCAAAAAATATGCGATCCAATCTAAGCAGATATGACTTGACCTGACAGTATCTCTGATCTCTATGTATTGTTTTATCATTATTTGATTAGTTAAGGGACTATTTATATAACTAACACCATATTCTTGGTCAGCAAGTCTTCGGGTACACGAATATACGATTTTTAAGGGGCTATGTGGTTTGGTTCAAAATTCTATCTTTTTTTCTATGTTAGTTGTTTATTTTTAAACTACCTCTCGTTCACTCTTTTTCCATGTAATATCAAGCTAAATACGAGAGCTTAGGTCATTCATAATAAGAGCTAAACATGTTTACATGACCGTAGTGTCCACAATTCTAACTTTTTCATCGTATTGGGGAAACCCCTAATACAAGGCTTGCCACTGTGCTACAGTTGGCTTTTAGTTTAAAATCAATACGAAACGAATTAGCATTTACATCTATCCTTGCCCCTCTTCGTTCCACGCTGCATTTTAGGCAAATATTTCTTAGAACTAGGAAAAGTGGTTCGTTTATGTCAAGGACGAATTTGAAAAAATTGGTACCGTTTTGTTCGGCTATTCGTTAGCAAATAATAATCTGAAGGCGTATGCGACACCAACCGATCTAGCAGAAATTTCTTTGTACTTTCTATCTTTGCCTTTATGCCCTATATTGTTAAATACTAATTTAGCTATTGTATTTAGAAATTCACTACACATCTCCCTCCTTTAGAACAGACGATCATATGTCAGTTCCTACTTCTAAATACACATAGATGAATTTACTATTATGCCTGGTGACTACTCTGATGTTCGTCGTACCGATGTCTGCTTAAAAAATCAGCGACCACATTGGTTTTTCCGGGAATGTACTCTATGGTAAACTGGAATGGCTGTAAGAGCAAAGACCAGCGTAATAATCTAGCATTTTCATGCCTTGCTTGAGACAGACATACGAGTGGTTTATGATCTGTTTGGATCTTAAATGATTTACCATAAAGATAAATCTGGAACTCTTTTATACCCCATATAACTGCCAGACATTCTTTTTCACTTGTTGAATATTTTTGTTCTGCTGTGTTCAACTTACGGCTAGCATAAGCTACTGGGGTTAATTCCCCATCAAGTGAATTTGACCGTTGTAATAGAGCTGCACCCAAACCGATATTACTAGCATCCGATCTCACAATGAATTCTTGACTCAAGTCAGGTAATTTCAAAATAAGCCTGCTTGTGAGCTTTTCTTTCAATTCTTGGTATGCTAATTCACACTGCGCTGTCCAAATAATTCTATCAGGATTTCCATTGCGCGTTAAACCAGTCAACGGAGCACATATGGAGTTAAAGTTTTTAATATACTTTTGGTAGAAACCACATAATGAGACAAAAGATCGCACATCTTTTTTGTGGTCTTGGTGCTTTTTTTAACTTCTCCAGGTTCTTGGGGTCTGGGGTCATGTTTCCCTGATGTACTGTGTGTCCCAAGAATTCTAGCTCTTTACATCCAACACAGCATTTCGTCGGTCTAGCTGTCAAATGGGTCTCTCTCAGTCGATCAAACAACATATTTAGAGCGTTAATGTGTTCCTCAAAGGTTTCTGTTGCTATGAGAATATCATCCATGAAGTTTGTGATGCATGGATTCTTCGGGGGATCCAGTAACTTTCTCATCATCCTCGAAAACACACTCGGTGCATTTTTCAGCCCGAATGGCAACATATTAAATTCATAATGTCCTTCCGAGGTGCTAAAGGCTAAATAAGGTTTGATTTCCGGCTTTACTGGAATCTGATAGTAGCCTTTACTCAGATCCACTTTAGAGAAATATTTAGCTCTATTCAGCATGGCAAACAGCTGATTTGTATCAGGTAATGGATCCACCTGACCTTCTGTGACAGCATTCAGTTTCCTGTAATCTATACACAGTCTGTGTTCTCCAGAGGGTTTTCTCAACAGAACCACACTGGAGCTGTAGGGAGATTCACTGTGCGAGATAATCCCTTCTCTCAACAGATAATCTATCTCCTCCCTTAAAGCTTTTTCCTTAGCGAACGGAATTGAATAGGCTTTCATACAGATTGGTGTTGGGTCTATGAGTTTCATATCATACTCCAATAAATTTGTATGTCCCGGACGGTACGTTAACACATCTGTATAATTATTCAGAACCTGTTGAACCCTCTCCCTCTGATTTTCCGTTAAGTGTGTGCTGATTTTTACCACGCCAGCGGTCTCACAGGGATGTAAAGGATATTCATGAGAAGTGAGTGGCTCCTTTTTCATCTCCATTGCAACAGACAAGGTCAGTAGGTGTGTCTCTTCCTGGTTTTCTCTGTCCAGATATTTCTTCAGGAGATTCACATGATAGATTTTCTCTTTCCCTTTCTTATCTATCTTATAATTTGTTCTAGACACCTTCTCTAGAACTGTATATGGACCTTGCCATCCAATTTGCAATTTATTCTGGCTGCCGGGCAGTAGAAGGAGCACCTTCTCTCCCGCAGCTAATTCTCGATCCTTCGCTTTCTTATTGTAATAGGCAGCATGCTTTTTCCTGGCTTGTCTCAAATTTTCATTGGCAAGTTTCCAGCCAGTTTTAAGACGAGTGGTCAGCTCGTTCCCATATTGATATGATGAGGTAATATTTTCTTCTGCCTTTTCATCAGTCCAGGTCCTTAACAATGCTTCCAAGGGACCTTTTATTGGCCTTCCAAATAACAATGTTGCCGGGGCCATACCGGTTGAACTATGGGGTACCTCCCGATAGGCAAACAAGACGGCGGGAAGGTACTGATCCCATGTATCTGGTTTTTCATGTGCCAACTTCCTCAGGATCGACATGAGTGTCCCGTTAAATCTTTCCACTTGGCCATTTCCTTGAGGATGATACGAGCTACAATGAAAGTGTTTGGCTTGAAAGATCCTGAATACTTCTTCTCTTAGTTTCCCCTTGAACTGAGAGCCATTATCAGTCAAGATTTGGTTGGAAAAGCCTAACCTGGTGAAGATTGTGAGTAATGCCTCTGCCACATGCTTCGAATCAATTGATGACAGGGCTACCGCCTCTCCCCACATAGAACAAGTGTCCACCAGAGTCAGAATGTAACTGTTCCTCCTCTTGGTCCGAGTGAGAGGTCCCACAATGTCCACGGCAACTCTTTCAAAGGGGTTCCCACTATGGGCATTTCCCCTAGAGTTGCTGGAGCAGTCCAATGCTTTGGAGCTACCCGTTGGCACTCTGGACAGGATTTTACATATCTCTTTATGTCTTCAGTTATTCCTGGCCAGAAATAGTGACAAGCTATACGCTGTCCTGTTGCGCTGATCCCCATATGACCACTGAAGGGAATCGCATGCCCTAGTTCCAACTCTTTAGTCCTATATGAATTTGGAAGGACCAGAGTTCTGTGACCATTGGATCCATTTCCAGCCTTCCTATATATCAATTTGTTCTTCATATAGAAATCTCCCTTGCCTGGAGGTGTATGACATTTGGGCAATTTCTTAAAACAAGGCTTGAGGGTCTTATCCTCCGCCTGTGCCTCCCTCATCTCATCTGGATGGGTATTTATCGGATTGTCTTCCTCTTTTTTAGACTGTGATCTGGTCTGCACTGTTGCAAGGATCACAAGACTCTTGGGATTCCCCAAGAAGACATATCTACACCCCAATATAAGAGGGTAGATTGGTTCATTTATCACTGCTGCTTTTATGATTCCTTCCACATATCGCGTTTTCACATTTATCCTGGCGACGGGAAGTGTCATGGTCGCTACGTCCTTGGTTGCAGTTTGAATCTCCACTGTTTCTGTGGTATATTGATCTGCCTGCACCAGGTGAGAACTCACAACTGAATCATAATCTAATCCAGTATCATACAAACACCTTATGGTGACTCCATTGCATGTTACCTCTTCACACACTGGGGGGTGGTAAGGTTCCTGTTGTTCAGTAGGGTGGACCTTTACTCCCTTTCTCCCCATTTTCATTGCAGCGAAAGTAGGAGTTTTCCTTCTACAATTTTCGGTGTTATGGTTGTCCATCCGACAATTTTTACAATACTTCTTTCCTTGGTTAAAAGGTTTTCTTTCATCATATTTCCTTTCATTGAATTGTGAGGTTTTATTTTTATAGTCATTGCGTGGCCTATCAAACTGGTGCCTACCTTTATTCTGGTCTCTGTTGTCAAACTTACTAAAGATTTGAGGTGCCTTAAAATTGTCTACCTGTTTCTTTTTATTACCAACTACCTCTGCCTGGGCTGCCTGATACCTCTCAGCGACATTTAGTAACTCACCCAGCCTCTCTGCACCTTGTTCCATGAGAGACTTTCTCAGGTCTGGAGCCATGGACTCTCTTAGCTGCTCAATAAGGATCATCTCCTTAAAATCTTGGGTTTTCCCCAGAGCAGTCCATTTCTCCAAGTAGGTCTCTAACCGTGCAGAGAACTGGTGATAAGTCTCACCCGACAGTAGTTTGGCATTCCTAAATTTTTTTCTATAAAATTCTCCGTTCTTTTCGTATCTTAATAAAAGAGCCTGCTTTAGCATGTCATAATTGTCCTGGTCATCTCTGCTCATTTTGGCAAAAACGTCATAAGCCGTACCCCGGAGTCCCTGAGATAACTTGAGGCTTCACCTCTCTCTCTCTAACCCATACGTGGTAGCCAAAAGTTCAAACCTACTTAAATACCCTTCTATGTCATCTTCTTTCTCAACAAAATGGTCTAAATGAAAACCCATAGCCGAGGTTGAGGCTCCCTGACTAGGAGTGGCATCGGAGGGAAAGGGGCTGGCACCATTTTCTTGAGCATGGCTTTGAAATTCCAACTCCCTTAGTCGTAACTCGTGCTCCCTTTGTAATCTCTCATCCTCCTTTTCTGCTTCCCTCTCAGCAGCCTGTCTCTTTTCCTCTCTTTCAGCAGCATGTCTATTTTCCTCTGCTTCTAATTTCTTCTCTTCCAATTGGAGCCGCTTTATTTCAGCCATCCTATCCGCCTCCAATGCATTAGCCTCTTTGTCAGCCTCAATCTGCAGCCTCTTAAGTTCTTTGTCAGCCTCAATTTGTAACCTCTTCTCTTCAGCTAACCTCCTATCTTCCCTTTCAATATACTTGTCGCATTCTGAAGTTACATACTGAATCAAAGCCTGACCCTCCATGTTCATTTCCTTAGCAGTCAGCACAGCAACAGATCGAAACTTTGCCAGATCAGCCATTTGTACTATGCAACCTTTTAAAATTTCTAACTATACAAATCTCTAATTATGGCTAATAATTTCTAATGATAACCAAGAACAACCACAGGCACTGATAGCTCAACTACTATTTAATTTCTCCAAAAGGAATGCTTTTAATTTTATACTATCTGAGATTCCTAATTTAATTAATAATATTTTAAGAATTTAAAATCCCAGAAGCAAACTACCCAATATAGCTGGTGTTATGAAAAATTCAATCCCGGGAAGCGAGACCCCAATATATGTGGTGGATTTTGATGTTATGACTTGTTGTTATGTATTATATTTGTATTTAATGAGATTAGCTGTGAAGGTCCCTGAATTTACCCAATAGTATTGTGAACTTTTCAGGGTACCTTTCCGCTACCACCCTTTTTAATCTCATTTAAAATGTATTTATATTATTATATTAAATGACTTCGTGTAATGTCTAGAGTTATGAAGGTAGAGTGTAATGTGTAACAACCGACAAACATACAAACAATTAGTTTATTATTCACAACAACACACAGTACTACCACAATAACATACAAACGACACGTTAAAAGGCTATCTTAATTAAGACCGTGTTTGAAATTTGTGTAAATATAATTTTTACAATTTATTATCCTGATTCTAATTTATTTTGAATCAGGACTGACAATTTAAAAGTGAAATCAAAATAATCATATACATCAGTCAAATAGCACATTAGATCTTATGTCCATACATAAAAATATTATTCTATTATATGTCTGTAGTGTTCTCCTACTTTAAGGTAATACTGGTAGTACCACTAGGTTGTTGTTTAAAATCACTTCCTTTTAGTAATGTTTGTTTCTATTTGTCACTTGTGGAACTATTAAATATGTGTCTCAGTTTTATTCACTGTCACTTTTTTTTTCCTTTTTAAAGTTGAGCTTTCAGTTGCCGAACAAGAACTTATCTTGGCCGTAGAATATAGGTAGAACTTTTCCTCTGCTCGCTCGACAATCTGTTCCCTGTTTGATAGGCAATAGCCACTAGCATGGGCTCGCAGTATATAGACGGAATCCTGAATCAATCAGCTTTCAAGCGTTTGGTACCACATTAACGTCAGTACCCAGGACCTCTGAAATGTGAAGGTATGCATCCTTCTTAATACCTAGCATACACTAATAGTCCACAATTAAGGACATGTACACTACAAACAAACAAAAAGGGTCATAGCCTTATACCAACCTATGCCACCATTATCTTTTGATGTGACAATGTACACCAGTATTCCTCTCCCCTAATAGTTACAACGCCACTGCAATTCCAGCTGTAATCTCTTCCATATAATAGGATACGTGTTATGCTCCTTTATGACAATCATACATATTCTTGTAGTTTTACACCTCTCTGACAGTCTATTACATGGTGGATCAATCTCTAGGCTTTGCCTCATGGTCGCTATAGACCCCCTCAAGTACAGACATCTATTATTATTACACATTCAATTTTTATATAAAATACATGTTAATAAATGTCAATCTTACCACAAATTTTCAATGAAATACACAGTGATGATGACTGACACAGTTTCGATCTGTTTTATTGTCCAGACTGCCTAGAAATTGTATTTGAAAGCACAGCCTGATCTCATCTATCGCTGGTAGAATTTTTCAAGAAATGGCGTCCCCCCTAACGCTTGTTCTGACAATATCGACTCAGTTTGCCAATCACTCTTAATATTACAGTGTAAACAGTCTTTCAAAAAAATATCATTCAAACCTTTCTACGTTACTATGCTATTTATGTTTATTCAAAGGTCAGCCAATAATATTTCGTCTCACTTCAAATTCCACCCAATCGGATTCACTGTACTATCTTAGCCTATCTGTCACCTACTTTTTCCCCCAAAAATATGCGATCCAATCTAAGCAGATATGACTTGACCTGACAGTATCTCTGATCTCTATGTATTGTTTTATCATTATTTGATTAGTTAAGGGACTATTTATATAACTAACACCATATTCTTGGTCAGCAAGTCTTCAGGTTCACGAATATACGATTTTTAAGGGGCTATGTTTTTTGGTTCAAAAGTCTATCTTTTTTTCTATGTTAGTTGTTTATTTTTAAACTACCTCTCGTTCACTCTTTTTCCATGTAATATCAAGCTAAATACGAGAGCTTAGGTCATTTATAATAAGAGCTAAACATGTTTACATGACCGTAGTGTCCACAATTCTAACTTTTTCATCGTATTGGGGAAACCCCTAATACAAGGCTTGCCACTGTGCTGCAGTTGGCTTTTAGTTTAAAATCAATGCGAAACGAATTAGCATTTACATCTATCCTTGCCCCTCCTCGTTCCACGCTGCAATTTAGGCAAATATTTCTTAGAACTAGGAAAAGTGGTTCGTTTATGTCAAGGACGAATTTGAAAAATTTGGTACCGTTTTGTTCGGCTATTCGTTAGCAAATAATAATCTGAAGGCGTATGCGACACCAACCGTTCTAGCAGAAATTTCTTTGTACTTTCTATCTTTGCCTTTATGCCCTATATTGTTATATACTAATTTAGCTATTGTATTTAGAAATTCACTACAATGTTCTCCGTGATTATAGCTAAGGATGGTGCTCCTCTCCTTGTTTAGAGCTTGGTGCGTCTGTTACCACTTTCGTTGCAACCGAGGTTGCGATGTTTGGCTTTTCTGTATTTCTGTCTTTTTCTTTTGTACACATCTGCCTGCTTCGTAGAGTTGGCGGGCTTTTGTTGATGAACCCGGCTTTTCTTCTATGGGTTTTTGCTGTGGACTGTCACACTGTATATATTGCGTTGCTGATCTTTTGATAATGCACTACAGGTCTATAGTTATATAGTACACTGTTGATAAGGGTTATTTGTGTGCGGTGGTGGTGTAAAAAACGTATTATATTTGGCCCACACACAAACATATGTATGTATACTAGTTAATATAGACAAACAGACACGCAGGCCACTTTGAATCAATGCGTCCGAGACGACAACACAAGATGTTACTATTAGGTAAACACAATGCAGGTCACTTTAAACATTCGACCATAGACTAGTCATCACAAATTGATTATGTTCAAACAGAGCTGCAAAGTAATGGTAAACCCATAGTAATGATTCCGTGGATATTTTGCGGCTAACCTTGTAATCTATCAATCAATCGATCAATCAATCCATTAATCAAGCAATACCTGTAAGCTCCACAAGGAGCGTAAGTCTTCAACATTTTAAGTTTTCATTTCGCATGCTCAAGTTCTTTCCAATTTATCCTCACAATTTTTATTTCTTTCTCCAGTTCGCCCCTCCATTTGTTAACGATCTGCCTGTACTTCTTTCCCTGGGAGTTCCAGAACAAAGGATGTCTTCTGATGCTGTTAGCAGGTTTTATCAGTGTGTGTCCAATCCAACACCAGCGGCTTCTTCTCATCTCATCGCTTATTCCACTGATGATTGTCTGGTTCTTGCTATCAGTTCCATATTGGTGACCGTATCGTACTATTGCAATCCGTCTACTCTGTTCTAGCACTCATTTATAAAAGTCTGTTATTTCCTAGTTGTGATTTGTGTTGTTCTCCGTGGTTCATAAGACAGGAATACAACACTTGCTGTGACCATATGGCTTACTACGCCACCCTTAGGATAGAAAGTACTTCAGAAACTCTGATACACTAAGTACTTGTATAGGCTAGTTAGTACACAAATACTAGTAATAAACCAATGAAATCATTTGTCATGGTACTCATGAGTCCATGATGTCATTAAATCTTGTATGGGTTTTCATAAAAGATATACCGGAAAGTCCTTAAACTGGAACTATGATTGGTCAATGTCACTTGGTGATAATAAATTTGGTAGAGAGATTTTTTAGTTAGTTAGTTTTGAGATTAACTTAACTGACTGTTTACCCAAAGACCAATCATGAGTCAGTTTCCGGTCAACCATTGAAAGAAAAGAATAACATCCGCTCCAAGCTGAGCCCAGAGAAGTAGATGAACAGAAGTAGATTTAGATTGGATACAAAGAGTGTATTAAAAGTTCTAATTTGTATTGCTTTTCAATATATCTTCAGCTGGAATAAACATTTTTTATATGAATGATTTTGACTGAATCAAATCAATCCTCCTTGAAGTGAAAACAAAAGAACGATAGTTGCAGCTTAGTGAAAGTTTATGTTGACCATCGATCATCATGTTGCTTCCTCCACTGTACGATCACATTGCATCCAACAGCTCGTGTGTCATTCTCATACAGATGAAAACATCGAGGGCAAGATGTGAAGAAAAAGAGAGATGCAGGATACTTATTGGTTAAGATAAGTGGTTCCGAGAATGATGTCGTGAGGGATTTTCATGAGATTTTTGAGGCAAGAAGTAAGAAATTGTATGTTATCAGTAAAAATGGAAAAACAACGAATTGAACATTTTATGCTATGAAAACAGGTATGTTATGTTTCAAAACTATATTGATCTGTGTGTAAAGTAAGCACTAACATCTAGCGACACTCTATTTACCTATAACAAACCTCAGTGGTGGTAGATCAAAGACAAAACAATAAATAAAACGGGGCCATATCGATTTAGTAAAGAGTGTAGCGAAATTTGGTTACTCTTGCTTTGTTGTGGAAAAAAGATGTGTGTAACGCGACGCACACACACACACACACACACACAGCGAAGTAATAACACTCGGGGGGTCTTTCTTTGAAGTTTGAAGTCGGGAAATGTGAATTACGATTAAAGCCAGACAATATTACTGAAGCATGAGGAAATAGCTATATAGGAATGTATGGCGGACTTTAAAAGTTTGCATTTACTGAAAATTAAAGTATTAATTACAAGAGAACGCATGGTTAGAATAATATTAAATAAATATAACTCAACAAAGGAGATAGACTAGGAATTATATCCAAAAGGATATTATTCCAATATAAATAGTTTTAAAGATAATTAATATTTTTCACCTTCATCACATCGGCTAAAAGTTAGCTAATAATCTTTAAAAATTTATTACACTAACAAGCCTCAACGGTTTTGGATAAAACTTATATGTAGTGAAAGCCTCATATGGGGAAAAGGGAATGATACATAGGAAGGACGGAAGAATATAAGTGTTTAGAGAACAGAAGAAAAAAACAAGTACAGGAAAAGCAAAGATTGCTTCAAATCGCCTCAAACCAGGAGATGAAACGAAAATCTTTTGGGGAATTTAGGAGGTGCTTTCTCGTACCGGCGAGAGACTGAAATATAAGGACAGAGCGGAGCATTGGAAATCACACACACCAAATCCAGAAGCCAGAGTGAGAAACTGGAAGACAGTATCTGCAAGAAAAGTTATTTTTTTCACGCTGCATGCAGGGCAGATTAACTTCAACCAATATAGCCTCACTGTGAGCTTATAAATCCTAAGAGGGTATGTAAGTTTACTAAAGATATATGTATTACTAATATCATTTTATTTCAGATTTTATTTCTGATTGATTGTATCAGATATAATAAAAAAGGGAATGACGCTAACTAGAGATAACCTTCACCGGCATTGTCAGGAAGCATAACCATTAATTGGTTAGCCAAATATATCATGGCTAGTTCTTGCCTGGAAGCTTACGACATACCAGCAAGTACATAAGTGACTTGGCATCCATGAGTGGAAGGCAAGGGTTATATCATACCCATGTATCATAACATATGATTTATTCATGTATTTTGTTAATTCTGCACAGTATACATTATCTTATCATGCTATCTCTGTAACATACTACCATGATTCATTCATTTATATACAAACACTGAAGACATGGTCGCATCATGAACAGTAGTTGGTGGTGAGATTGTTGGAACAACATGGCCACCTATTACCTTTTGTTCCAGGTTTTTATGATCAAGTTTTTATGATCATTGCGGATCAAGATTATAATCATTCCTGACTGAATTTACCCAAAAGACGTGAAGACCGTTGATCCAGCTCACTGAAGCCTAGAGGTCAACCAATCTTCAACACCTTAGTCCCCCGCAGTTATAGGGCGGGCTGAAGGAAAGTCTTCCGGATTCAAGTGTGTCTCAGGAACCTCGAACTATATAAGTTGAGTTTTACGTGTATCCATCCAACAAATCCTGTGAGCAGTTTCTAGAACGACTATCTAATGATGACATCTAGATGGCAAGAGATAATTGAAAATCCTTTTGTTGTAATGGAAGATAAATCCAAGACTTATTCTATTAGTTATTTTAATTTGTAACTGTAAATAATCATACATTTTACCATCTTATAACACCCATTTCTCATTACAAGAATATAGATGTACATAATAAATTGGATAATTGTACTCATTTGACTTGTTAAATTTTTAACTGTTAAATTTTGAGTTACCTTTTCTAATTTAATTATATTATCACATAGGGTTACTATAGCGAAAGTAGCAACTTATACTTCTGAAGCCTAAATCTATTGTCCAGCTCAGAGTATTCACAGCTGTAACTCACTTGTGATACCAGTGTACTTCCCGGGCACTGGAACTTCATCCTTTCTGGAGAGAGATTCTACTTCTTCTCTACCACTACTATCATACTAGAAAAACCTTTCGCTACATTGGGGGCTCTTTCGCGGGATATTATTTTGTATCATGAGCCACTATCTATGAATTCTTCTATCTTGAGCCACAAATAGTTTGTAAAAATAATTTTTTTTGAAAAATTCTTAAAACTTAGAAATGTTTTCGTAATTGTAGTACCATCGAGTACGAAGTAAATAGGAAACGCTCACAAGGTTTTAAGGATTTGTCTTGTTCAAAGTAATTAATTGATTTTAATTAAGTTAGTTGGTTAGTGAAGATAAAATTATATACCCTCTGGTAAGTAAGCACCATGGCTGATTGGGTGAAGTTTCGATCTGCAATCATGCAAGAGGGAAAGGACGTAGGATTGACAGGTGATGCTCTTATCCAGTATGTCGCAACTGAAGTGGACAAATATTGGGATAGAGAGGACAAAAGATTGGAAGCTGAAAGAGAAGCCAAAAGAATGGAAGCAGAGGATAAGAAATTAGAAGCAGAGAGAGAAGCCAAAAGAATGGAAGCAGAGGATAAGAAATTAGAGGCAGAGAGAGAAGCCAAAAGGTTAGAAGCGGAAAGAGAAGAAAAGAGACTAATGTTGGAAGCTGAAGAAAGAAGGTTACAAAGAGCTCATGAGTTAAGTTTAAAGAAACTTGAACTCCAGGGAGCAGCTAGCAATCATGGTGCTAGCTCACCTCACTCTGAGAGTAGCTCCAACCACAGCACGGCAAATGGAGCCATGAGTTTCCACCTGGATCCATTTATTGAGAAGGAGGACGCCATTGAGTCGTACCTGGATAGATATGAGAGATTAGCCTCTACCTATGGATTGGAGAAGGAAAAATGGAGCCTTAAATTATCTCAGGGGTTGAGGGGAGTTTCATACGATGTTTATTTAAAACTCTCAAAAGAAGACCAGAAAGATTATGAGATCTTAAAACAAGCTTTATTGGTCAGGTACGAAAAGAATTCTGAATCTTAAAGAAAGAGACTCCGAACTGGGCTCTTGTTACCACTGCATTGACCGTTTGGATATTTTGTTCCTCCCAGATAGAAATTTGTTGCGGGGTGCATTCCTTAACCGTATGAATACGACCGATTATAAGATCCGAAATAGGATTAGGAAGAAGACATGCATGGACATCTCCTGTAAAGAAAGGAGTATCAATGTTAATGACAGCAGTAGGATATTTTTCCATGGTACCCCCAAATGTAACACATTTGACCACCTTTCCCGTGTAACAGCGTTTATCTATTAGAGACTTTCTAACCCCGACAGTAGTACATCCAGAATCAAAAAGAACTGAGACTGGACTATCATTCACTAGACCTTTATGCAAGATGAGAGATCGTATCCCATCATGCGCCACTGTAGCAGGAAGAGCAAGAAGGGGGTGACCACAAATTAAGGTAGATACAGACGATGGCTCGAACAATGTTGAGCATTGGGGGCATTCAGTTGCTCTCCCAAAATCGAAAACACAACCAGTGATAGCATTAGAGTTCCCACTATCATTTACTTGATTACAGGCTCCATTAAACTCTTGTTGTGCAGAGTTTGCCTGTTGGTAAGCTTTTCTTTTGTTATATCTAGGTCTACCGCGATTATCATTTCCCCTGTAATTGTTATCATATTTTCTATTGTAATTATCATTCCGGTTTGAATCCCGGTTTGTATATTCGCCATCGTCATATTCTTGACGTCGAGAATGGTTATCCCGAGAAGAAAAGCTCGGATAGTTTTTATTGTGATAACCTTTGCGACAGTGTCTAAAATTATTACCACCAAAATTACGAGAACTACCATCTCGTCTCCAGTTCTTAGAAGAAGAACCTTCATATGTTGGATTACTCTGCTTATGAGTGTAATTCTGATTACTTTTCCTATTCCAGTTTTGTTGAGCACCCTGAAATTTCTTATTGAAATTAGGGCCATATGGTGCTGCCGAAGCAACTGGCAACCCTTCTTTCACTTTAGAATTGCTAACTGTAGCATGGGGATGCGCGGTGGCATACTGGCAACAGTATTCCTCCATGTCTTTTAAGTTTTTGGGCTTACGCTCATGAAGAAATGCAAGGAAAGAATCATTAACAGATGACAAAACTTTGTCTCGAAGTAATAAGTCCATTAGGTCTTCATATGTTTTCTCAGTTTGAGACAACTCAATCCATCGTGTAAATGTACGACGTATCTTTGTAATAAAATCAGAGAAATCTACTCCATTTTCTGGCAACATTGTCCTAAAACGAAGACGATAATCTTCTTCTTTTAGTTGATAATTTTTTAGTAATGCTGCTCTGACAACATCATAATCAGTCCTGTCATGTTCCTCTATTGTCATAAGAGTAGTCACTGTTTCACCTGTAAAAAATTCCATCAGTTGTTCGACATATTTTTCCTTTTTTATCTTATGCGTATCGCATAAAAATTGGAATCTATCCAGATAATCCGCTATGTCGTCCTTTAAAGGATTGAAATGAGGTAATTTGATCCTACTAGCAAACTCCTTTGTCGTACCCGAAGTTGCTTGATGAGCACCCATATGTGTCACTTTCAATTTCTCTAACTCCAAAGCTAAAAGTTTTTCATTACGTTCCATTTTTGCTTTTTCCTTTCTCTCCTCGGCTTCTATGTCTAATCTTCTATTTTCTGTCTCTGCCTGGAGTTTTCTTCCCTCTGCAGCAGCTTGAAGTTTTCTTTCCTCTGCAGCAGCTTGAAGTTTTCTTTCCTCTGCAGCAGCTTGATTTTTTTTGTTTTTCCATTTTCCTCTGGAATTTTCTTTCATCAGCTTGCATTTGCAACCTTAAATTCTCAGCATCTATCTTCTTTTGTTCAGCTTGCATCTGCAATCTTAAATTCTCAGCATCTATCTTCTTTTGCTCAGCTTCTGCTTTCTTTTGTTCAGTTTCTGCTTTCAATTTATTTTCCTCTTTTTGTCTCTTTTCTTCTGACTTTAATACCATGGCGAATTGAGCAGTCGCGAATTCTTCTAATTCCTTACCAGATTTGCCAAGGGATTTCCCTGGTCCAATAAAGTATTCCAGTGTAGACATTCTGTCTAATGAAATCAGTAACCTGAAAAATTAAATAAATTACCTTATCCCACTTAAATGGGAGACAAGTCTTCAATATTAGACTTGTATACTCAGTTCAGTTTATTTCACTCTCTTTGAGAGACAAGTCTTAGTCAAAGACCTTGTATGGTTAACTTGTTTCTTTATAATAATATTCTATCAATAATCTCAATATGAGTAGTGTATCATATTAATAACAATAATAATAATACATGGCCAAGTATATGTATGTAGACTGTGTATGACAATAATAAATACAAGGACAAAAATACAGAACAACAACCGAAAACGTTCGCAGAAGTCAAATAAACAATACAGCGAAACTAAGGAAAATGTTACAAAAATGTGTAATGATGACTGCGAAAAGTAAACAAGACAAATGGCAACACTGTTATAAACAAAAAAGTGTATAGAAATAAATGAAAGTAAGGAGAGACGAACAGATACAAACAAAACAAATCGTAAATCAAAGAATGGAAAAAATAACGAAAACAACACTAACACATCTCGTCACAGCTAAACGTAAATAGCAACAATTATCGCTAGCAAATCCCAATTAAGGAAATTTGCAGTCCCTACAGAAAACGCTCTCAATAGACAATCTCTGTTACGTGGTATTATCTAAAGGAGTCACCTTACCCAACCAAAACCGGCCGAAAACACCAGAAAAATACACCACAATATTACAAGTAACATACATATCATCAATGGAATGTGTTGCAAACAAAGTTTAGTTACAAATAACAATATAGTAACTCTCTTGCTCTTTGTCAACACGGGAGTACAATGTCAAGCGTGCAATGATTGTTAGATCCACAATAACATGTAGTGGTCTCCAGGAACATAAAGTCACTATGACCTTCTCGATGAATAGTTGAGACTTGAGGCCCAATGTTGAAAAAGTTCGTAGACGGTACTGTTTACAAAAACACTTGACCTCGAACTACGTGATTTGATCGCTCAGACGTTGAAGAGTCTGTTGACTGTAACGTGTAGACAACCAGCGGTACTGTTTACAAAAAATACTTGACTTGTGTGCAGCTGTGGTCCACGTAGCAATATTGCCTAGATGCCAACTCCAGTACTTGTACCAACTGTGGTTCATGTAGCATTATCACACAGATGCTAACACTGCTTATGTGGGTCAACAGTCAATGACCTATTTCTACTGTCCTGTGTAGCCAAAACTTGGAAATGTAGAGTACTACGGATGTGTGTTATTTATAGCTGTCAACCTTGATCGTTCCAATCTGTAGCATAAACCAAAATTGAAGCCGAAAAGCCCACGGAACAGGTCCACCAGAAATGTTAGTTGGTTTTTCTAGCGTGATGCAAATGTAGATGTGTAGTTAGCCAGGTACGCGTGTCGATGTCACCTGAACAGTGTACTGGTGCGGTGAAGATCTGGGTCACTCACGCTGACAGCATACATGGTCTTTGTACGATGATGATGATGATGTGAGACATGGGTGTGTGCAGACGCGAATGCGTTTAGGATCGTATATAGTATACAATGTACCAAGTCACACTCGTACAGAAGCCAATGATGGTTGCAACTACTGGTAACAGCTCATACATTTATTCACAGCCCTAACAGTAGTATCACACAGGAACAGTCAATGTAAACAAGTTCATGTACATCATGTTAATTGAAATCGCTTGGTACATATCAGGCCTTCTAAGGCTGGTAAACATTCTCATATGTGGGCATGACAATAGTGGTATGTTCTTTAATGTACAGTTCATAATGCCGCTTTGGTATCCCCGACTGAACGCGTCAGATACCTGAATAATTCGGTCATACAAAAGACGAGCCCTTAACTCATGTAATCCTATTACCAGGGCCGTCGTTCAACTTGGCATAACACGTCAGTTACATCTTTTCATGCGGTAGAATAGTGGCCATTACACAGACCTTGATATGACGTCAGCTGTGTATTCTTCATTAAGCAGGTTGCATAAACCTTGCTATAATGTTTGTATAAGTATACCGCCAACCTGCGGCTTCCACTATATATAAATTCGTCACTGGACTTCTGATCATATTAAGACGAATAGTCTTAAATAGCTACCTTGAGCACAAAATATAAGTTCTGCATTACAGGAACGGTGAGCTGTTCTCACGGCTAGGTAATCCTTTAACAAATTCTGCAACCGAATGCGTAGTAATGAAAAAGTCGATGTTACCTTGAAACGAATCCTCAGAACACAAGAAATAACACTGTCGTCATTCCTGACGTACAGTAAATCACTGGGGAAAACTGCCAACGCAGTCACTTCGAAGATTTTCCTTCCCCAGAATACAACGGACATTCACGTCCTCCAGAAGCCAGTCCGCAACTCTACCAGACGGAAGTCTAATTTTGCCCTCCCCAACTGCGCATGGCACATATCCCAGAACTGTTTACCTTTGACCCTAAAGGTCAAACACAATGAATGAACCAAAAAGGGAGATAACCCCTAATCAACCTAACACAGCAAAGTTAAGACATAGTTCCCCAACTTTGACCAGGGTGAAAAACATACAACCAATAAATCGACGTTTGAAACTCCATCAAAGATGACAGCAACAGTATGTTTGTAATTTAGAATTCTTTTTTAAAGTGGAAGTTGTGTTAGTTAATGTGTGTATTTTTATACCAGTATCTTATTTTAAGTGCAACATATAATATATAATAAATTTATTTGTGCTTTACCTTAATTTTTAACATGTCCCGTTTTTTTACAAAATGTCCCGGGTTTTTTAGATAAAAATGTGGAAATGTCCCGGTTTTTAAACAAAACATTATGGGAACCCTATGTTAGACAGCCAAATCTTGTAAGGGGATACAATATATACATGAAAGGAGTGGTCAAGAGTGATCAGCTGATTAACAAGGACAATGTTTTGAGAAAGACCAAAAAATATTGGAAAACTGTTTTTTACACTTTCTTAATAATTGCTATGGTAAATGCTTACATTTTATTTCAAGACTGGCAGAAAAAATACCCAGGTGTAGAAGACCAGCTAGATATGATCCGCTAGATCTTACAGAACTGATCCGGGAATTGGGGAACATAAGTTTGTATGATGATGTACCACTCGCTTCAAAGCTACAGTTTTTTTCTCGGCACACCATGGACCCAGAGTTTACAGAGACAAAAAGAAATTGTAAACTTTGCTATCAGACTGTAAAGATTGAAAGAAAAACAAAAGTTAAATGTAAAGTTTGTAATATTTTTTTATGTTTTCATGCAGGTAGGAATTGTCTTTCAGAATACCACAAGCCGTAGTAAGAAATATATAAAGATATGTTGAGCCTTTACTATGTCACCCTCATAACTGATTTTACTTATGTGTTAGTGATCATACAGTGTTACACAAGAAATATATCTATTGAAGTTATATTTCATTATGTTAGCTAAGATAATGCAGCTACTTATAATAACTGTAATGTATTCAGTGGAAGATTTTTTTTTAAAGCCTAGTTATGCAACTTTTCAAAAATTTGCATAGTTTTATTATTTAATGTTGAATTGTTTTGGAAATGTAACATATAATGCAGAAATGGTCAGACTACAATAAAATATGACTGCTGTTAATTGTTCTGATAATACTTTGTTTTGTCTTCTTTGTGAAATATCATGTTTATAATTGTTGTGTATTTTTTTCTGTTGACTTTCCTTCAATTTTTAAAAACTCACATCAATACAAATTTTAAAAATATTAATTTTACATGTAAATATGGTAGTCTGTTCAATTACAAACAATTTGATGTATAACGCTCTTGGGTAGACTTCAAATTAAAATGTATCAAGGAACATTAGAAGTTAGATATGTCAGAGTATGCGAAAATGATACAAAATATCAAGTCTGAAGAGAGTTACAATATTTACAGATTCACTATCGGGATTACAAGCGCTATAACATCTACATAAATACTGCCGGCCAGACATCAAGGAAGAAATTCTTTTCAATCAATACATCATTAGTGAAAAGGGCTGCAGTGTGAGGCTTGTGTCGGTTCCTGCACACATTGGTATAGCTGGAAACGAATTAGCAGATCAGACTGCTAAACATGGAAGATTAAGTTAAAAAAAATGTAAGAGCAGGGCTTCGAAAATCGGAGATTAAGAGTCAAGTAAAGCAAACTATAAAAGAGGAATAAAAGACAACAGGGAAGGAAAGTAGTAAAGGCAGACAGTCGTTCAAATTTCTGCAGGAACCAATAAGAACGCGCCAGATCAAAGAAAAACTAAAGGTACCCTAGAACAATAAGTTGTGATGTCTCCGTCTATGTGTAGCATATTTTATGACAGAGGAACCACACTGCCAAACCAAAAAAAAAAAAGGTATAGGTACAGATTGTATGACCATGTCTAAGACAGAGTATTAGAAACCTACTTTGAATTTCTGTTTTGGTTCTTGCGGTGCCTCTTCTTAGGCATTGTGACGATATTTGAGTACGTCCTTGTACATTCTTCGTTCTCTTCTGCATTACCGATTTATTTCATCATTTTTCACACTCATCGTCGTATTTTTGGCATATTTTACGCATTTACATTCTTGCATAGTCACTCCCAGACTTGTTTACGTTTCGCCATGTGAATCGTAGTATTACAAAGCTAATTGGACAGGTCAGCGGATAATACTTCTATCACATTAAGTCGTCTAGCCATTTTTGATAGAGACCGTCATTGTTGACACAAGGTGGTATCGCACGATCGACGGAGAGAAAGCCAGATTGTCAATCTGGGAAATCCGTCTGGGAGATATATGTACACGCAGGTGATAATATGTAATCGCTTCCGATGGCCCATCTCTGTGTCAATAATACAGATAACCCGTCTTGGAAAATTATGTTGGGAAAGGTATTAGGCAGGAAATAAGTTCACCGATGTGTTTGTGAGTTTTCACAAGTGCAATTGGAAGTACTACTGCCATATTTGAAAGAGGTCACGAGTTTAAATGTTAAAATTGATATTTTAAAACTCGTGGGGATAGGATTAGCTAACACATTGGCACACCTAGTTCCCATCGTACGATTGGTTTGATTTGAGAACAGGAATAAACAATGGTTCTCATTGGCAAGCTTGTCTAAAATACCAATCTGGGACTTGGACTGAAAAATGGAAATATAATCTAGCGAAGTTATCCTATCTATACTCACAGAGAATAATTATTCAGAGAGCCTAACATTTGTGGGTGGACAGCGAGACAGTGCCCTTGTTAATCTGCAGCACACACATGTACTTAGCAGAGTCATTTGTTCTTTTTATTTTCCAAAAGTTCGTGGTTCCAAGCTACAAGACGATTTTTAGTACCAGACCAGTCTGAAGTAAGAATCGTTGCCACTATCTTGTGATTCAAGAAGCTGGGTTCGACACCATCTACCTACAGTGGACACGTTGTGAAGACACCCACAGTGACATTAGGAGTGAAGTTCATCTAGACGCCTCTAGAGAAGAGTCATCATCACAAAAGACTTGACAACGACTCATTGCAGTACTCAGCCAATTAAGTTTTTTGTAACAGGTGCAAGCAACGGACAATAACAACCAGTCCTCAATTAAGTCTTGGTGAAGACAAATTTTAATTCCCTCTAAAAGTCACTTTCATCCATATTTATTTAAATTTGTTAAAGACTAATCGATTATTAAATTTGTTATATGTTATTTTGACAAATTCATAGTTAATTCAGTTCTTATAGATAAGAGAGCGCATGAATGATCTAAAATCGTTAATATACATATAGTTACATCTATAGAGCCAAAAATACATATAACAGGAATTTCGCTGGATTAAACAAGCCACACCGTTGCTTAAAACTTCACTAAATGTGCCGGATCAGATATCAGTTAATAATGCTCTGCCCTATTGATGAGGGTGGAAAAGTAGAATGTAGATGTATCACCACTCGACACCAGAGATGATGAAGGCGCAGAAGTATGGTGTCTTTGGTCTGGTTTGTGTATATGTGGAGTCAAACAGGTAGCAGTAAAGTAGAGTCCACACAGGACGTCGCATAAACTCACGACGTAGAAAGTCAATGAATGTTGTAACTGCTAGTGACGTTTCCATCATTTATTGGGACGCCACAATGACAAGATGTGTAGACATTAACATGTAGAACAGTCTTCATTATATCGACATAGTCAGCACAACATTCGACAGCAGACAGTATAATAATGGTGAATCAAATCATGGGCTTCAATGCATCATAAACGACTGTAAATGTATTCAGGTGTGGAAACCATCATCCTTTTCTATAACAGTCGATATCTTTATAAATGTATAAATGTAGGAGATTAAATTCCTTCTCCTTCTCTGACCTCCAGCAAGACAGGCACGACTTCTGGAGTATCAAGTAATGTCCTCTGATTCCCTGTAATAACAACGGTATCAAACCAAAACTGACGTGGAACCGCCAGAGCAGTAAAGTCCAACAAGCAGATAGCCTTTAGGACATGCATCAACCCAATGCATAACAACATGGTGATTCGTGAGTTGAAAACTTCTCATAACGTCGACTCTTCCCCGCCTAGGGAAAGTTGACAACTAGGCACAAAATGTCAATCATAAAAGTTAGCGACAATAATAGCCCCTTCAGTCATAACTGACTATGGGAATGCGCCCCTGAGGTGACAGCCCTCAACTGCTTATTTTCCTGGTGCTCCTTTCGACGTTTTCTCCTCACCTCTGCTTCTTGTGTGAGCCTCTCTTCGCCCAATCTGAGGTGGTGCCGTAAATAGCATCGCCACTTTGTGCGATCGGCAGCTTCATCCTCCCATGTTGCTGGATCCATGTCCAGTGCCCTCATATCTCTCTTGCACACATCTTTGAACCTCAGCTGTGGTCGCCCAACTGTTCTCTTGCCATCTGCTAATTGTCCGTAGAAGATATCTTTTGGGATGCGACCATCTTCCATGCGGCGAACATGGCCAAGCCAGCGAAGTCTGCGCTGTCTAAGCAGCGTATACATACTTTGAAGGCCAGCACGTGACAACACCTCGACATTTGTCACTTTATCTTTCCACGAGATGCCGAGGATGCGGCGTAGACACCGCAAATGGAAGATATTGAGCCTTCTTTCTTGCTTAGCATAGGTCGTCCAGGTCTCGCTGCCATATAGGAGTGTGCTGGTGACGCAGGCATTATATACCGCAGCTTTGGTCTTCATTGTGAGTTTAGAGTTTCCCCAAACACGCGATGTGAGGCGGGCAAAGGTAGCTGCAGCTTTGCCAATGCGGCTGTCGATTTCTGTATCCAGTGAGAGTTTGTCATTGATGGTAGACCCTAGGTATGTGAAGTGGTGCACCACTGCCAATTCATAGTTATCGATAGTGATAACTGGTGCAGCACCCACATCCTGACTCAGCACATTCGTTTTCTTTAGACTTATTGTGAGGCCAAAGTCCTTGCATGCTTTAGTGAAGCGATTCATCAAGCTCTGAAGCTCCTGTTGGCTTTGAGTGACGACTGCAGCAACATCAGCGAACAACAAGTCTCTTATAGTGACTCTTCTGATTTTTGTTTTTGCCTTCAGCCTTGAAAGATTAAACAGACGGCCATCTGACCTAGTGTGAAGGCATATTCCTTCAGTTGCATCTCTGAATGCATGTTTCAAGAGTAAGGCAAAGAAGATTCCGAAGAGGGTCGGAGCCAGAACACAGCCTTGTTTAACGCCACTTCGTATATCAAAGGGCTGTGACGTGCTTCCAGCATATTGGACTGTTCCCTTCATGTCGTCATGGAATGACTTTATCATTTCCAGCATTTTAGAAGGGCAGCCTATTTTCAGGAGGATTTTAAAGAGTCCATCCCTACTAACCAGGTCGAATGCTTTTGTGAGGTCTATAAAGGCGATATATAATGGTCTTTTCTGCTCGCTTGATTTTTCCTGAAGCTGGCGGAGAGAGAAGATCATGTCTGTTGTTGATCTGCCAGCTCGGAATCCACACTGTGCCTCTGGATATATGCGCTCAGCTAACTTGTGTAGTCGCATTAAGATGACTTTGGCAAAAACCTTACCAACAATACTAAGAAGAGAGATGCCTCTGTAGTTATTGCAATCACTTCTGTCTCCTTTATTTTTATACAGTGTTACAATCTTGGCATCTCGCATGTCTTGAGGAATAGTTGTCTCTTCCCAGCACTGGCACAGCATCCTATGCAGGGGATGTAATAGCGTGCTCTTACAGCATTTGATTAAATCAGGAGGAATCCCATCACTGCCTGGTGCTTTGCCAGAGGCCAAGCTATCAATGGCCTTACTGAGTTCCTCTAATGTTGGTTCGGCATCCAGCTCCTCCATAGTTGGCAGACTATTGACAGCATCAAGGGCTGCAGGCGTAACGGTATTGTCTCTAGCGTAAAGCTCAGAGTAGTGCTCGACCCACCTCTCCATCTGCTTACCCTTATCGGTTAGCTTCTCTCCACTGATGGTTTTTAGCGGTGCCGTCTTACTTTTATGGGGGCCAAGTGCTTTCTTTATACCGTCATACATTTGTCTAATGTTGCCTGTTTGCGCGGCGATCTGGATGCTCTCACTGAGCTGGAGCCAATAGTCATTTGCACAGCGTCGAACAGTTTGTTGAACTTTGCTTCTCGTAGCCCTCAGGATCTGTAGGGTTCTGGCACTCGGTGAACGTTTGTATTCATTCATAGCACTGCGCTTAGCTTCAATAACAGGTGCCATCACATCTGATGAAGCGTCAAACCAGTCATTTGACTTTGCTGTTTTCTTACCAAAGGTGGCAAGTGCAGTACTTTGAATGGTGTTCCGTAGATGCTCCCAGTTCTCTGTAATAGTATAACCATGCTGAGGGCTACTGAGCACTTTCTTGAAGGTCGCAGTGAATTGAGCGATCATGAAAGGGTCTGACATCTTGCTGGTATCAATGCGTGGTTTCCCTTCATGTCTGACACGATAGACTTTTCTTGGTTGTGCTCTGATTTTGCAGCAAACCAAGGAGTGATCTGTGTCACAGTCTGCACTATGGTACGAGCGCGTGGAGAGCACAGACCTGAGGAGTGGCCTTCTGACGAGAATCAAGTTGGTGCCATTGCTTGGATCGTGGGTGTCTCCATGACACCTTATGCTGGGGTTTTGTCTCAAAGTAGGTGTTGGTCACGCAGAGATCATGGTGGACGCACAACTCTAAGAACCGTTGTCCATTTTCATTCATCTTGCCAATACCAAACCTGCCCAGACATGAAGGCCATGAAACATTATCGGCACCCACTCTAGCGTTAAAGTCACCAAGGAGAACAAGCTGTTCTTGCCTAGGTATGCTTTTGATTACTGCTGCTAGATTCTCGTAGAACTCATCTTTAGCTTCTGAGGCAGAGTACAGAGTAGGAGCATACACACTGACAAGTTAGCGACAATGATAATCAAATGTAGAGCAATTACCTTCTCTTCAAGAATCAATACACAACTCACTCGCCTCCAGGCGCTTTGAATCACAAAAGGGAAAAATCAACGGAGATGAACACTATAGAGGACTTCCATTTCCCGAACAATATAATCATGACAGACGCTGAAAACGCGTCTGTCTCACTCGACAAAATCTGTGACACTCCCGGGCGGAAGCTGGTACAAAACCCACAACCAAAACAACAGACATGCGCAGACCGTTCGATTTGAATACAATTCACACAACGTCGAAGCTATGGGCACATTCTAAGAACGACACTTAAAATCGAGCCTTATAAGGATAGGAAATAACTATCGACGCAGGTTGACAAACTATTACAAGAAAAGTGGGCCTGAGCGCTCCATAAATGGACATGACCCAAAATCGGTCAACCCGCAATAATATCGGCAACCGAAGGGCATAAGAACAGGTAACCACCTAAAGTAAAACGTAACTTCAATTCCAAGAGTTATATACCTTGCATTAGAAAAAATTGGGTACACAGATAACATAGTCAAATTCTTATGTGTAACATACTACCACAACCTCCCGATAAAAAAAAATGAAACTTTTTTTTTTTTAAATTTACGAGCAAGCTAAAAGTGGCTCAAACGCACGAATTATGCGCGGATAAATAGACAAACTGCCTAACATGAGGCTAAATCGACACATAGAGTGACAAGTGAGAATATATCTCAGCAGAGAAAATTTGTCTCCAAATATATACATATATCGGGGAGGTGCCACCAACCACACATCACATTGCTGGTCACATTAGCATGTAAACATAATATACATATCTTGTATGCAAGTGTAATAATAATCATCATCAAAATAGCGGTGTCATTATCCTAGCACCGCTTCAAAAGGATGTACACATGTGATAGTAAATATTACATTACCTAAACATATTATAATGTAATACATAATGAAATACGTTGACGATACATGAAGATCCAGGTCAATGACAAAAAGAGACATCTTCTGTCGTTCCAACGGTAAGTATAGACTTCACAACTCTGCATGCTTGACAACAGTAAGGTAACTTCTCAGATCATCAATGACATGCTGAGAAAATACAATCAATATAATCCTATTTAACAACCATTAAGTTTCATAATATACAATACATTTTTATTAATAATTGTGGCCGAGTGAACTTTCTGTCCTTATATTGCCTACTCAGCCTTCTTCTGTTATATTAAAGATGGTAACAGAAGAAGATGATAACAAAGCACATTCAAATGAGTTTACATAAAGTGAGAGCAGATGTGCTAATGCATGATTATAATATAGCTGTGTTATGGATCTGTAATATATCTGGAAATATAGGACAGAAGTATTAGTTGGAATCATGTGGGCATCTAGACAGAATGTCAGCCATCACATTATCCGAACCCCGGATAGCTCGTACCGTGAAGTGAAAAGGTTGAAGAGCAATTGCATATCGAGTAGACCTCGAGCTCTTCAAATTCTTACTCTGTATAGCCGTAAGAGCTTTCTGGTCGGTTTCTACTATGAAATGTGCGCCTATAAGGAATCTTTGTAGTTTGAGAATTGACCAGACCATAGCCAAAAGTTCACGGTCTAAAACCGAGTAATTCCTTTCTGCAGCATTACGTTTTCTGGAGATATACATTACAGGATGCAGAGTTCCAGAGTACTCTTGCATTAGTGCCGCTCCAATCCCAGTGGATGAAGCGTCACTACGAAGAACAAATGTCTTATCTTTATTAGGTAACACTAGAATAGGTGGTGTTGAAAACATAGTTTTGATCTTATCCAGCGAGGATTGGCATTCCTGAGACCAGTAAACCATATTAGGAGACCCTTTCTTTAGTAGTGTAGAAAGAGGTGCCATGATAGAGGATAGATTCTGAGTGAATCGTCCATAAAATTGTATAAGACCTAAGAGACTTCGCACTTGCTTTTTAGTCTTAGGAATAGAGATGTTAAGTATCTTAGTGATATTATGGTCCTCTGTCTTTAGGAAACCATGATCAACTCGATGGCCTAGGAAAGAGATTTCGCTAAAACCAATGCAGGCTTTAGAGGGTTTCGCTGTCAGGTTATGCTCTCGTAAAGTAGACAGTAATTCATTTAACCCCGAATAATGATCTTCCTAAGTATCGCTGAAAAGACAGATGTCGTCTAGGTATGCAATGACATCTGACCGATAAGATAGGATTCGACGCATCATGCGTACGAATGTAGCTGGTGCGTTCATAAGGCCGAAAGGCATGAAATTCCATTGAAAAAGGCCTCTAGGTGTAAAAAAAGCAGTAAAAGGTTTGGCGCGTTCAGATAAAGGAACTTGCCAATATCCTTTAGACAAATCAAGTTTAGTGAAAAAATGAGATTTAGAAAGCCTAGTAAGTAGGTCTTCTAGTAAAGGCATAGGTTCAGCATCGAACTTCGTAACTTGATTCAATTTGCGATAGTCAACGCAAAGACGTATGTTATTGTCTTTTTTCCGAACAATAACCATCGGCGAAGAATATGCAGAAGTGGATGGTTCAATTATTTTTAAATCTATCATCTCATCCAACTCCTTCTCAACCTGTGCTTGAAAATGTATAGGAATAGGATAAGGTCTGACTCTAATAATAGTATAGTCAGTTAGAACAATGTCATGTTCAATGACATGAGTTTGTCCAGGGATGTCAGTGAGGACATCCTGAAATGTTTGTTACATAACCGAAACTTGTCGCTGTTCTCCTAGAGATAAATCAGGAGAAACAGAAACATTTTTCCATAATTCACTAGAATGAAGTGGAATCATCGGAAGCGGAAGATTAACATCCGAAAAACTTGTTTCCTCATCCTGTTTTACGGACAGTGATGAGTAATGACCATGTTGGACTGGAGAATCGTCCGTTGCCTGGAAAATAGGCTGTGAATAATCAGGACGTTCATGGAATTCCGTAAGCATGTTGATGTGGAAGGTTTTATGCTTCCCGTCAATATCGACAATATAGTCAACATCTGAAATTGTCGATATTATATCGTACGGACCTTTCCAAGAAATAAGAAGTCTGCTTTCCCTACAAGGTAGCAAAACAAATGCTTTGTCACCAGGACAAAGTTGTCGTAAGGTTCTCTTCTTATTGGCAAATTGCCTTGCCTTCTGTTTAGCAAATTCAGAAGAAGAAGTAGCCAATTTGCATGCTTCGATAATCTTTTGTCTCAGCGCGATGACATAATCGTAAGAGGATTTTGTGTCATCGGTAATATTATCAGCGGTTATGAGATCATGAAGCAAAGACATAGGGCCGCGCGGTCGCTCGCCAAAGACAAGTTCAAAGGGAGAAAATCCTGTATGTTCATTGGGGACCTCTCTGTAAGCGAAGAGGGCTGCAGGTAAAACCCTGTCCCAATCTTGAGGATGATCCTCGGTTATTTTCCCTAATAAGTTTTTGAGTGTTCTATTTAGGCGTTCGACCATCCCATTAGACATTGGATGATAGACACTACTCAAAGATCTCTCTATCTGCAGAGTAGACATCATTTGAGACATGGTATCCGATATTAGATGGGTGCCATGATCTGACAATATTTCTCCAGGGAATCCCAGACGAGAAAATATTAGCCAAAGAGCGTCTGCAACATCGGCAGTGGAAATGCTCTTCAGAGGAATAGCCTCTGGCCAACGTGTGCACATGTCCACACACGTTAAGATAAACTGATGTCCTCTGGCAGATTTGATCTTAAACGGACCAATAATGTCTATTGCCATTTTCTAAAACGGCCGAATAGGAATGTCTGCAGCCTGAATAGGTGCAGCATGGCGTGGACCTTTGGATTTGACCTCTTGACATACTTTACAAGATCGACAATAAATCCGTATGTCAATGTTTACAAAAGGCCAAAAGAAAGCCGCAAGAACTCTAGACTTCGTACGGGAAAAACTCATATGTCTAGCACACTAAGAGTCGTGAGCGTGCTGCAAAATTTTAACTCTCAAATTCTTGGGAACCAGGATTTGAGAATGACTTGACGTAATGGAGTCATGAACCATACGTACAAGTACGCCATTCTTCTTTGTAATCCACGATTTACGACTTGTGTCTTTATTCGGATCACCTTTAGTTGCAAGAATGAAGAATTTCTTTAGAGTCGGATCATCTTCTTGCTGTTTTATAAACGAGTCACGAGAAATTACCAAGGGATCATCTTGGTTATGCACTTCATTATCTTCAGTAGATGAAGTTTCAGGCATATTAAGAGCTTGAGCTCTAGTTACTACAGCATTAGCAATTTGCATATTTTGTTTTTCCCAAACGGAAATTTGTTGCGGAGTGCATTCTTTGACTCCGTGAATACGACCGATGATAAGATCAGCGATCGGATTCGGTAGAAGACATGCGTGTACATCTCCTGTAAAGAAAGGAGTAGCAATCCTAATGATAGCAGTAGAATATTTCTCTAAGGTGCCGCCAAATGTTACACATTTGACTACTTTTCCTGTAGCACGAGAAGGATCTACGAGTGACTGCCTAACACCAATTGTGGTACATCCAGAATCAAAAAGAATTGAGACTGGATTGTCATTTACTAAACCTTTGTGTAAGACAAGAGAACCTCTTCCATCATGCGCTACTGACGCAGGAAGGGCGGGAAGAGGATGGCCACAACTTAAAGTGGACACCGTAGTTGGTTCAAATAATGTTTTGCATTGGGGGCACTGAGATGCTCTCCCAAAATCAAAAGCGGAACATGCCATATTATTAGCGTCATTATTATCTTTAGTCTGTTTATAGGCTTCATGTGACTCCTGCTGTGCAGAGTTTGCCTGATAATGTGATTTATGTTTTTTGTATTGTGATCTACCTCGATTATTATTGCCTCTATAATCATTATTGTATCCTCTATTGTAACCCCTATTTGGGTTTGAGTCATAGTTCTGATGGTTACCATTATCATATTCATTATAATGAGTATCTCTATACTTATGATCTTGTTGTCTCCATGACGGATAACTTGGATAGTTTCTATAATGACTTCCTCTGCGGAAATTCCTATAATTGTGACCACCCCTGAATTGAGGGCTGTCGGCTCGTCTCCAGTTCTTCGCAGAAGAACCCTGAAATTATTGGTTACCTTGGTTTTGATAACTATTATGGTTACTCTTTTTATCACACCTGTTTTGTGGTCCCTGAAATTTGTGTGAGTAATTAGGGTTGTATGGTGTTGCTGAAGCAACTGGCATACCTTCCTTAACCTTAGCATTGCTAAAAGCTACGTCCGGATGTGCAGTGACGTATTGGGTACAATATTCTTCCATTTCTTTTAGTGTCTTGGGTTTACGCTCATGTAGGAATTCAAGGAATGGTTTATTTACACTTGACATAATCTTGTCTCTGAGCAACAAGTTCATAAGAGCTTCATATGTCTTGTCTGTTTTGGACAATTCAATCCAACGATTAAATGTAAGACGTGTCCTTGCAATGAATTCTGAGAATTCTACCCCTGATTCAGATACCATTTTCTTAAACAAAAGACGGTAACCTTCCTCTGTTAATTGATATTTTTTTAACAAGGCTGCTCTGATAACATCATAAATATTCTGGTCAGCCTCTTCTACCAAGCTTAAACTAGTCAGAGTGTCACCTTTCAGTATCTCAGATAACTGATTAGCATATTGTGATCTATCCACATTATGATTTCGACAAGAACGTTCAAATCTATCTAGCCAAACTGTTATATCGTCACTGGATGGATTAAATGCTGGTAGCTTGATCTTGTAAATAAAAGGCTTAGCATTACCACCAGATGACTGATTAACATTACTCATGTTTGTCAATTTCAACTTTTCTAACTCAAATGCCAAAAGTTTTTCCTGATGTTCATGTTCCATCTTTGTTTTTCTCTCGTCAGCTTCTCTTTCTAGTCTTTTTTGTTCAGCTTCTCTATCTAATCTCTTTTGCTCAGCTTCAGCTTCTCTTTCTAATCTTTTTTGTTCAGCTTCAGCTTCTAGTCTTTTATTTTCATCTAATCTTTTTTGTTTTTCCATTTCCATTTGGAATCTTTTTTCATCCACTTGCATCGGCAATTTTAAATTCTCAGCCTCTATTTTCTTTTGTTGAGCTTCACTTTCCATTCTCTTTTCTTCCAACTTTAATGCTTTGTCATATTGAGCAGTCGCATATTCCTCCAATTTATCACCTTTCTTTCCAAGGGATTTACCCTGCTCAATAAAATGCTCAAGTGTAGACATATTGTCTAATATTATGAGTCACAAAACCTGAAATAATTAAATATCTTATTTCCATCTTAATAGTAACAAGTCTTAAATTAAGCACTTGAATAATCACACCACATTATATTATCCCAATCTCTGTGGGAAACAAGTCTATGTCCAAGAACTTGTATATGAATCTTTATAGAAATATCATCAATCAATTCTTTATCATAAGTGCACTTCCCATTCAATAGTGCATGACACTATTCATCATTTATTTATCACCAGTGTATTGATAACAGTGCATCAGTATAATCCATTAATTAATTACCATAAGTGTAACTAATAACAATGTAAACAAAATTACAATGTAAACAAAACTACAATGTAAACAATAACAATGTAAACAATAACAAAGATCAGAAACAATACGAAAACATTCGCAGGAATCAACTAAAGATACAGCGAAAAATAAAGAAAATATCACAAAAATGTGATGATATCTGCGAGAAAAGGTAAACAAAATGGTGTATAAAACTAAAACAATAGAGAAGAGGCGACCTACAAATACAAACAAATCAAAACAAAACTAAAGAAAGCGAAAAATAACGAAAACAAAACTGCACATATCGTCACAACTAACAAAAAATAGCAACAGTTGTCGCTTAGCAAATTTCGCTATAGGAAATTTGCATAGACCCTACAGAACACTCTCAGCAGAAAACCTCTGTCACGTGGTATTTTCTAAAGGAGTCACACGCCCAACCTCCCACTGACATGTAGACATATAAATAAATAAATAACATATAAACATATAACATATAACAATATGAGAAGAAACAGAAGGCTCAGCAGAAGTATAAGGGCACAGTTCGCAAACAAAACAGGCCACTTAACTTTAGCAGATCCAATCGTCTGTACAGCTAAAAACAAATGGTAATCAGCATCCTAAGGATAGAAGATCCAACGTTGATCACACATCTGAACTCGCATCAAAACTGCCACGACGATGGTACTTGACCTTCTCAATAATGCAACGGTAATGTAGATACGGAACTTGGCCTTCTAAATACCAGAACTCGTAACAATACGGAACTTGGCCTTCTAGATAGCAGGAAGTCGATTCAACTGGCAACGTATGTCGCAACGCCGGGTACTGTCATTTCACTGACATAAGTACTGCTACGCTGAAGTATCATTTCTTGTAGTTGAAGAATAAATGTTGAATGTAGTGGGTAAGGGACCCCGTATGTACTGGCTACCAGACGAAAACCATCTTATGACCACCAAATGATGAGGGTGGAAAAGTAGAATGTAGATGTATCACCACTCGACACCAGAGATGATGAAGGCGCAGAAGTATGGTGTCTTTGGTCTGGTTTGTGTATATGTGGAGTCAAACAGGTAGCAGTAAAGTAGAGTCCACACAGGACGTCACATAAACTCACGACGTAGAAAGTCAATGAATGTTGTAACTGCTAGTGACGTTTCCATCGTTTATTGGGACGCCACAATGACAAGATGTGTAGACATTAACATGTAGAACAGTCTTCATTATATCGACATAGTCAGCACAACATTCGACAGCAGACAGCATAATAATGGTGAATCAAATCATGGGCTTCAATGCATCATAAACGACTGTAAATGTATTCAGGTGTGGAAACCATCATCCTTTTCTATAACAGTCGATATCTTTATAAATGTATAAATGTAGGAGATTAAATTCCTTCTCCTTCTCTGACCTCCAGCAAGACAGGCACGACTTCTGGAGTATCAAGTAATGTCCTCTGATTCCCTGTAATAACAACGGTATCAAACCAAAACTGACGTGGAACCGACAGAGCAGTAAAGTCCAACAAGCAGATAGCCTTTAGGACATGCATCAACCCGATGCATAACAACATGGTGATTCGTGAGTTGAAAACTTCTCATAACGTCGACTCTTCCCCGCCCAGGGAAAGTTGACAACTAGGCACAAAATGTCAATCATAAAAGTTAGCGACAATGATAATCAAATGTAGAGCAATTACCTTCTCTTCAAGAATCAATACACAACTCACTCGCCTCCAGGCGCTTTGAATCACAAAAGGGAAAAATCAACGAGATGAACACTATAGAGGACTTCCATTTCCCGAACAATATAATCATGACAGACGCTGAAAAACGCGTCTGTCTCACTCGACAAAATCTGTGACACTCCCGGGCGGAAGCTGATACAAAACCCACAACCAAAACAACAGACATACGCAGAACCGTTCGATTTGAATACATTTCACACAACGTCGAAGCTATGGGCACATTCTAAGAACGACACTTAAAATCGAGCCTTATAAGGATAGGAAATAACTATCGACGCAGGTTGACAAACGTTTACAAGAAAAGTGGGCATGAGCGCTCCATAAATGGACATGACCCAACATTGGTCAACCCGCAATAATATCGGCAACCGAAGGGCATAAGAACAAGTAACCACCTAAAGTAAAACGTAACTTCAATTCCAAGAGTTACATACCTTGCATTAGAAAAAATTGGGTACACAGATAACATAGTGAAATTCTTATGTGTAACACCTAGGCAGCATTGTTCTTGACTTCTGAATTATCTTGTAAAAATTCCCTTGAGATAGAAGTATCATTATCCTTCTATCTACAACTCTACCAAGAGTAATCTTGTGCGAAGGTAGACACCTTTGAAGACCCATTTCTTGAGTTTTGGCCACCGGTGGATCACTACTGCATAGCAAAGGGGAGGCAAATCCCGTGACAGGCCTCATGCTCGAACTGCCATCCCCCCCCCCCCCATTTTTCTAAATTGTTCTGTCTCAAAGTCTGGTAGTATATCTAGCACCTTTGCAATCTCAGTAGCATCTATCAAAACTTGTTGAAAACGCTCATCGCAACTGCAGTCCACAAGATTATTCTTGGTTACTTGCAATTGGCTTGTAGCTGAATTTAAATCAGCTTTCTTAATTTGTAGTAGCGTGTTCGTAAGACAGACTTCAATAAAGATGTTGTACCATGTAATAAAAGATGACACAAACTTGAACTTACAAAATGTATCAGCTAGGGCCTTAGCTTCAGTTCAGGGAGTATTTCCAGATTAACCTTTCAGGCTCGTGTCATCAAATATCTCTATTAACTCTTAAAAGACTGTCACGAAGTGGATTTAAGACTAGAGGCTGTCTAAAAAAGAGACAAGACACTAGTGGTAAGAAAGTCTTAGAAGATATATTTATGATGAAGATAACAGTGAATGTGAAAAGATGAGGCTATTGGCTCCGAGGGTGAGAACCGAGATTGACTCTCCCTCGATACTCCGGACGTCTTTGATAGCTATAGCCTCAACGCCTCTTACTGCCCTAAGGAGATAAGGTTAACTTAAAGATCACAGACACCACGATACAGACAACATATAGCTACTGTACGTAAATAAAGTGACTGATCCAGACTACAATTTAAAGTTTATTTACACACACACACACAAATCAAATACATGTGAAAGAAATAAAGTGCGTGTTCGCACACCTGGAAAACAAACAAGCACAATAAAAATGGTTTATCATCAACCCCAACCCTTCACCCACAATTGCAACCTGTATGGGAAAAAGAATTTAAGATTAAACAAACCACACTGAACTTGGTGGGGTCTCGGATTTCGAGCCGCCACTCTAACCAACTATTATTACTATTTCTACTGTCACTCTCCAAAAGACTACCTACACAGCTTTCAAGCTCTTTAGGCGATATGCACTTCACTAACTAACACCACTTATACTGCTTCGCTAGTAGACTTTATTACAGGTATGGCTCAGAGGCTATGCTCTAAGAATAATACAAGACCCTACTGGTCCCGGCTATTTTCTATATATATATATATATATATATATATATATATATATATATATATATATAATATATAGATATATATATATCATCTCTTCGTCTGCTGATGTGGCGTCTCCGTTTGCCTCTTCTCTCGTCAACATTCAGAACCAGGAATGGTAACCCTTTCTCCTGTTCTGACTCCTTCACTGATGACTTGGGTGTCAAGCACAATGTACTTAAATCAACTGTAGAAGCTTCACTGATGAGGGACCGCTTCTTAATTGGCCCCGTTACCCCTCTTCGGGTATAGAGCCACGACTTTATTGTGGTCACGAAGAAGCGAAATTACAACAACGCTGGCAGCATGCCAATTTGCGTGCGTAACAATAACGAGCTCAGAGCTCTGGATTTTTCCGATAAATCCCTTTCCAACTGAAGAATGACTTCCTTGCCTGGGAAAACGTATGTCACTTCTTCCTTCGCCTCTGGCAATATCTCAAGCTCTGCGCTTCTGAGATGCCAAAACTTTGCCGTGGGTAATCTGTCTAATTTAATTATATTATCACATAGGGTTACTATAGCGAAAGTAGCAACTTATACTTCTGAAGCCTAAATCTATTGTCCAGCTCAGAGTATTCACAGCTGTAACTCAATTGTGATACCAGTGTACTTCCCGGGCACTGGAACTTCATCCTTTCTGGAGAGAGATTCTACTTCTTCTCTACCACTACTATCATAATAGAAAAACCTTTCGCTACATTGGGGGCTCTTTCGCGGGATATTATTTTGTATCCTGAGCCACTATCTATGAATTCTTCTATCTTGAGCCACAAATAGTTTGTAAAAATAATTTTTTTTGAAAAATTCTAAAAACTTAGAAATTTTTTCGTAATTGTAGTACCATCGAGTACGAAGTAAATAGGAAACGCTCACAAGGTTTTAAGGATTTGTCTTGTTCAAAGTAATTAATTGATTTTAATTAAGTTAGTTGGTTAGTGAAGATAAAATTATATACCCTCTGGTAAGTAAGCACCATGGCTGATTGGGTGAAGTTTCGATCTGCAATCATGCAAGAGGGAAAGGACGTAGGATTGACAGGTGATGCTCTTATCCAGTATGTCGCAACTGAAGTGGACAAATATTGGGATAGAGAGGACAAAAGATTGGAAGCTGAAAGAGAAGCCAAAAGAATGGAAGCAGAGGATAAGAAATTAGAAGCAGAGAGAGAAGCCAAAAGAATGGAAGCAGAGGATAAGAAATTAGAGGCAGAGAGAGAAGCCAAAAGGTTAGAAGCGGAAAGAGAAGAAAAGAGACTAATGTTGGAAGCTGAAGAAAGAAGGTTACAAAGAGCTCATGAGTTAAGTTTAAAGAAACTTGAACTCCAGGGAGCAGCTAGCAATCATGGTGCTAGCTCACCTCACTCTGAGAGTAGCTCCAACCACAGCACGGCAAATGGAGCCATGAGTTTCCACCTGGATCCATTTATTGAGAAGGAGGACGCCATTGAGTCGTACCTGGATAGATATGAGAGATTAGCCTCTACCTATGGATTGGAGAAGGAAAAATGGAGCCTTAAACTATCTCAGGGGCTGAGGGGAGTTTCATACGATGTTTATTTAAAACTCTCAAAAGGAGACCAGAAAGATTATGAGATCTTAAAACAAGCTTTATTGGTCAGGTACGAAAAGAATTCTGAATCTTATAGAAAGTGATTCCGAACTGGGCTCTTGTTACCACTGCATTGACCGTTTGGATATTTTGTTCCTCCCAGATAGAAATTTGTTGCGGGGTGCATTCCTTAACCGCATGAATACGACCGATTATAAGATCCGAAATAGGATTAGGAAGAAGACATGTATGGACATCTCCTGTAAAGAAAGGAGTATCAATGTTAATGACAGCAGTAGGATATTTTTCCATGGTACCCCCAAATGTAACACATTTGACCACCTTTCCTGTGTAACAGCGTTTATCTATTAGAGACTTTCTAACCCCGACAGTAGTACATCCAGAATCAAAAAGAACTGAGACTGGACTATCATTCACTAGACCTTTATGCAAGATGAGAGATCCTCTCCCATCATGCGCCACTGTAGCAGGAAGAGCAAGAAGAGGGTGACCACAAATTAAGGTAGATACAGACGATGGCTCGAACAATGTTGAGCATTGGGGGCATTCAGTTGCTCTCCCAAAATCGAAAACACAACCAGTGATAGCATTAGAGTTCCCACTATCATTTACTTGATTACAGGCTCCATTAAACTCTTGTTGTGCAGAGTTTGCCTGTTGGTAAGCTTTTCTTTTGTTATATCTAGGTCTACCGCGATTATCATTTCCCCTGTAATTGTTATCATATTTTCTATTGTAATTATCATTCCGGTTTGAATCCCGGTTTGTATATTCGCCATCGTCATATTCTTGACGTCGAGAATGGTTATCCCGAGAAGAAAAGCTCGGATAGTTTTTATTGTGATAACCTTTGCGACAGTGTCTAAAATTATTACCACCAAAATTACGAGAACTACCATCTCGTCTCCAGTTCTTAGAAGAAGAACCTTCATATGTTGGATTACTCTGCTTATGAGTGTAATTCTGATTACTTTTCCTATTCCAGTTTTGTTGAGCACCCTGAAATTTCTTATTGAAATTAGGGCCATATGGTGCTGCCGAAGCAACTGGCAACCCTTCTTTCACTTTAGAATTGCTAACTGTAGCATGGGGATGCGCGGTGGCATACTGGCAACAGTATTCCTCCATGTCTTTTAAGTTTTTGGGCTTACGCTCATGAAGAAATGCAAGGAAAGAATCATTAACAGATGACAAAACTTTGTCTCGAAGTAATAAGTCCATTAGGTCTTCATATGTTTTCTCAGTTTGAGACAACTCAATCCATCGTGTAAATGTACGACGTATCTTTGTAATAAAATCAGAGAAATCTACTCCATTTTCTGGCAACATTGTCCTAAAACGAAGACGATAATCTTCTTCTTTTAGTTGATAATTTTTTAGTAATGCTGCTCTGACAACATCATAATCAGTCCTGTCATGTTCCTCTATTGTCATAAGAGTAGTCACTGTTTCACCTGTAAAAAATTCCATCAGTTGTTCGACATATTTTTCCTTTTTTATCTTATGCGTATCGCATAAAAATTGGAATCTATCCAGATAATCCGCTATGTCGTCCTTTAAAGGATTGAAATGAGGTAATTTGATCCTACTAGCAAACTCCTTTGTCGTACCCGAAGTTGCTTGATGAGCACCCATATGTGTCACTTTCAATTTCTCTAACTCCAAAGCTAAAAGTTTTTCATTACGTTCCATTTTTGCTTTTTCCTTTCTCTCCTCGGCTTCTATGTCTAATCTTCTATTTTCTGTCTCTGCCTGGAGTTTTCTTCCCTCTGCAGCAGCTTGAAGTTTTCTTTCCTCTGCAGCAGCTTGAAGTTTTCTTTCCTCTGCAGCAGCTTGATTTTTTTTGTTTTTCCATTTTCCTCTGGAATTTTCTTTCATCAGCTTGCATTTGCAACCTTAAATTCTCAGCATCTATCTTCTTTTGTTCAGCTTGCATCTGCAATCTTAAATTCTCAGCATCTATCTTCTTTTGCTCAGCTTCTGCTTTCTTTTGTTCAGTTTCTGCTTTCAATTTATTTTCCTCTTTTTGTCTCTTTTCTTCTGACTTTAATACCATGGCGAATTGAGCAGTCGCGAATTCTTCTAATTCCTTACCAGATTTGCCAAGGGATTTCCCTGGTCCAATAAAGTATTCCAGTGTAGACATTCTGTCTAATGAAATCCGTAACCTGAAAAATTAAATAAATTACCTTATCCCACTTAAATGGGAGACAAGTCTTCAATATTAGACTTGTATACTCAGTTCAGTTTATTTCACTCTCTTTGAGAGACAAGTCTTAGTCAAAGACCTTGTATGGTTAACTTGTTTCTTTATAATAATATTCTATCAATAATCTCAATATGAGTAGTGTATCATATTAATAACAATAATAATAATACATGGCCAAGTATATGTATGTAGACTGTGTATGACAATAATAAATACAAGGACAAAAATACAGAACAACAACCGAAAACGTTCGCAGAAGTCAAATAAACAATACAGCGAAACTAAGGAAAATGTTACAAAAATGTGTAATGATGACTGCGAAAAGTAAACAAGACAAATGGCAACACTGTTATAAACAAAAAAGTGTATAGAAATAAATGAAAGTAAGGAGAGACGAACAGATACAAACAAAACAAATCGTAAATCAAAGAATGGAAAAAATAACGAAAACAACACTAACACATCTCGTCACAGCTAAACGTAAATAGCAACAATTATCGCTAGCAAATCCCAATTAAGGAAATTTGCAGTCCCTACAGAAAACGCTCTCAATAGACAATCTCTGTTACGTGGTATTATCTAAAGGAGTCACCTTACCCAACCAAAACCGGCCGAAAACACCAGAAAAATACACCACAATATTACAAGTAACATACATATCATCAATGGAATGTGTTGCAAACAAAGTTTAGTTACAAATAACAATATAGTAACTCTCTTGCTCTTTGTCAACACGGGAGTACAATGTCAAGCGTGCAATGATTGTTAGATCCACAATAACATGTAGTGGTCTCCAGGAACATAAAGTCACTATGACCTTCTCGATGAATAGTTGAGACTTGAGGCCCAATGTTGAAAAAGTTCGTAGACGGTACTGTTTACAAAAACACTTGACCTCGAACTACGTGATTTGATCGCTCAGACGTTGAAGAGTCTGTTGACTGTAACGTGTAGACAACCAGCGGTACTGTTTACAAAAAATACTTGACTTGTGTGCAGCTGTGGTCCACGTAGCAATATTGCCTAGATGCCAACTCCAGTACTTGTACCAACTGTGGTTCATGTAGCATTATCACACAGATGCTAACACTGCTTATGTGGGTCAACAGTCAATGACCTATTTCTACTGTCCTGTGTAGCCAAAACTTGGAAATGTAGAGTACTACGGATGTGTGTTATTTATAGCTGTCAACCTTGATCGTTCCAATCTGTAGCATAAACCAAAATTGAAGCCGAAAAGCCCACGGAACAGGTCCACCAGAAATGTTAGTTGGTTTTTCTAGCGTGATGCAAATGTAGATGTGTAGTTAGCCAGGTACGCGTGTCGATGTCACCTGAACAGTGTACTGGTGCGGTGAAGATCTGGGTCACTCACGCTGACAGCATACATGGTCTTTGTACGATGATGATGATGATGTGAGACATGGGTGTGTGCAGACGCGAATGCGTTTAGGATCGTATATAGTATACAATGTACCAAGTCACACTCGTACAGAAGCCAATGATGGTTGCAACTACTGGTAACAGCTCATACATTTATTCACAGCCCTAACAGTAGTATCACACAGGAACAGTCAATGTAAACAAGTTCATGTACATCATGTTAATTGAAATCGCTTGGTACATATCAGGCCTTCTAAGGCTGGTAAACATTCTCATATGTGGGCATGACAATAGTGGTATGTTCTTTAATGTACAGTTCATAATGCCGCTTTGGTATCCCCGACTGAACGCGTCAGATACCTGAATAATTCGGTCATACAAAAGACGAGCCCTTAACTCATGTAATCCTATTACCAGGGCCGTCGTTCAACTTGGCATAACACGTCAGTTACATCTTTTCATGCGGTAGAATAGTGGCCATTACACAGACCTTGATATGACGTCAGCTGTGTATTCTTCATTAAGCAGGTTGCATAAACCTTGCTATAATGTTTGTATAAGTATACCGCCAACCTGCGGCTTCCACTATATATAAATTCGTCACTGGACTTCTGATCATATTAAGACGAATAGTCTTAAATAGCTACCTTGAGCACAAAATATAAGTTCTGCATTACAGGAACGGTGAGCTGTTCTCACGGCTAGGTAATCCTTTAACAAATTCTGCAACCGAATGCGTAGTAATGAAAAAGTCGATGTTACCTTGAAACGAATCCTCAGAACACAAGAAATAACACTGTCGTCATTCCTGACGTACAGTAAATCACTGGGGAAAACTGCCAACGCAGTCACTTCGAAGATTTTCCTTCCCCAGAATACAACGGACATTCACGTCCTCCAGAAGCCAGTCCGCAACTCTACCAGACGGAAGTCTAATTTTGCCCTCCCCAACTGCGCATGGCACATATCCCAGAACTGTTTACCTTTGACCCTAAAGGTCAAACACAATGAATGAACCAAAAAGGGAGATAACCCCTAATCAACCTAACACAGCAAAGTTAAGACATAGTTCCCCAACTTTGACCAGGGTGAAAAACATACAACCAATAAATCGACGTTTGAAACTCCATCAAAGATGACAGCAACAGTATGTTTGTAATTTAGAATTCTTTTTTAAAGTGGAAGTTGTGTTAGTTAATGTGTGTATTTTTATACCAGTATCTTATTTTAAGTGCAACATATAATATATAATAAATTTATTTGTGCTTTACCTTAATTTTTAACATGTCCCGTTTTTTTACAAAATGTCCCGGGTTTTTTAGATAAAAATGTGGAAATGTCCCGGTTTTTAAACAAAACATTATGGGAACCCTATGTTAGACAGCCAAATCTTGTAAGGGGATACAATATATACATGAAAGGAGTGGTCAAGAGTGATCAGCTGATTAACAAGGACAATGTTTTGAGAAAGACCAAAAAATATTGGAAAACTGTTTTTTACACTTTCTTAATAATTGCTATGGTAAATGCTTACATTTTATTTCAAGACTGGCAGAAAAAATACCCAGGTGTAGAAGACCAGCTAGATATGATCCGCTAGATCTTACAGAACTGATCCGGGAATTGGGGAACATAAGTTTGTATGATGATGTACCACTCGCTTCAAAGCTACAGTTTTTTTCTCGGCACACCATGGACCCAGAGTTTACAGAGACAAAAAGAAATTGTAAACTTTGCTATCAGACTGTAAAGATTGAAAGAAAAACAAAAGTTAAATGTAAAGTTTGTAATATTTTTTTATGTTTTCATGCAGGTAGGAATTGTCTTTCAGAATACCACAAGCCGTAGTAAGAAATATATAAAGATATGTTGAGCCTTTACTATGTCACCCTCATAACTGATTTTACTTATGTGTTAGTGATCATACAGTGTTACACAAGAAATATATCTATTGAAGTTATATTTCATTATGTTAGCTAAGATAATGCAGCTACTTATAATAACTGTAATGTATTCAGTGGAAGATTTTTTTTTAAAGCCTAGTTATGCAACTTTTCAAAAATTTGCATAGTTTTATTATTTAATGTTGAATTGTTTTGGAAATGTAACATATAATGCAGAAATGGTCAGACTACAATAAAATATGACTGCTGTTAATTGTTCTGATAATACTTTGTTTTGTCTTCTTTGTGAAATATCATGTTTATAATTGTTGTGTATTTTTTTCTGTTGACTTTCCTTCAATTTTTAAAAACTCACATCAATACAAATTTTAAAAATATTAATTTTACATGTAAATATGGTAGTCTGTTCAATTACAAACAATTTGATGTATAACGCTCTTGGGTAGACTTCAAATTAAAATGTATCAAGGAACATTAGAAGTTAGATATGTCAGAGTATGCGAAAATGATACAAAATATCAAGTCTGAAGAGAGTTACAATATTTACAGATTCACTATCGGGATTACAAGCGCTATAACATCTACATAAATACTGCCGGCCAGACATCAAGGAAGAAATTCTTTTCAATCAATACATCATTAGTGAAAAGGGCTGCAGTGTGAGGCTTGTGTCGGTTCCTGCACACATTGGTATAGCTGGAAACGAATTAGCAGATCAGACTGCTAAACATGGAAGATTAAGTTAAAAAAAATGTAAGAGCAGGGCTTCGAAAATCGGAGATTAAGAGTCAAGTAAAGCAAACTATAAAAGAGGAATAAAAGACAACAGGGAAGGAAAGTAGTAAAGGCAGACAGTCGTTCAAATTTCTGAAGGAACCAATAAGAACGCGCCAGATCAAAGAAAAACTAAAGGTACCCTAGAACAATAAGTTGTGATGTCTCCGTCTATGTGTAGCATATTTTATGACAGAGGAACCACACTGCCAAACCAAAAAAAAAAAAGGTATAGGTACAGATTGTATGACCATGTCTAAGACAGAGTATTAGAAACCTACTTTGAATTTCTGTTTTGGTTCTTGCGGTGCCTCTTCTTAGGCATTGTGACGATATTTGAGTACGTCCTTGTACATTCTTCGTTCTCTTCTGCATTACCGATTTATTTCATCATTTTTCACACTCATCGTCGTATTTTTGGCATATTTTACGCATTTACATTCTTGCATAGTCACTCCCAGACTTGTTTACGTTTCGCCATGTGAATCGTAGTATTACAAAGCTAATTGGACAGGTCAGCGGATAATACTTCTATCACATTAAGTCGTCTAGCCATTTTTGATAGAGACCGTCATTGTTGACACAAGGTGGTATCGCACGATCGACGGAGAGAAAGCCAGATTGTCAATCTGGGAAATCCGTCTGGGAGATATATGTACACGCAGGTGATAATATGTAATCGCTTCCGATGGCCCATCTCTGTGTCAATAATACAGATAACCCGTCTTGGAAAATTATGTTGGGAAAGGTATTAGGCAGGAAATAAGTTCACCGATGTGTTTGTGAGTTTTCACAAGTGCAATTGGAAGTACTACTGCCATATTTGAAAGAGGTCACGAGTTTAAATGTTAAAATTGATATTTTAAAACTCGTGGGGATAGGATTAGCTAACACATTGGCACACCTAGTTCCCATCGTACGATTGGTTTGATTTGAGAACAGGAATAAACAATGGTTCTCATTGGCAAGCTTGTCTAAAATACCAATCTGGGACTTGGACTGAAAAATGGAAATATAATCTAGCGAAGTTATCCTATCTATACTCACAGAGAATAATTATTCAGAGAGCCTAACATTTGTGGGTGGACAGCGAGACAGTGCCCTTGTTAATCTGCAGCACACACATGTACTTAGCAGAGTCATTTGTTCTTTTTATTTTCCAAAAGTTCGTGGTTCCAAGCTACAAGACGATTTTTAGTACCAGACCAGTCTGAAGTAAGAATCGTTGCCACTATCTTGTGATTCAAGAAGCTGGGTTCGACACCATCTACCTACAGTGGACACGTTGTGAAGACACCCACAGTGACATTAGGAGTGAAGTTCATCTAGACGCCTCTAGAGAAGAGTCATCATCACAAAAGACTTGACAACGACTCATTGCAGTACTCAGCCAATTAAGTTTTTTGTAACAGGTGCAAGCAACGGACAATAACAACCAGTCCTCAATTAAGTCTTGGTGAAGACAAATTTTAATTCCCTCTAAAAGTCACTTTCATCCATATTTATTTAAATTTGTTAAAGACTAATCGATTATTAAATTTGTTATATGTTATTTTGACAAATTCATAGTTAATTCAGTTCTTATAGATAAGAGAGCGCATGAATGATCTAAAATCGTTAATATACATATAGTTACATCTATAGAGCCAAAAATACATATAACAGGAATTTCGCTGGATTAAACAAGCCACACCGTTGCTTAAAACTTCACTAAATGTGCCGGATCAGATATCAGTTAATAATGCTCTGCCCTATTGATGAGGGTGGAAAAGTAGAATGTAGATGTATCACCACTCGACACCAGAGATGATGAAGGCGCAGAAGTATGGTGTCTTTGGTCTGGTTTGTGTATATGTGGAGTCAAACAGGTAGCAGTAAAGTAGAGTCCACACAGGACGTCGCATAAACTCACGACGTAGAAAGTCAATGAATGTTGTAACTGCTAGTGACGTTTCCATCATTTATTGGGACGCCACAATGACAAGATGTGTAGACATTAACATGTAGAACAGTCTTCATTATATCGACATAGTCAGCACAACATTCGACAGCAGACAGTATAATAATGGTGAATCAAATCATGGGCTTCAATGCATCATAAACGACTGTAAATGTATTCAGGTGTGGAAACCATCATCCTTTTCTATAACAGTCGATATCTTTATAAATGTATAAATGTAGGAGATTAAATTCCTTCTCCTTCTCTGACCTCCAGCAAGACAGGCACGACTTCTGGAGTATCAAGTAATGTCCTCTGATTCCCTGTAATAACAACGGTATCAAACCAAAACTGACGTGGAACCGCCAGAGCAGTAAAGTCCAACAAGCAGATAGCCTTTAGGACATGCATCAACCCAATGCATAACAACATGGTGATTCGTGAGTTGAAAACTTCTCATAACGTCGACTCTTCCCCGCCTAGGGAAAGTTGACAACTAGGCACAAAATGTCAATCATAAAAGTTAGCGACAATAATAGCCCCTTCAGTCATAACTGACTATGGGAATGCGCCCCTGAGGTGACAGCCCTCAACTGCTTATTTTCCTGGTGCTCCTTTCGACGTTTTCTCCTCACCTCTGCTTCTTGTGTGAGCCTCTCTTCGCCCAATCTGAGGTGGTGCCGTAAATAGCATCGCCACTTTGTGCGATCGGCAGCTTCATCCTCCCATGTTGCTGGATCCATGTCCAGTGCCCTCATATCTCTCTTGCACACATCTTTGAACCTCAGCTGTGGTCGCCCAACTGTTCTCTTGCCATCTGCTAATTGTCCGTAGAAGATATCTTTTGGGATGCGACCATCTTCCATGCGGCGAACATGGCCAAGCCAGCGAAGTCTGCGCTGTCTAAGCAGCGTATACATACTTTGAAGGCCAGCACGTGACAACACCTCGACATTTGTCACTTTATCTTTCCACGAGATGCCGAGGATGCGGCGTAGACACCGCAAATGGAAGGTATTGAGCCTTCTTTCTTGCTTAGCATAGGTCGTCCAGGTCTCGCTGCCATATAGGAGTGTGCTGGTGACGCAGGCATTATATACCGCAGCTTTGGTCTTCATTGTGAGTTTAGAGTTTCCCCAAACACGCGATGTGAGGCGGGCAAAGGTAGCTGCAGCTTTGCCAATGCGGCTGTCGATTTCTGTATCCAGTGAGAGTTTGTCATTGATGGTAGACCCTAGGTATGTGAAGTGGTGCACCACTGCCAATTCATAGTTATCGATAGTGATAACTGGTGCAGCACCCACATCCTGACTCAGCACATTCGTTTTCTTTAGACTTATTGTGAGGCCAAAGACCTTGCATGCTTTAGTGAAGCGATTCATCAAGCTCTGAAGCTCCTGTTGGCTTTGAGTGACGACTGCAGCAACATCAGCGAACAACAAGTCTCTTATAGTGACTCTTCTGATTTTTGTTTTTGCCTTCAGCCTTGAAAGATTAAACAGACGGCCATCTGACCTAGTGTGAAGGCATATTCCTTCAGTTGCATCTCTGAATGCATGTTTCAAGAGTAAGGCAAAGAAGATTCCGAAGAGGGTCGGAGCCAGAACACAGCCTTGTTTAACGCCACTTCGTATATCAAAGGGCTGTGACGTGCTTCCAGCATATTGGACTGTTCCCTTCATGTCGTCATGGAATGACTTTATCATTTCCAGCATTTTAGAAGGGCAGCCTATTTTCAGGAGGATTTTAAAGAGTCCATCCCTACTAACCAGGTCGAATGCTTTTGTGAGGTCTATAAAGGCGATATATAATGGTCTTTTCTGCTCGCTTGATTTTTCCTGAAGCTGGCGGAGAGAGAAGATCATGTCTGTTGTTGATCTGCCAGCTCGGAATCCACACTGTGCCTCTGGATATATGCGCTCAGCTAACTTGTGTAGTCGCATTAAGATGACTTTGGCAAAAACCTTACCAACAATACTAAGAAGAGAGATGCCTCTGTAGTTATTGCAATCACTTCTGTCTCCTTTATTTTTATACAGTGTTACAATCTTGGCATCTCGCATGTCTTGAGGAATAGTTGTCTCTTCCCAGCACTGGCACAGCATCCTATGCAGGGGATGTAATAGCGTGCTCTTACAGCATTTGATTAAATCAGGAGGAATCCCATCACTGCCTGGTGCTTTGCCAGAGGCCAAGCTATCAATGGCCTTACTGAGTTCCTCTAATGTTGGTTCGGCATCCAGCTCCTCCATAGTTGGCAGACTATTGACAGCATCAAGGGCTGCAGGCGTAACGGTATTGTCTCTAGCGTAAAGCTCAGAGTAGTGCTCGACCCACCTCTCCATCTGCTTACCCTTATCGGTTAGCTTCTCTCCACTGATGGTTTTTAGCGGTGCCGTCTTACTTTTATGGGGGCCAAGTGCTTTCTTTATACCGTCATACATTTGTCTAATGTTGCCTGTTTGCGCGGCGATCTGGATGCTCTCACTGAGCTGGAGCCAATAGTCATTTGCACAGCGTCGAACAGTTTGTTGAACTTTGCTTCTCGTAGCCCTCAGGATCTGTAGGGTTCTGGCACTCGGTGAACGTTTGTATTCATTCATAGCACTGCGCTTAGCTTCAATAACAGGTGCCATCACATCTGATGAAGCGTCAAACCAGTCATTTGACTTTGCTGTTTTCTTACCAAAGGTGGCAAGTGCAGTACTTTGAATGGTGTTCCGTAGATGCTCCCAGTTCTCTGTAATAGTATAACCATGCTGAGGGCTACTGAGCACTTTCTTGAAGGTCGCAGTGAATTGAGCGATCATGAAAGGGTCTGACATCTTGCTGGTATCAATGCGTGGTTTCCCTTCATGTCTGACACGATAGACTTTTCTTGGTTGTGCTCTGATTTTGCAGCAAACCAAGGAGTGATCTGTGTCACAGTCTGCACTATGGTACGAGCGCGTGGAGAGCACAGACCTGAGGAGTGGCCTTCTGACGAGAATCAAGTTGGTGCCATTGCTTGGATCGTGGGTGTCTCCATGACACCTTATGCTGGGGTTTTGTCTCAAAGTAGGTGTTGGTCACGCAGAGATCATGGTGGACGCACAACTCTAAGAACCGTTGTCCATTTTCATTCATCTTGCCAATACCAAACCTGCCCAGACATGAAGGCCATGAAACATTATCGGCACCCACTCTAGCGTTAAAGTCACCAAGGAGAACAAGCTGTTCTTGCCTAGGTATGCTTTTGATTACTGCTGCTAGATTCTCGTAGAACTCATCTTTAGCTTCTGAGGCAGAGTACAGAGTAGGAGCATACACACTGACAAGTTAGCGACAATGATAATCAAATGTAGAGCAATTACCTTCTCTTCAAGAATCAATACACAACTCACTCGCCTCCAGGCGCTTTGAATCACAAAAGGGAAAAATCAACGGAGATGAACACTATAGAGGACTTCCATTTCCCGAACAATATAATCATGACAGACGCTGAAAACGCGTCTGTCTCACTCGACAAAATCTGTGACACTCCCGGGCGGAAGCTGGTACAAAACCCACAACCAAAACAACAGACATGCGCAGACCGTTCGATTTGAATACAATTCACACAACGTCGAAGCTATGGGCACATTCTAAGAACGACACTTAAAATCGAGCCTTATAAGGATAGGAAATAACTATCGACGCAGGTTGACAAACTATTACAAGAAAAGTGGGCCTGAGCGCTCCATAAATGGACATGACCCAAAATCGGTCAACCCGCAATAATATCGGCAACCGAAGGGCATAAGAACAGGTAACCACCTAAAGTAAAACGTAACTTCAATTCCAAGAGTTATATACCTTGCATTAGAAAAAATTGGGTACACAGATAACATAGTCAAATTCTTATGTGTAACATACTACCACAACCTCCCGATAAAAAAAAATGAAACTTTTTTTTTTTTAAATTTACGAGCAAGCTAAAAGTGGCTCAAACGCACGAATTATGCGCGGATAAATAGACAAACTGCCTAACATGAGGCTAAATCGACACATAGAGTGACAAGTGAGAATATATCTCAGCAGAGAAAATTTGTCTCCAAATATATACATATATCGGGGAGGTGCCACCAACCACACATCACATTGCTGGTCACATTAGCATGTAAACATAATATACATATCTTGTATGCAAGTGTAATAATAATCATCATCAAAATAGCGGTGTCATTATCCTAGCACCGCTTCAAAAGGATGTACACATGTGATAGTAAATATTACATTACCTAAACATATTATAATGTAATACATAATGAAATACGTTGACGATACATGAAGATCCAGGTCAATGACAAAAAGAGACATCTTCTGTCGTTCCAACGGTAAGTATAGACTTCACAACTCTGCATGCTTGACAACAGTAAGGTAACTTCTCAGATCATCAATGACATGCTGAGAAAATACAATCAATATAATCCTATTTAACAACCATTAAGTTTCATAATATACAATACATTTTTATTAATAATTGTGGCCGAGTGAACTTTCTGTCCTTATATTGCCTACTCAGCCTTCTTCTGTTATATTAAAGATGGTAACAGAAGAAGATGATAACAAAGCACATTCAAATGAGTTTACATAAAGTGAGAGCAGATGTGCTAATGCATGATTATAATATAGCTGTGTTATGGATCTGTAATATATCTGGAAATATAGGACAGAAGTATTAGTTGGAATCATGTGGGCATCTAGACAGAATGTCAGCCATCACATTATCCGAACCCCGGATAGCTCGTACCGTGAAGTGAAAAGGTTGAAGAGCAATTGCATATCGAGTAGACCTCGAGCTCTTCAAATTCTTACTCTGTATAGCCGTAAGAGCTTTCTGGTCGGTTTCTACTATGAAATGTGCGCCTATAAGGAATCTTTGTAGTTTGAGAATTGACCAGACCATAGCCAAAAGTTCACGGTCTAAAACCGAGTAATTCCTTTCTGCAGCATTACGTTTTCTGGAGATATACATTACAGGATGCAGAGTTCCAGAGTACTCTTGCATTAGTGCCGCTCCAATCCCAGTGGATGAAGCGTCACTACGAAGAACAAATGTCTTATCTTTATTAGGTAACACTAGAATAGGTGGTGTTGAAAACATAGTTTTGATCTTATCCAGCGAGGATTGGCATTCCTGAGACCAGTAAACCATATTAGGAGACCCTTTCTTTAGTAGTGTAGAAAGAGGTGCCATGATAGAGGATAGATTCTGAGTGAATCGTCCATAAAATTGTATAAGACCTAAGAGACTTCGCACTTGCTTTTTAGTCTTAGGAATAGAGATGTTAAGTATCTTAGTGATATTATGGTCCTCTGTCTTTAGGAAACCATGATCAACTCGATGGCCTAGGAAAGAGATTTCGCTAAAACCAATGCAGGCTTTAGAGGGTTTCGCTGTCAGGTTATGCTCTCGTAAAGTAGACAGTAATTCATTTAACCCCGAATAATGATCTTCCTAAGTATCGCTGAAAAGACAGATGTCGTCTAGGTATGCAATGACATCTGACCGATAAGATAGGATTCGACGCATCATGCGTACGAATGTAGCTGGTGCGTTCATAAGGCCGAAAGGCATGAAATTCCATTGAAAAAGGCCTCTAGGTGTAAAAAAAGCAGTAAAAGGTTTGGCGCGTTCAGATAAAGGAACTTGCCAATATCCTTTAGACAAATCAAGTTTAGTGAAAAAATGAGATTTAGAAAGCCTAGTAAGTAGGTCTTCTAGTAAAGGCATAGGTTCAGCATCGAACTTCGTAACTTGATTCAATTTGCGATAGTCAACGCAAAGACGTATGTTATTGTCTTTTTTCCGAACAATAACCATCGGCGAAGAATATGCAGAAGTGGATGGTTCAATTATTTTTAAATCTATCATCTCATCCAACTCCTTCTCAACCTGTGCTTGAAAATGTATAGGAATAGGATAAGGTCTGACTCTAATAATAGTATGGTCAGTTAGAACAATGTCATGTTCAATGACATGAGTTTGTCCAGGGATGTCAGTGAGGACATCCTGAAATGTTTGTTACATAACCGAAACTTGTCGCTGTTCTCCTAGAGATAAATCAGGAGAAACAGAAACATTTTTCCATAATTCACTAGAATGAAGTGGAATCATCGGAAGCGGAAGATTAACATCCGAAAAACTTGTTTCCTCATCCTGTTTTACGGACAGTGATGAGTAATGACCATGTTGGACTGGAGAATCGTCCGTTGCCTGGAAAATAGGCTGTGAATAATCAGGACGTTCATGGAATTCCGTAAGCATGTTGATGTGGAAGGTTTTATGCTTCCCGTCAATATCGACAATATAGTCAACATCTGAAATTGTCGATATTATATCGTACGGACCTTTCCAAGAAATAAGAAGTCTGCTTTCCCTACAAGGTAGCAAAACAAATGCTTTGTCACCAGGACAAAGTTGTCGTAAGGTTCTCTTCTTATTGGCAAATTGCCTTGCCTTCTGTTTAGCAAATTCAGAAGAAGAAGTAGCCAATTTGCATGCTTCGATAATCTTTTGTCTCAGCGCGATGACATAATCGTAAGAGGATTTTGTGTCATCGGTAATATTATCAGCGGTTATGAGATCATGAAGCAAAGACATAGGGCCGCGCGGTCGCGCGCCAAAGACAAGTTCAAAGGGAGAAAATCCTGTATGTTCATTGGGGACCTCTCTGTAAGCGAAGAGGGCTGCAGGTAAAACCCTGTCCCAATCTTGAGGATGATCCTCGGTTATTTTCCCTAATAAGTTTTTGAGTGTTCTATTTAGGTGTTCGACCATCCCATTAGACATTGGATGATAGATACTACTCAAAGATCTCTCTATCTGCAGAGTAGACATCATTTGAGACATGGTATCCGATATTAGATGGGTGCCATGATCTGACAATATTTCTCCAGGGAATCCCAGACGAGAAAATGTTAGCCAAAGAGCGTCTGCAACATCGGCAGTGGAAATGCTCTTCAGAGGAATAGCCTCTGGCCAACGTGTGCACATGTCCACACACGTTAAGGTAAACTGATGTCCTCTGGCAGATTTGATCTTAAACGGACCAATAATGTCTATTGCCATTTTCTAAAACGGCCGAATAGGAATGTCTGCAGCCTGAATAGGTGCAGCATGGCGTGGACCTTTGGATTTGACCTCTTGACATACTTTACAAGATCGACAATAAATCCGTATGTCATTGTTTACAAAAGGCCAAAAGAAAGCCGCAAGAACTCTAGACTTCGTACGGGAAAAACTCATATGTCTAGCACACTAAGAGTCGTGAGCGTGCTGCAAAATTTTAACTCTCAAATTCTTGGGTACAAGAATCTGAGAATGACTTGACTTAATGGAGTCATGAACCATACGTACAAGTACGCCATTCTTCATTGTAATTCAAGATTTACGATTTGTATCTTTATTCGGATCACCTTTTGTTGCAAGAGTGAAGAATTTATTTAGAGTCGGATCATCTTCTTGCTGTTTTATAAACGAGTCACGAGAAATTACCAAGGGATCATCTTGGTTATGCACTTCATTATCTTCAGTAGATGAAGTTTCAGGCATATTAAGAGCTTGAGCTCTAGTTACTACAGCATTAGCAATTTGCATATTTTGTTTTTCCCAAACGGAAATTTGTTGCGGAGTGCATTCTTTGACTCCGTGAATACGACCGATGATAAGATCAGCGATCGGATTCGGTAGAAGACATGCGTGTACATCTCCTGTAAAGAAAGGAGTAGCAATCCTAATGATAGCAGTAGAATATTTCTCTAAGGTGCCGCCAAATGTTACACATTTGACTACTTTTCCTGTAGCACGAGAAGGATCTACGAGTGACTGCCTAACACCAATTGTGGTACATCCAGAATCAAAAAGAATTGAGACTGGATTGTCATTTACTAAACCTTTGTGTAAGACAAGAGAACCTCTTCCATCATGCGCTACTGACGCAGGAAGGGCGGGAAGAGGATGGCCACAACTTAAAGTGGACACCGTAGTTGGTTCAAATAATGTTTTGCATTGGGGGCACTGAGATGCTCTCCCAAAATCAAAAGCGGAACATGCCATATTATTAGCGTCATTATTATCTTTAGTCTGTTTATAGGCTTCATGTGACTCCTGCTGTGCAGAGTTTGCCTGATAATGTGATTTATGTTTTTTGTATTGTGATCTACCTCGATTATTATTGCCTCTATAATCATTATTGTATCCTCTATTGTAACCCCTATTTGGGTTTGAGTCATAGTTCTGATGGTTACCATTATCATATTCATTATAATGAGTATCTCTATACTTATGATCTTGTTGTCTCCATGACGGATAACTTGGATAGTTTCTATAATGACTTCCTCTGCGGAAATTCCTATAATTGTGACCACCCCTGAATTGAGGGCTGTCGGCTCGTCTCCAGTTCTTCGCAGAAGAACCCTGAAATTATTGGTTACCTTGGTTTTGATAACTATTATGGTTACTCTTTTTATCAAACCTGTTTTGTGGTCCCTGAAATTTGTGTGAGTAATTAGGGTTGTATGGTGTTGCTGAAGCAACTGGCATACCTTCCTTAACCTTAGCATTGCTAAAAGCTACGTCCGGATGTGCAGTGACGTATTGGGTACAATATTCTTCCATTTCTTTTAGTGTCTTGGGTTTACGCTCATGTAGGAATTCAAGGAATGGTTTATTTACACTTGACATAATCTTGTCTCTGAGCAACAAGTTCATAAGAGCTTCATATGTCTTGTCTGTTTTGGACAATTCAATCCAACGATTAAATGTAAGACGTGTCCTTGCAATGAATTCTGAGAATTCTACCCCTGATTCAGATACCATTTTCTTAAACAAAAGACGGTAACCTTCCTCTGTTAATTGATATTTTTTTAACAAGGCTGCTCTGATAACATCATAAATATTCTGGTCAGCCTCTTCTACCAAGCTTAAACTAGTCAGAGTGTCACCTTTCAGTATCTCAGATAACTGATTAGCATATTGTGATCTATCCACATTATGATTTCGACAAGAACGTTCAAATCTATCTAGCCAAACTGTTATATCGTCACTGGATGGATTAAATGCTGGTAGCTTGATCTTGTAAATAAAAGGCTTAGCATTACCACCAGATGACTGATTAACATTACTCATGTTTGTCAATTTCAACTTTTCTAACTCAAATGCCAAAAGTTTTTCCTGATGTTCATGTTCCATCTTTGTTTTTCTCTCGTCAGCTTCTCTTTCTAGTCTTTTTTGTTCAGCTTCTCTATCTAATCTCTTTTGCTCAGCTTCAGCTTCTCTTTCTAATCTTTTTTGTTCAGCTTCAGCTTCTAGTCTTTTATTTTCATCTAATCTTTTTTGTTTTTCCATTTCCATTTGGAATCTTTTTTCATCCACTTGCATCGGCAATTTTAAATTCTCAGCCTCTATTTTCTTTTGTTGAGCTTCACTTTCCATTCTCTTTTCTTCCAACTTTAATGCTTTGTCATATTGAGCAGTCGCATATTCCTCCAATTTATCACCTTTCTTTCCAAGGGATTTACCCTGCTCAATAAAATGCTCAAGTGTAGACATATTGTCTAATATTATGAGTCACAAAACCTGAAATAATTAAATATCTTATTTCAATCTTAATAGTAACAAGTCTTAAATTAAGCACTTGAATAATCACACCACATTATATTATCCCAATCTCTGTGGGAAACAAGTCTATGTCCAAGAACTTGTATATGAACCTTTATAGAAATATCATCAATCAATTCTTTATCATAAGTGCACTTCCCATTCAATAGTGCATGACACTATTCATCATTTATTTATCACCAGTGTATTGATAACAGTGCATCAGTATAATCCATTAATTAATTACCATAAGTGTAACTAATAACAATGTAAACAAAATTACAATGTAAACAAAACTACAATGTAAACAATAACAATGTAAACAATAACAAAGATCAGAAACAATACGAAAACATTCGCAGGAATCAACTAAAGATACAGCGAAAAATAAAGAAAATATCACAAAAATGTGATGATATCTGCGAGAAAAGGTAAACAAAATGGTGTATAAAACTAAAAAATAGAGAAGAGGCGACCTACAAATACAAACAAATCAAAACAAAACTAAAGAAAGCGAAAAATAACGAAAACAAAACTGCACATATCGTCACAACTAACAAAAAATAGCAACAGTTGTCGCTTAGCAAATTTCGCTATAGGAAATTTGCATAGACCCTACAGAACACTCTCAGCAGAAAACCTCTGTCACGTGGTATTTTCTAAAGGAGTCACACGCCCAACCTCCCACTGACATGTAGACATATAAATAAATAAATAACATATAAACATATAACATATAACAATATGAGAAGAAACAGAAGGCTCAGCAGAAGTATAAGGGCACAGTTCACAAACAAAACAGGCCACTTAACTTTAGCAGATCCAATCGTCTGTACAGCTAAAAACAAATGGTAATCAGCATCCTAAGGATAGAAGATCCAACGTTGATCACACATCTGAACTCGCATCAAAACTGCCACGACGATGGTACTTGACCTTCTCAATAATGCAACGGTAATGTAGATACGGAACTTGGCCTTCTAAATACCAGAACTCGTAACAATACGGAACTTGGCCTTCTAGATAGCAGGAAGTCGATTCAACTGGCAACGTATGTCGCAACGCCGGGTACTGTCATTTCACTGACATAAGTACTGCTACGCTGAAGTATCATTTCTTGTAGTTGAAGAATAAATGTTGAATGTAGTGGGTAAGGGACCCCGTATGTACTGGCTACCAGACGAAAACCATCTTATGACCACCAAATGATGAGGGTGGAAAAGTAGAATGTAGATGTATCACCACTCGACACCAGAGATGATGAAGGCGCAGAAGTATGGTGTCTTTGGTCTGGTTTGTGTATATGTGGAGTCAAACAGGTAGCAGTAAAGTAGAGTCCACACAGGACGTCACATAAACTCACGACGTAGAAAGTCAATGAATGTTGTAACTGCTAGTGACGTTTCCATCGTTTATTGGGACGCCACAATGACAAGATGTGTAGACATTAACATGTAGAACAGTCTTCATTATATCGACATAGTCAGCACAACATTCGACAGCAGACAGCATAATAATGGTGAATCAAATCATGGGCTTCAATGCATCATAAACGACTGTAAATGTATTCAGGTGTGGAAACCATCATCCTTTTCTATAACAGTCGATATCTTTATAAATGTATAAATGTAGGAGATTAAATTCCTTCTCCTTCTCTGACCTCCAGCAAGACAGGCACGACTTCTGGAGTATCAAGTAATGTCCTCTGATTCCCTGTAATAACAACGGTATCAAACCAAAACTGACGTGGAACCGACAGAGCAGTAAAGTCCAACAAGCAGATAGCCTTTAGGACATGCATCAACCCGATGCATAACAACATGGTGATTCGTGAGTTGAAAACTTCTCATAACGTCGACTCTTCCCCGCCCAGGGAAAGTTGACAACTAGGCACAAAATGTCAATCATAAAAGTTAGCGACAATGATAATCAAATGTAGAGCAATTACCTTCTCTTCAAGAATCAATACACAACTCACTCGCCTCCAGGCGCTTTGAATCACAAAAGGGAAAAATCAACGGAGATGAACACTATAGAGGACTTCCATTTCCCGAACAATATAATCATGACAGACGCTGAAAAACGCGTCTGTCTCACTCGACAAAATCTGTGACACTCCCGGGCGGAAGCTGATACAAAACCCACAACCAAAACAACAGACATACGCAGAACCGTTCGATTTGAATACATTTCACACAACGTCGAAGCTATGGGCACATTCTAAGAACGACACTTAAAATCGAGCCTTATAAGGATAGGAAATAACTATCGACGCAGGTTGACAAACGTTTACAAGAAAAGTGGGCATGAGCGCTCCATAAATGGACATGACCCAACATTGGTCAACCCGCAATAATATCGGCAACCGAAGGGCATAAGAACAAGTAACCACCTAAAGTAAAACGTAACTTCAATTCCAAGAGTTACATACCTTGCATTAGAAAAAATTGGGTACACAGATAACATAGTGAAATTCTTATGTGTAACACCTAGGCAGCATTGTTCTTGACTTCTGAATTATCTTGTAAAAATTCCCTTGAGATAGAAGTATCATTATCCTTCTATCTACAACTCTACCAAGAGTAATCTTGTGCGAAGGTAGACACCTTTGAAGACCCATTTCTTGAGTTTTGGCCACCGGTGGATCACTACTGCATAGCAAAGGGGAGGCAAATCCCGTGACAGGCCTCATGCTCGAACTGCCCCCCCCCCCCCCCCCCCCATTTTTCTAAATTGTTCTGTCTCAAAGTCTGGTAGTATATCTAGCACCTTTGCAATCTCAGTAGCATCTATCAAAACTTGTTGAAAACGCTCATCGCAACTGCAGTCCACAAGATTATTCTTGGTTACTTGCAATTGGCTTGTAGCTGAATTTAAATCAGCTTTCTTAATTTGTAGTAGCGTGTTCGTAAGACAGACTTCAATAAAGATGTTGTACCATGTAATAAAAGATGACACAAACTTGAACTTACAAAATGTATCAGCTAGGGCCTTAGCTTCAGTTCAGGGAGTATTTCCAGATTAACCTTTCAGGCTCGTGTCATCAAATATCTCTATTAACTCTTAAAAGACTGTCACGAAGTGGATTTAAGACTAGAGGCTGTCTAAAAAAGAGACAAGACACTAGTGGTAAGAAAGTCTTAGAAGATATATTTATGATGAAGATAACAGTGAATGTGAAAAGATGAGGCTATTGGCTCCGAGGGTGAGAACCGAGATTGACTCTCCCTCGATACTCCGGACGTCTTTGATAGCTATAGCCTCAACGCCTCTTACTGCCCTAAGGAGATAAGGTTAACTTAAAGATCACAGACACCACGATACAGACAACATATAGCTACTGTACGTAAATAAAGTGACTGATCCAGACTACAATTTAAAGTTTATTTACACACACACACACAAATCAAATACATGTGAAAGAAATAAAGTGCGTGTTCGCACACCTGGAAAACAAACAAGCACAATAAAAATGGTTTATCATCAACCCCAACCCTTCACCCACAATTGCAACCTGTATGGGAAAAAGAATTTAAGATTAAACAAACCACACTGAACTTGGTGGGGTCTCGGATTTCGAGCCGCCACTCTAACCAACTATTATTACTATTTCTACTGTCACTCTCCAAAAGACTACCTACACAGCTTTCAAGCTCTTTAGGCGATATGCACTTCACTAACTAACACCACTTATACTGCTTCGCTAGTAGACTTTATTACAGGTATGGCTCAGAGGCTATGCTCTAAGAATAATACAAGACCCTACTGGTCCCGGCTATTTTCTATATATATATATATATATATATATATATATATATATATATATATATATATATATATATATATATATATATATCATCTCTTTGTCTGCTGATGTGGCGTCTCCATTTGCCTCTTCTCTCGTCAACATTCAGAACCAGGAATGGTAACCCTTTCTCCTGTTCTGACTCCTTCACTGATGACTTGGGTGTCAAGCACAATGTACTTAAATCAACTGTAGAAGCTTCACTGATGAGGGACCGCTTCTTAATTGGCCCCGTTACCCCTCTTCGGGTATAGAGCCACGACTTTATTGTGGTCGCGAAGAAGCGAAATTACAACAACGCTGGCAGCATGCCAATTTGCGTGCGTAACAATAACGAGCTCAGAGCTCTGGATTTTTCCGACAAATCCCTTTCCAACTGAAGAATGACTTCCTTGCCTGGGAAAACGTATGTCACTTCTTCCTTCGCCTCTGGCAATATCTCAAACTCTGCGCTTCTGAGATGCCAAAACTTTGCCGTGGGTAATCTGTCGTGCCAAATTTCTCTCTCTCTCCCACTGTGTCGTGACCTGCAAATTCGAATTTCCCACTTTTAAGAGCAATCGAAAAATGACTATGGTTACACGGATGGCAATTTTTCATCAGAGAGGCCGCGACTATGAATCGACGTGAGTATATATAATTAAAAAACCCCCACGCTTACCTCGCCTACGTCATTGCGTGGCTTTGTTCTAAGCCCGACGATCGCGCTGCATTTCAATACAGTTTGACCCCAGCCAATCAAATTAGTAAACCACTCTGACTCATAGTAGTACTGCTCGCGCGTATTACGTACATGGGTAAAGGTCAATACCCCTATCCCCCGTTTAAACAAAAAATGTACTGGAGTACCAAATAATAATCTAACCATCTGGAATAATGCTCAGCCCTCTACTGCTTAATAAACAAAAACGACCGCACTTATTTAAATCCCGAAAATACGTCTATTTGCACGCAATCGCCTTAGAGAGAAGAAAACTGGTGCAAATCTGAACTTGGCTCTACCGTCATCTCTATAGAAAAAACCTGCAATAAATTCCCTACAAAACAAGACTAAACTCCACTACTATTCATAGAGAAGAAACATAGTGCAGATTAGATAAAACTCCACCGTTATCCCTCCTTCTGAAAAAACGAAAATAATAGAAGGAGAAGAAACCTGGGGTGGATTACATGTAATCCTTCTGAAAAATAGTGTAAATAATGCCAGGAGAAGAGACATGGGGCCTTTTGAAAAAAATAAATTACAGTACAGTACCACAAAGACGAAAGTCAACACCCATTGACGAGTTGGAAAAGATTAATCCCCTCCAGCCTATGGAGGATAGAAGAGACAGCAGAGCCCAGCAACAAGCCGAGAAATGCAGGAGGCTGATAGACCACCCAATGCACTAGAGAGTAAATGAGCTTGGAAGGGGTAGACTGAAGCGAAGCAACTTTGTAGAGACAGTCAAAACAAAGATGAGAGCAGACACCATAAACGCAATATCAACAGCTACGCCAATATGTACTGCACACAAGCTACCAATAAGGAAACAACAGTGCTTCACTGAAATGATAGAAAACGTTCCTGGTATTGAGAGAAAGAACAGCCAAAATGAAACAGAAAGGAGAGTCCTAACCACAAAATATATAGAGAAACATTACCCAAGCAACACCTGGATCCATGCATACACAGATGGATCAGCAACTAATGCAACAGAAGATGGGGTCGGAGGAGTCTTCCTGAGCTTAAGCAATGGCACACACACAAAAAAAAAAATAGCAGTCGCAACAGGGAAATTTTCAACTAACTTCAGAGCAGAGGCAGAGGCCTTAAAAACTGCATCAGAAATTCTAATGACAGAAGAAAGCTCAGAGAGACCAGTAGCTATCTTCTCAGATGCGTTGTCAGTAATTATAACGCTGAAAAGTCTAAGTAATGCTGAACTGGATGACCTAAGTGTAACACTTCACAGAATTTGTCAGCAATGCAAAAGAGTCGTGATACAGTGGATCCCTTCTCACTGCAACATCCCTGGAAATGAAGAGGCTGATAGATTGGCAAAGGAAGGGGGAAAGCTTCCTCAACTTGACACAAACATAACAAAAAATGATCCGTATTACCAGCTCAGCAGAAGTGAACAAGTGGTAATCTTCAGACTTCGCACAGGTCGTAACAGATTGAGATACCATCTATTCAACAAATTAAAGATAGGAACTACTGATGAGTGTGACTGTGGCACCGATAACATGACTGCTGAACATCTGCTTCAAAGGTGCCCAACACAAGAGGAACAGAGAAAACGCATATGGCCATCACTAGTACCATTCCTGGAGAAAATCTACGGAGATATCAACAGCTTCAGGCTGACCACTGCTTTCTTTGAACTTATTCAAGTTGACATCTGAGGGTGAACGATGAAAAAGAAGAAGAAAAGAGGAAAGTCCAGTATTCAGGGTCGATTTTCCAAATCGCTCACGATTGAAGGCCAGTTTTCGTTGGAGTGTATATTTGAACTAAAAAAATGGTAAAGGATCCCGTTACACGCCCGTTGAGGCATATTGGAAATATGGCGTTAGGCCCATATTTTCTTGACCATCGGCACACTAGGTGTGATGTGGTCAGCATCACGCCGGCCGCCTTAACCTTCCCAAAAGTTGCTCTGGTGCCCAATTGGGGCTGGGTCGACCGAAGAGCCGTTTGCGGCCTAAACCCCCCCCCCCACACACACACACATCGTCTGGGGATCGAACCATAGACCACTGAGCTATGAAGCCAGTGCACTAACCACTATGCTACCACGGCTCCAATTGAACTAATGCTGTTGTTTTATTAATTCAGCTAGTTTCCTTTGTAACTATGTATAACATAAAATACATTTTAGAAACTTGAAAAGAACCACCCCTAAAACGTTACAACTATATGAAAACTCAAATGGACAGAACATTTCTTGCGTCAAAAGTAGGGAAACCATAACGTCTTTTAAGAGTTAAAGCATCATATGCATTACCAAGATGATGTCTCAGTTGTTTCAAAGCATCGATCCAACTTATCCCTCTTGTTTCACTCAATGGTTACATGGCTAGTTAGAAATTTGCCAACGTTGAGTCGATGCAGAGAAATAATTATAGATCTGTTGAGAGAAAACTAGCTGCTTGCGGACAACACTTTACGGCATCATTGACTACCACGTTTAAAGATTGTATAGCAGGTCACAAAATAGGCACGTGGTTTTATTTCCAGGATTCTCTATTGTATTGACCTTTGAGGGGCATATTTTTTATACAGATTAGTTTTTTTTATTAACTGTTACGCACAAATAATTACTTTTTCCAAAGTCTTTGTATGATCATTTTTCGTATGTATGATCATTTTTTGACTGAAATGTGTATTATGTTTTTTACAGTCAAAGGGACATAACCCGAGATATTGAGACTACAATTTTTTAGGAGTTTGCCTTCTCTTGTATAGAGACACGTTCGGTCTATAATTTCTTGAACGAAGCGTGACCATATCTCCTTATTTGGTAGTATCAGTCAACTGTTGTAGATGTCTGAAACCTGTCTTAACGCTTCTGTTCATGACCATAAAAGGCGCGACTGTGTAAGACTTTTATCTCGAATGTTCTTAGAATCGTCTTATGTGAGCGGCGACTCAAGTAGTGGAGTTCTGCGCATGTCAAAACTGGTAGTTCGTTTGGTGTGTTCCGCCCAGCTGGGGGAGTTTAGAAATGGTCTGAGCAGCGAGCGGACGCAATGTGCGTCTTGTGATTTTCTGAGGGAAATACATTGTCTTTGTGAGTTAGTTAGCTAACTAGACTATTTCCCAGTATTATTCAAGCCTGCCTGGAGGCATATGTTCGTGGTTGATTTCCGAAGAAAGGTAATTCCTCTTGTATCGAACTTTTTGTTATCATCTAGAAGTTCGTCATTTTGTCGCTCCTTGCTCGCCTGTGTGATTCAAAATGGAGAGGTACTTTGACTAGGATTTTCGCCACCGGTATCTTTATACCTGAACAAGTTATATATATATGGGTCGCTCTAGACCAACAAGACTATTGTCTGTGTTCCAGGATTCGTTATATCAGAGATCACGTCCAAGTCAGATGGTTAGACTTGGGAATGTTATAAGGGTCGGTTTGACCTGTATTCCATGTATGCTATTCACGTGCAGACAGTAAACGGACTTATTGTATACATCTGATCTGCTAGCATCAGGAAGGGAGCATTTATTATTGTCTATGAACATTGATGATCTGCAGCTGACACTGTTGCAGAAGTTATATGTATGAACCTTAGGCACCCAGATCTGTGCTATATATATATATATATATATATATATATATATATATATATATATATATATATATATATATATATATATATATATATATATATATATATATATATATATATATATATATATATATATATATATATATATATATATATATATATATATATATATATATATATATATATATATATATTATTTATACAGCTTCACGAACCAGAACTTTATGATATCGAATATACAGAAGCTATCTGTTTACAATACAACTATTGAGTATTGAATCCTACATGACTATCAGCTAATATGATTTTGAATGCTGCATTCGTTAAACTATGCTGGTGATGACATAAATATCATGACTGTTTTGTGGCGTGCAATAAATGGTATAAACCTAAAGCGAAGTTACCATTTCTATGACTCTACACGTCATGTTGCCTGTGTTGTACCCTGTGAACTGTTCTACTGCAACACACACAGCAACATCCTAAATCAGAGAAGACACCTACATCTTGCACTTTAATACCAGGTGTCGATAGGGGTGGCAAGTGGTCGTCAATCTTATAACGGAGCTAACGTACCTGGCATTTTTTGGCGCACCATTATTATTTTGGTTAAATCCACCCTTATCATTTTTGGTGGCCAGTATGGGGATTTACTCTGATACCAGCTATCAAGGGGGTCAACAAACCCAGACATCATCATCAAGTTTTCAACATTACAGTTTCAACTCATCACCTCAATGTTTGCTGAAAGTTGGAAATTGTTGCAAAATACCTGGCGTTGCTCGTCAAGTTGGCAGTTTTCCTACGATAGAAGGACAAGTGCCGAGCAAATCGATTTCCTGATCTGTTAGGAAGAAGGACAAGTGCCGTAACAACTGTTCCGGATTGAGAAGGTCAAGTGCTCAAGTCAATTCAGAAGGTCAAGTTCAGAAGCTGTTTTCTGTCAGAAGCTCATTTCCGTCGTCGTGGCAGTTTATGAGAGCAGATATGGATCAACGTTGGATCATTGTCCTAAGAATGCTGATCACATCCTGTTCTAAACTGTGCTGACGTTGTGGATTCATAGAAGTTAAGTGGCCTGTTTTGTTTGTGAACTGTGCCCTTATGTTCTATCTGAGCCTTCTGTCTCTCACATTTTTCACACTGTTTACATGTTACATGTTAAATGTTATTTGTATTTGAATATTTATATGTTTATATTTCAGCGGGTTTTTCGGTTGGGCGGTGTCTTTCAGTAGAAGATACCACGTCACAGAGGTTCTACTGTTAACGTTTTCGTTAGGGACTGTGCGAATTTCCTACTGTGAAATTTGCTAGCGACAATCGTTGCTATATCTGTTTAGTTGTGACGAGTTGTGCTTTATTTTCGTTTTTTGTATATTTTTTTTTCTCTCTCTTTCTGTTTTTTAGTTTCTAATTTATTTGTTTGTATTTGTAGGTCTCCTCTTTTCTATTATTCAGTTCTTTACAAAATTGCTGTCTATACACTGTAGCGTCATTTGTTTGTCATATCTTCGCATATTTCTTTTTAGTTTCGCTGTTTATTTATTTGACTTATGCGAATGTTTTCGTATTGCTTTGATCTTTGTTATTGTTTACATTAACTTTGATCTTTCTTATTGTTTACATTGACTTTGATCTTTGTTGTTGTTTACATTGACTTTGATCTTTGTTGTTGTTTACATTGACTCTGATCTTTGTTATTGTTTACATTGACTTTGATCTTTGTTGTTGTTTACATTGACTATGATCTTTGTTATTGTTTACATTGTTGGTGACCTTTGTTATTGTTTACATTGTCTTGTTATTGTTTACATAGTTCTTGCATAGTTAGCTTTCACTATTGTTACATATATGCTCATGCACTATTGGTCTATAGTGCACTTATCATAACTAACTGTTGGGTTTTGCTTATGCACTATTGTATTGCAGTTATGATAAATAACTGATGGTTATGCACTGATTTGTGTAGTGCACTGATGATTAAGAAGTGACTTGTGATATTATTATACATTTGATAATACAAGTTGGTGTCAAGTCTTGTTTCCCACAGAGATTGGAGTAAACATAGTGATTATACAAGCACTTTATTAAGTCTTGTTGCTATTTAACATTGAAATAAGATATTTAATTATTTCAGGTTCTGTACTCACATTTTAGACATCATGTCTACATTTGAGTACTTTATTGAGCAGGGTAAAACCCTTGGGAAGACTGGTGATAAATTAGAAGAATTTGCGACTGTTCAATATGCCAAGGCATTGAAGTCGGAGGAAAAGAAAATGAAAGAACAAACTGAACAAAAGAGAATAGATGCTGAAAATTTAAAACTGCAGATGCAGGTAGAGGAAAAAAGATTACAAATGGAAATGGAAAAACAAAAAAGAGAAGCAGAATCTCAGGAGAAGAGACTTCAGGCTGAGGCTGAAAATAAGAGACTTGAAAAAGAGGCTGAAAATAAGAGACTTGAAAAAGAGGCTGAAAATAAGAGACTTGAAAAAGAGGCTGAAAATAAGAGACTTGAAATAGAGGCTGAAGAAAGAAGGTTACAAAGAGAAGCTGATGAGAGAAAAGCAAAAATGGAGCATGAAGAAAAACTCTTAGCTTTAGAGTTAGAGAAGTTAAAGTTATTGAACACTGGTAATGCTAATGATGCAAATAAGGTGTCAGATAAGACTAATGCTAAGGATTTCAAGCTTAATCTACCAGCATTTAATCCCTCAATTGATGATATAACATTTTATCTAGATAGATTTGAAAGTGCATGTAAGGTGCATAATATAGATAAAACATTATATGTTTATCATCTGTCCAAGATACTTAGAGGTGATGCTTTGACTTTGTTGAGTATGGTAGATGTGCCTGACAAAAACAACTATGAGGTTGTCAGGGCGGCATTGTTAAAGAAGTACCAACTTAACGAGGACGGATATCGTCTTAAATTTAAAAACATGTTACCAGAAACTGGAGTTGAATTCTCTGAATTCATCTCAAGCATACGTCTTACTTTTTTACGATGGGTTGAGTTGTCTAAGACAGAAAGTACATTTGAAGCCCTTATGGACTTACTACTTAGAGACAAGGTTATGTCTTCTGTTAATGAAGCTTTTCTTTCTTTTCTTCATGAGCGTAAGCCTAAAAACATAAAAGAAATGGAAGAATACTGTAGCCAGTATGTTACTGCGCATCCTCACATAACCATTAGCAACTCTAAAGTAAAAGAAGGTCTGCCAGTTGCTTCGGCAGCACCTTATGGCCCAAATTTTATGCGTAAATTTCAGGGTAGCCAGCAAAATTTCAATAAAAAGAGTAACCGTAATTATGCCCAGAACCATAGTAATCAATTCCAGGGTGATTCTTCTTCCCAGAACTGGAGACAACCTAATACTACACGGTATTCTACTCCGGTTAACTTTAGAAATTTTCACAAAGGTAATCGGTATAGAGGGAAATATTTTTTGCAGAGACCTCAATACCAAGATAATAGAGGTTCTCAACAGCATAGAGATGGTAATGACAGTTATGGAAACTGGAACTCAAACCAGGATAAAAATTACAGTAGGGACTTTAATGATAATTGCAGAGGCAATAATGGTCGCGGTAGATCGCAACATAAGAGAAAAAGATATCAACAGACAAACTCTGTTCAACAAGAATCTCAGGGAGCAGATAAACAGGTTAATAATGATAAAGACCATAATGCTATCGGATGCTCATCTTTTGATTTTGGTAGGGCAAATAAATGTATCCAATGCAGTACTTTATTTGATCCGAAAACCGTTAGTACTCTAAGCTGTGGTCATCCTTTGCCCGCTCTTCCTGCTAATGTTGCTCATGATGGGAGAGGTTCTCTTATATTACATAAGGGGCTTGTAAATAGTAATCCAGTCTCAGTGTTGTTTGATTCTGGATGTACTACTGTCGGCGTTAGGCAATCTCTTGTAGATCCATCCTGTGCTACAGGAAAGGTCATCAAATGTGTCACATTTGGTGGCACGTTGGAAAAGTATCCTACTGCCATAATACATATTGCTACTCCTTTCTTCACGGGAGAGGTCCACGCGTGTCTACTTCCAAACCCTATTGCGGACCTTATTATTGGTCGTATTCACGGAGTTAGGGAATGTACCCCACAGCAGATTGCTGTTTGGGAAGAGCAAAACATTGAAGCTACCAATGCGGTGGTCACAAGAGCACATGCTCTGGATCCACCTCAAACTTCATTAACTAATAATGATGAAGTAAATGACCAAGATAGTCACTTGACTATTACACGTGACTCATTTATCAAATTGCAAGAAGAAGATCCTTCTTTACAAAAATTCTTCATTCTAGCAAAAAAAGGTGATCCTAATCAGAATACTAATAGAAAATCTTGGATTTCTATGAAGAACGGCGTACTTGTACGTATGGTACAAGACTCGACTACGTCCACTCATTCACAAATTCTTGTGCCTAAGAGCATGAGATTGCAAATATTGCAACATGCTCATGACTCGCAATGTGCTGGACATATGGGTTTTTCCCGTACAAAGTCGAGGGTTCTTGCGGCTTTCTTTTGGCCATTTGTGAGCAAGGACATACGAATGTACTGTCGCTCTTGCAAAGTATGTCAGGAGGTCAAATCTAAAGGACCACGACATGCTGCGCCTATCCAGGCTGCTGACATTCCTATTCGCCCTTTTCAAAAAATGGCAATAGATATTATCGGTCCTTTTAGAATTAAGTCGGCTAGAGGACATCAATTTATTCTTACATGTGTCGATATGTGCACACGTTGGCCAGAGGCAATACCTCTCAAGAGCATCTCAACTGCTGATATCGCAGACGCTCTTTGGCTGATATTTTCTCGCTTGGGTTTTCCCGGAGAAATATTGTCAGACCATGGCACTCAACTTATATCAGACACTATGTCACAGGTAATGTCTATGCTACATATTAAAAGGTCTCTCAGCAGTATCTATCACCCAATGTCTAATGGGTTGGTCGAACGTTTAAATAGGACTCTGAAAACTTTACTTGGTAAAATAACTGAGGATCATCCTCAGGATTGGGACAGGGTCTTACCCGCGGCTCTCTTTGCGTATAGAGAGGTCCCCAATGAACATACGGGGTTTTCCCCTTTTGAACTTGTCTTTGGCGCGCAACCGCGCGGCCCTATGTCTTTACTTCACGATCTAATCACTGCCGATAATATTAGCGATGAGACTCAATCTTCTTATGAGTACGTCATTGCTCTTAGGCAAAAGATCATCGAGGCATGCAAACTAGCAACTTCGTCTTCCGAATTTGCTAAAGAAAAGGCAAGGCAGTTTGCAAATAAGAATAGATGTCTACGACAACTTTGTCCAGGTGACAAAGCTCTCGTTCTACTTCCTTCAAGGGAGAACAGACTTCTAATTGCATGGAAAGGTCCATATGCAATAGTCTCCAAAATTTCTGATGTCGACTATGTTGTCGATATTGATGGAAAGCATAAAACTTTCCACATAAATATGCTCACGGAATTTTATGAAAGACCTGACTATTTGCAGCCTATTTTCCAGGCAACGGACAATTCTCAAGCACCTCATGGTCAGTACTCATCTCTGTCAGTTATACAGGATGAGGAAACTACTTTTTCTGATGTCAATCTTCCTCTTTCTATGGTCCCACTTTATTCTACGGAATCTTGGAAAAACGTGACCGTTTCTCCAAATCTTTCCGCTGAGGAACATCGACAAGTTTCTTCGATGTTGCAAACATTTCAGGATGTTCTTACAGACATCCCGGGACACACACATGTCATTGAACATGACATTGTGCTAACTGATCATAATCCTATCAGAGTCAGACCTTATCCAATACCTATCCATTTCCAGTCTCAAGTCGAAAAAGAATTGGATGAAATGATACGTTTGGAAATCATTGAACCATCCACTTCAGCATACTCTTCGTCTATGGTTATTGTTCGAAAGAAGGATAATAACATTCGCATTTGCGTAGATTATCGCAAATTGAACCAAGTTACGAAGTTCGATGCTGAACCTATGCCTTCATTAGAAGAGCTACTCAATAAACTTTCTAATTCTAGATTCTTTACCAAACTAGATTTGTCTAAAGGTTATTGGCAAGTCCCGCTAACTGAACGTGCCAAACCTTTTACAGCTTTTTCTACACCTAGGGGTTTATTCCAATGGAATTTCATGCCTTTTGGTCTTATGAACGCCCCTGCTACATTCGTACGCATGATGCGGCGAATTCTCGCATATCGTACAGATGTCATAGCATACCTAGATGATATCTGTCTATTCAGTGATTCCTGGGAAGATCACTATTTGGGTTTATACGAATTACTGTCTACTCTTCGCGAGTATAACTTGACTGCAAAACCCTCTAAAGCCTTTATAGGATTTAGCGAGATTTCTTTCCTAGGTCATCGTGTTGGTCATGGTCTTTTAAAGACAGAGGACCACAATGTTTCAAAAATACTTAACATTTCGGTCCCTAAGACGAAGAAACAAGTAAGGAGTCTATTAGGTTTGATCCAATTCTACGGACGATTCATTCCGAATCTGTCCTCCATTATGGCACCGCTTTCTACTTTATTGAAGAAAGGGTCGCCTAATCTGATCCGCTGGTCTAAAGAATGTCAATCCTCATTGGACCAGGTTAAAGCCCTATTTTCATCTCCACCTATTCTTAGGTTACCTACTATTGAGAAGACTTTTGTTCTTCGAAGTGACGCCTCGTCAACTGGGATTGGGGCAGCACTAATGCAGGAGTATTCTGATACTCTGCATCCGGTGATGTATATCTCTAGGAAATTAAATGCTGCAGAAAAGAATTACTCGGTTTTAGACCGTGAGTTATTGGCTATGGTATGGTCTATTCTGAAGTTACAAAGATTTCTTCTAGGCGCACATTTCATTGTGGAAACCGACCAGAAAGCGCTTACTGCTATTCAGAGCAAAAACTTGAAGAGCTCGAGGTCCACTCGTTATGCCATAGCTCTTCAACCATTTCATTTCTCGGTTCGAGCTATCCGTGGTTCGGATAATGTAATGGCAGACATTCTGTCCAGATGCCCACACGATTCCACATGATTCTTCTGTCATATATATATATTTCCTGATATACAGTCCAATATTATAATGACATGTTAGTAGATTTTTTCTCACTTTTTTGGGGAATTTATAACATTGTACCATGTAATTATCTAAGAAGGCTTAGTTAGTGATATACGGGCCAAAAGATCACTCGGCCACATTTAAATAATATATTTGCATAATTGTATTAAGAGATTTACCAGTTGTCTTTAAGATTTGTGTTATTGATATTTTCGCAGCACATCATTGAAGTCTGCGAGATTATGTCCATTGTGGAACTTTGAGGATATCAAGTCCTGTCCTAGATTGGGAGCGGATGATGTCCACATCTTCTTCTATTGAATGTTTTATGTCACCGAAGATCAACACATGTATTACTTATTAATTACTGATGCATTATATAATGTAATAATATAGTGCGGTATATTAGTATATTACACCGCTATTTGCAACACATTGTATGATATCATAATAATATATTTAATTTCATATATTGGTATGAGAGTAATTTGACTTTTATTATGATGTTGCCATCATTGTGGCGTGTGTTGGTGGCACCTTCCTGGAATATATACGCGAATACTTAGATAAATTTTTTCTCTAAGGACCTGAGATATGATCTCAGTTTCGCTCCATGCGTTGAGCTAGTTTGTTAGGTATATATCCGCGCATCATACGTGCGTTAGGAGCCTAGATTTTTCCGGCTCCAGGATTTAAAAAAAAAATGTTTCATTTTTTTTCCCGGGAGGGTGCGGTAATGTTACGCACAAATAATTACTTTTTCCAAAGTCTTTGTATGATCATTTTTCGTATGTATGATCATTTTTTGACTGAAATGTGTATTATGTTTTTTACAGTCAAAGGGACATAACCCGAGATATCGAGACTACAATTTTTTAGGAGTTTGCCTTCTCTTGTATAGAGACACGTTCGGTCTATAATTTCTTGAACGAAGCGTGACCATATCTCCTTATTTGGTAGTATCAGTCAACTGTTGTAGATGTCTGAAACCTGTCTTAACGCTTCTGTTCATGACCATAAAAGGCGCGACTGTGTAAGACTTTTATCTCGAATGTTCTTAGAATCGTCTTATGTGAGCGGCGACTCAAGTAGTGGAGTTCTGCGCATGTCAAAACTGGTAGTTCGTTTGGTGTGTTCCGCCCAGCTGGGGAGTTTAGAAATGGTCTGAGCAGCGAGCGGACGCAATGTGCGTCTTGTGATTTTCTGAGGGAAATACATTGTCTTTGTGAGTTAGTTAGCTAACTAGACTATTTCCCAGTATTATTCAAGCCTGCCTGGAGGCATATGTTCGTGGTTGATTTCCGAAGAAAGGTAATTCCTCTTGTATCGAACTTTATGCTATCATCTAGAAGTTCGTCATTTTGTCGCTCCTTGCTCGCCTGTGTGATTCAAAATGGAGAGGTACTTTGACTAGGATTTTCGCCACCGGTATCTTTATACCTGAACTAGTTATATATATATATATGGGTCGCTCTAGACCAACAAGACTATTGTCTGTGTTCCAGGATTCGTTATATCAGAGATCACGTCCAAGTCAGATGGTTAGACTTAGGAATGTTATAAGGGTCGGTTTGACCTGTATTCCATGTATGCTATTCACGTGCAGACAGTAAACGGACTTATTGTATACATCTGATCTGCTAGCATCAGGAAGGGAGCATTTATTATTGTCTATGAACATTGATGATCTGCAGCTGACACTGTTGCAGAAGTTATATGTATGAACCTTAGGCACCCAGATCTGTGCTATATATATATATATATATATATATATATATATATATGTATATATATATATATATATATATATATATATATATATATATATATATATATATTATTTATACAGCTTCACGAACCAGAACTTTATGATATCGAATATACAGAAGCTATCTGTTTACAATTCAACTATTGAGTATTGAATCCTACATGACTATCAGCTAATATGATTTTGAATGCTGCATTCGTTAAACTATGCTGGTGATGACATAAATATCATGACTGTTTTGTGGCGTGCAATAAATGGTATAAACCTAAAGCGAAGTTACCATTTCTATGACTCTACACGTCATGTTGCCTGTGTTGTACCCTGTGAACTGTTCTACTGCAACACACACAGCAACATCCTAAATCAGAGAAGACACCTACATCTTGCACTTTAATACCAGGTGTCGATAGGGGTGGCAAGTGGTCGTCAATCTTATAACGGAGCTAACGTACCTGGCATTTTTTGGCGCACCATTATTATTTTGGTTAAATCCACCCTTATCATTAACGCGTGTAAAGAAATTCAACTGACACTTTATATTGTTTATTTTAATTTAAATACCACAACAGTGGTATGGAATATAATTAATCATAAAATCTTATGAAAAATTTATATATTATGTTTTTTTATTTATTCTTTTATGTGTTGTTTTCTTTTCTTTTGAAATTTAGTGATATTTTTGTTAAACAAAAAAAAACAAAAAAAACACAAAAAAACTGCCACTCAAAGGACGGTACTTCGCCCCTCTGAGGTCTGCACCCGATGCCCGGGACCCCGGGATGTGCCCGGTCCAACAGGGTGGTAGTTACGCTAATGCCCGGGTATAATGTGGACGATGGGGTGTACTTTGGCTGGTTAACTTGGGACAATCCCGTTACAAATGTGATAGCATGTCACGTAAAGATTGTGTTTAGTACACAACGAAAATTGGACGTAATTATTTGGGTTTGAAATAAATTCTTGTCAACACAGAAACGAAGGGGAAACCCCTTCCCCCATCTCTGTTTTTCTTTGCCATTCAGCAAAAGTTACATAGCCTACCGTTGACCCAGAACGTAGGAAATAACGTATTTTTATCTTCCGTGTTATGGAGATTTTGAAGTATGCTGGGTAACAAACAACCTTTTTTTTAAAAAAAAAAACTTCTGGTAATCAAGTGGTGGCCTCAAACAGTAACGTGATGTTTTGAATAGGCTACTGCGCAAGTGATTGTGTTCACCGATCATCATTGTGCAATCTTTGGCTATAGTCACAGCAATGGTCATGAAGTAAACTTTGCATTTGCATTATCTTTTTCATTAATTATAACGTTTAGATTTTTGTGTATTTGCGAAACATTATCTTGTGTCACAAAATAATAAGTTATAATCATATTTATTGATACTGTTGCAGATAATGCCTACCCACCTTTATCAGACGGGTCCATTTTGTTAGCCCAACAATGTCTATCCGTACCAGTTGCGCTCTTATTGTGACAAGTTTGATTGTAGCAACATTTGTGTACAAAGCTGGGGGATACAAGCATGTTGTTTTTATGCATGGAATATTTGCAGGACCAAGGGAGTTTGACTATTTTAATAGTCTTGTACAAGAGGTAAGTTTATTTCATCAAACACAGTTGTCGAATTTAGAACCATATAACCACCATTACCCTTCAACTAGGCCTACACAAGTAGCGCATATCTTCAACAAATTCACACCAAATCCTGTCCTGTCCACTCAAACTCTTTCATTATCTTTGAACCTTTTCATTTCTGTCACCAGTTGTCTTCTTGTCTCCCTCTACCTCTCTCACCACGATGATTCCAGTAGCCTACACAGAATAACAGGCTACATGCCACACCTCGGAGATGAAAAACCTGTTTAAAAAAAAAATCCAAAACCCTGTACAAAGACCCGCAAAACCTGTACAAAGACTGAAAAAAAACATATCAAAAGAGTTTATTCGCGGAAAAAATATTTTCAATTACAGTGGGCTGCATTATAAATGAGGCACGGAGACTTTGCCTTTTAAAGTAGGTCTTCACTTATTTTAAAACCCAAACAATAAATGTCTGAGTTTATTTTACACAGTAAAAATAATGTGATGGTGTCATCATTTAGTCTATATCTGTGCTTAATTATCATTTACAGACTGGGAAATCCTGTGTTCAATAGGACTGTAACTGTCTTTTTCTCTTGTTGATGTGATCACTGGCCCAAGACAGTATACTTGTTGTTAGATGTGTAGTGCGAGCGTATGATGAACTGAGTGTGGGTGCGAATGAAGGCGCGAATGTGTTTAGGCTCGTATATATATGAAGACCCTGCAACCCATACTCTCACATGCAGTAGTCAAGGATGCTTGGGCACTGCAGGCATGTTTTCAAGACATTTATTGACGAGAACACGCATAGTATCAACAGGAACAGTCAGTGTAACAAGGTCATGCTGACCTGAAATCGATAGGTATACATTTGGCATTCAAAAAGGTAAACATCGGAATAGACGTGCATGGTCAATAGCAAAGTTCTTCAATAATGACAGTTCGTAGCGTCGCCCTTGGCGTCTCTGACTAAACGCGTCAGATGCCTTAGTCACTTTGACACATAGGTGCAACTTGGCATTCCCCGCCAATTGCACATTATCAGGCTGTAGTATAATAGCCGAAAGCACAGGCCTCGTTCTGACGTCGGCTGTGTACTTCTGTTAAATAGGTTATCATCAACCCTGCAGTAATACTTATTGTAGATATAAATTCCGCCAATCTGCGGCTCCCACAATATATCTTCGTCACTGGATTTCTGGACAATATAAGACTAACAGTCTTGGATGGCTACCTCGAGCACAAATATATAAGTTCTGAAATGGCGGATCGGTGAGCTGCTGTTCACAGACTAGGCAATCTTCTAACATGTTCTGCCACCGAAAGCATAGTAATGGAAAAAGTCGGTATTACCTGTAAATGAAGCCCCAGAACTAAACAAGGAATTCTGTCGTCATCCCGACGCACAGAGATTCACTGGGGAAAACTGCCATAGCAGTTACTTCGAAGATTCTCCCCGAAAAACAATGGACTCTTGGTCCCTTCAGAAAAACAGGACCTCCCGGCTTCCCGGAAGTATATCTCACTCCCGCTTAAAAAACCTTCCCATAGGCCTACCCCGAACTGTCAACCTCTGACCCTAAAGGTCAAACACAATGAATGAATAAACAAGGGAAGACAACCCCTAATCAACCTGACATCGCAGGTAAAGACACAATTATACTTATGATACAAACATAAGCAAATAACTTGACAGATGACTCCGTCGAAAATGACAGCAACATTACTACCACCCCCCTGTAAAAAAAAATGAAATTTTTTTTTTTTTAATATGTTCATGAGCAAGATAGCACCAGTATCACTTCTGTGCTCATGCAAACAATGAACCTAATATCAGGTACAATAGAAGAGGGTACAAATCATCTCCCAACATAGGAGAAAATATTTCCTTTAAGCCAAACAAACTAAGGGATACCATTCAAGAAACCTAAGTTGCTGGCAATACCAATCATATATCAAACATTACTAAATAATATAATCATAGCAATATACAAATGTCAATGCTATTTTAGCAACATATCACTGATGGATGGACAAAATGAAATTTGTTAAATTATCTAAACATCATCCAAATACATTTGTATTACAACATATTATGATATTAAGGACAGACCTAAGTCTGAAAATATATCAGGAAAAACTAGGACACAAGATTTAACTGGAATCATGTGGGCATCTAGACAATATGTCCGCCATCACATTATCCGAACCACGGATAGCTCGCACCGTGAAATGGAAAGGCTGAAGAGCAATAGCATAACGAGTAGATCTCGAGCTCTTCAAATCCTTACTTTGCATAGCCGTAAGAGCTTTTTGGTCGGTTTCCATAAAGAAATGCGCGCCCAGAAGGAACCTTTGTAGCTTAAGAATGGACCAAACCATAGCCAACAATTCACGGTCCAAAACCGAGTAATTCCTTTCTGCCGCATTCAGCTTCCTAGAAATATACATTACAGGATGCAGAGTTCCTGAATATTCCTGCATTAGTGCCGCTCCAATGCCAGTGGAAGAGGCATCACTACGAAGGACAAAAGTCTTATCAATCGTCGGTAGTCTTAAGATAGGATGAGATGAGAACAAATTCTTAACCTGATCCAATGAAGATTGGCATTCTTGGGACCAACGCACCATATTAGGAGAACCTTTTTTCAATAACGTTGAAAGTGGTGCCATAATGGAGGACAGATTCTCAATGAATCTTCCATAGAATTGTATCAATCCCAAGAGACTACGCACTTGCTTTTTTGTCTTCGGAACCGAGATATTTAATATCTTTGAAATGTTTTGGTCCTCTGTCTTCAACAGACCATGACCAACTCGATGACCTAGGAAGGAAATTTCACTAAACCCAACAAAAGCTTTAGAGGGTTTAGCAGTCAAACTATGCTCACGTAGAGTAGATAGCAATTCCTTTAGACCCACATAGTGTTCTTCCCAAGTATCGCTGAAAAGACAGATGTCGTCTAAATATGCAATGACATCTGCACGATCTGATAGAATTCGTCGCATCATGCGCACGAAAGTCGCTGGGGCGTTCATAAGCCCGAAAGGCATAAAATTCCATTGAAACAGACCCCTAGGTGTCGAAAAAGCAGTGAGAGGTTTGGCGTGTTCCGTCAGTGGGACTTGCCAATAACCTTTCGACAAGTCTAGTTTAGTAAAGAATTTAGCTTTAGAAAGTCTAATAAGTAGATCATCTAATAACGGCATAGGTTCAGCATCGAACTTCGTAACTTGATTTAATTTGCGATAATCAACGCAAAGACGTATGTTATTGTCTTTCTTTCGAACAATAACTATCGACGAAGAATAAGCTGAAGTGGATGGTTCAATTATTTGTAGTTGAATCATTTCATCCAATTCTTTCTCGACTTGTGCTTGAAAATGAATAGGTATTGGGTATGGTCTTACTCTGATCGGATTACGATCAGTAAGTATGATGTCATGTTCTATGACATCTGTGTGTCCAGGAATGTCGGTAAGGACATCCTGATATGATTGTAACGTAGAGGATACTTGACGCTGTTCCTCAAAAGACAAGTTGGAAGAGACTGTAACGTCTCTCCACGATTCCGTTGAAGTAAGTGGAATCGCAGGAAGAGGTAAGTTCACGTCAGAAAAAATAGTTTCCTCATCCTGTATAACGGACAGGGATGAGATGTGACCATGTTGGACTGGAGAGTCGTCCGTCGCCTGGAAAATAGGCTGTAAATAGTCTGGACGTTCAATAAACTCTGTTAGCATATTTATATGGAAGGTTTTATGCCTTCCATCCACATCGACAATATAGTCGACATCAGAAATTTTCGAGACTATAGTGTATGGACCCTTCCAAGAAATGAGAAGTCTATTCTCTCTTGAGGGCAGTAAGACATATGCTTTGTCTCCAGGACAAAGTTGACGTAGGCGTCTTTTCTTATTAGCAAATCGCCTAGCTTTTTCTTTCGCAAATTCGGAAGATGAAGTTGCTAACCTGCACGATTCGATAATCTTTTCTCTAAGAGCTATAACATATTCATATGACGATTGTGTATCATCGTCAATATTATCGGAAGTTATCAAATCGTGTAACAAGGACATCGGCCCGCGCGGTTGCGCGCCAAAGACAAGTTCGAAAGGAGAAAACCCTGTATGCTCGTTGGGAACCTCTCTATAGGCAAAGAGGACTGCAGGTAAAACCCTGTCCCAATCTTCAGGATGATCCTCCGTTATCTTGCCAAGTAAGTTCTTTAGTGTCCTGTTAAGACGTTCTACCAATCCATTGGACATTGGATGATAAATACTACTGAGAGACCTTTTAATGTCTAGCGTAGCCATTACCTGAGACATAACGTCCGAAATTAACTGAGTGCCGTGATCCGACAGTATTTCTCCGGGGAATCCCAGACGAGAAAATACGAGCCAAAGAGCATCAGCGATATCGACAGTTGATATGCTCTTCAGAGGAATAGCCTCTGGCCAACGCGTGCACATGTCCACGCAAGTGAGGATAAATTGGTGTCCTCTGGCTGACTTAATTTTGAACGGACCAATGATGTCTATAGCCATTTTCTGAAACGGCCGAATCGGAATATCTGCAGCCTGAATAGGAGCAGCATGTCTCGGACCCCTAGACTTGACCTCTTGACAAATTTTGCAAGATCGGCAATAAATTCGGATGTCTTTATTCACGAATGGCCAAAAGAATGACGCAAGGACTCTAGTTTTAGTTCTGGAAAAACCCATGTGTCCAGCACACTGAGAATCGTGTGCATGCCGAAGAATTAAGGCTCTCATACACTTAGGCACAAGAATTTGCGAGTGCATAGACTTGTCCGAGTGTTGTACCATTCGTACCAATATACCATTCTTCATAGTGATATACGATTTGTGATTCGTATTTTGATTGGGATCCCCTTTCTTTGCAAGAAGGAAGTATTTCTTCAAAGAAGGATCCTCTTCTTGACGTTTAACAAACGAGTCATGGGAAATCACCAAGTGCTCGTCTTGGCTATCAACTTCATTACTATTATCAGATGAAGTTGGGGGATTAAGAGCTTGAGCTCTTGTCACCACTGCATTGACCGTTTGAATGTTTTTTTCTTCCCAACTAGAAATTTGTTGCGGGGTGCATTCCTTAACCCCATGAATACGACCGATTATAAGATCCGCAATAGGATTAGGAAGAAGACATGCATGGACATCTCCTGTGAAGAAAGGAGTGTCAATCCTAATAATAGCAGTAGGATAGCTTTCCATAGTACCACCAAATGTAACACATTTGATTGTTTTTCCAGTGGCACAGCAAGGATCTATCAGAGACTCCTTAACCCCGACGGTAGTACATCCCGAATCGAAAAGTACTGAGACTAGCCTATCATTTATTAGACCTTTATGTAAGATGAGAGATCCTCTCCCATCATGCGCAACTGTAGCAGGTAGAGCAGGAAGAGGGTGACCACAACTTAGCGTAGATACAGTCGATGAGTCGAACAATGTTAAGCATTGGGGGCATTCAGTTGCTCTCCCAAAATCGAAAGCACAACCAGTGATAGCCCTAGAGTTACCACTATCATTTACTGTATTACAGGCTCCATCAAACTCTTGTTGTGCAGAGTTTGCCTGTTGGTAAGGTCTTTTCTTGTTAAACCTAGGTCTACCTCGATTATCATTTCCCCTGTAATTATTTCGACTATCATTTCCCCTGTAATTGTTATCATATTGCCTATTGTAATCATCATTCCGGTTTGAATCCCGGTTTCTAAATTCACCATCGTCATAATCTTGACGTCGAGAATGATTACCTCGAAAATTTGAATAGTTATTATTTGGATAGCCTTTGCGAAAGTGTCTCAAATTATTACCACTAAAATTACGAGAACTACCATCTTGTCTCCACTGCATAGACGAAGAACCATCATGTGTTGGATTACTCCGCTTCTGAGTGTAATTTTGATTACTTCCCCTATTCCAATTTTGTTGAGCACCCTGAAATTTTTTTTTGAAATTAGGGCCATATGGTGTTGCCGAAGCAGCTGGCAACCCTTCTTTCACTTTAGAATTGCTAACTGTAGCATGGGGATGTGCTGTGGCATACTGACAACAGTATTCCTCCATTTCTTTTAAGTTTTTAGGCTTACGCTCATGAAGGAATGCAAGAAAAGAATCATTAACAGATGACAAAACCTTATCTCGCAATAATAAGTCCATTAGACCTTCATATGTTTTCTCAATCTGAGACAACTCAACCCATCGTGTAAATGTACGACGTATCTTTGTAACAAAATCAGAGAAATCTACTCCATTTTCTGGCAACATTGTCCTAAAACGAAGACGATAGTCTTCTTGTTTAAGTTGATATTTTTTTAGCAATGCTGCCCTGACAACATCATAATTAGTCCTCTCATGTTCGTCTATTGTCATAAGAGTAGTCACTGTGTCACCTGTAAAAAATGGCATCAGTTGTTCAACATATTTTTACTTTTTTATGTTATGCGTATCGCACAAAAATTGGAATCTATCTAGATAATCTGCTACGTCATCCTTTAAAGGATTGAAATGAGGCAATTTAATCCTACTAACAAACTCCTTTGTCGTACTCGAAGTTGTTTGCTGAGCACCCGTACTCGCCAATTTCAATTTCTCTAACTCCAAAATTGCGAGTTTTTCATCAAGTTCCATCTTCTGTTTTCTTTCCTCATGTTCCATTTTTCTAATTTCAGCCTCAGCAGCAGCTTGAATTTTTCTCTCCTCTGCAGCAGCTTGAGCTTGAGCTTGAATTTTTCTCTCCTCTGCAGCAGCTTGAAGTTTTTTGTCTTCCATCTCCATCTGGAATTTTCTTTCATCAGCTGCAGCTTTTCTCTCCTCAGCCTCTCTTTGATACCTTCTTTCTTCAAGTTCTAATCTTCTATTCTCAGCTTCTAGCTTCTTTAGTTCAGCTTCTGCTTTCAATTTAATTTCCTCTTTTTGTTTCTTTTCTTCTGACTTTAATGCAATGGCGAATTGAGCAGATGAATATTCTTCCAATTCTTTACCAGACTTACCAAGGGTCAACCCTTGCTGGATGAAGAAATCCAAATTAGACATTCTGTCTAAAGAGATCAGTAACCTGAAAAATTCAACAATTACCTTATCCCACTTCAATGGGAGACAAGTCTGAAATACTAGACTTGTATACTCACTTCACTTTATTTCACACTCTTAGTCTTAGACAAAGACTTTGTATGTTCCTCTTGTTTATAATGTACCCAAAAAATCACTTGAGTACCTGTGGAAAAAAAAATTCCCTTATATCCCACTCACTATGGGCACAAGTCTTTTTTATAAAGAACTTGAATATGTATTTCACCTTGTCTCAATCTTTGTAGATAACAAGTCTTTTATCAAAGAACTTGTATAAATATCTTATATAATAATATTTTATACTCTATATGAAGAGTCTACCTTATGAATAATATTAATACATGACCAAGTATATGTATGTAGACTGTGCATGACAGTAATGTAGTACAACCAAAAAAAAAAACAAAGACAAAGATACAAAACAATACAACTGGCAACACTGTTTTAACCAAAAATGTGTAGAGAAATACACAAAAGAAAGGAGAGACCTACAGAATACAAACAAAACAAATCGAAAATCAAAACTGAAAAACAGACAAAATATTACAAAAACAACGTTAAGTACAATTACATCACAGCTAACATCAATAGCGACCAATTGTCACTAGCAAATTTTCAAATTAAGCAAATTTGCACCTACAGAACGCTTACAGTAAGCCTCGATTAAGTGGCATATTTACTGTAAGACCCACCAACCGAAAACCCGCAGAAAAATACACAAAACAGTAGAAGTAACATAAACATATAGCAATCAATTTCAATGTGTTGCAGAACAAGTTCAGTCACAGCTGAAACTAAAATAAATTTCTTGCTCCTTGCGAACACAGAAACGAAATGTCAAACGCGCACTGAACGTCAAATCCACTGTAGCATAAAGTGGTATTCACGAACCAAAGTTACTATGACCTTCTCAAATTAGGACTTGCACATTGAATGTTTACAATTTCCACGTACTGTTTACAAACACTTGACCTCGAACAATGTAGCTTGAATGCTCTGACCTAGAAAAGTCTGTTGTTGAATGAAACGTGTAACAACCAGCAGTACTGTTCACCATAGGAACCCGCCTTCTATGCAGCTATGGTCCACGTAGCAAGTGCCTACATGTTAACTTCAGTACTTGTCTTGTTGTGGTTTATGTAGCATTATAACATAAATGCTCGTACTGTTTATCTGGGTCAACCGTTGATGACCTCTTTCTGTCCTGTTGAGCCAAAACTTGCGAGTGTAGAATTAGCGCTGTGTGTTACGGCTGTCCCGTGTGTAGCTTAGACCCACAGATCAGAAGTGTAATGTGTACTTGTCCTTCCTGTAACTTCCTCGACAAAACTGGAGACATCATATATGTAACAGCCCACCAGGAATGTAAATTTCTGGATCCATTAATGTCAACAATAATGTCAAATGCTCGCTCTGTTCTTTTTAAACCCACAGATCTGGTCCATCAGAAATGTAAGTTTCTAGGCCACATTGGCGACAAGAAATGTATCATAAGAGCCCACGTAACTGGTCCACCAGAAATGTAACTGTCTTTTTCTCTTGTTGATGTGATCACTGGCCCAAGACAGTATACTTGTTGTTAGATGTGTAGTGCGAGCGTATGATGAACTGAGTGTGGGTGCGAATGAAGGCGCGAATGTGTTTAGGCTCGTATATATATGAAGACCCTGCAACCCATACTCTCACATGCAGTAGTCAAGGATGCTTGGACACTGCAGGCATGTTTTCAAGACATTTATTGACGAGAACACGCATAGTATCAACAGGAACAGTCAGTGTAACAAGGTCATGCTGACCGGAAATCGATAGGTATACATTTGGCATTCAAAAAGGTAAACATCGGAATAGACGTGCATGGTCAATAGCAAAGTTCTTCAATAATGACAGTTCGTAGCGTCGCCCTTGGCGTCTCTGACTAAACGCGTCAGATGCCTTAGTCACTTTGACACATAGGTGCAACTTGGCATTCCCCGCCAATTGCACATTATCAGGCTGTAGTATAATATCCGAAAGCACAGGCCTCGTTCTGACGTCGGCTGTGTACTTCTGTTAAATAGGTTATCATCAACCCTGCAGTAATACTTATTGTAGACATAAATTCCGCCAATCTGCGGTTCCCACAATATATCTTCGTCACTGGATTTCTGGACAATATAAGACTAACAGTCTTGGATGGCTACCTCGAGCACAAATATACTGTTCAAAAAAAGAAACGCAACATTTTTGGTGTTACTTTTATAAAAGATATTCGATGATTGGACATCAGTCAACCTATCGACTGTGTCCACCTGGTCATTAACTTCTCGTGGTTACCTGAATTGTACTCACCTCATTATTCGTGAGGTCATAAAAGAGGTCAAGGTCAAAACAACATTTTTGACAATAACTCCTGACCATTTGATTTCAAATTCGACGAGCTGCTGACATTGACTGGACTGTGGAGGACGCAGATGCAAGTCGATTCCTGAGGTGACGCTGCCGTATGAAGCGGTTTTCAGCAGGAGTTGTGACTCTGGGTCTTCCACTGCGCAGCCGGTCTGCCACTGAGCCAGTTTCTTGAAATCGCCTCCAAAGGCTACTAATGGTGCTTCTAACCACATTAAATTGTCTGGCCACTACACTTTGTGACTGTCCAGTCTGTAAACGTCCAATGATGATGAGTCGTTGTTCTGTAGTGAGATGAGTCATACTTGCGCATTGAATTTTCAACTGAATTTATTCGAGGAGCGTCAATCTTTTATAGGCATTCAATAATATGGTAAGAGAGTTTTGTGTTCAGTAAGTTTCACGGGATTCTCATGAACCTGTCACGAGTTATTGTCAAAAATGTTGTTTTGACCTTGACCTCTTTCATGACCTCACAAATCATGAGGTGAGTACAATTCAGGTAACCACGAGAAGTTAATGACCAGATGGACACAGTCGATAGGTTGACTGATGTCCAATCATCGAATATCTTTTATAAAAGTAACACCAAACATGTTGCGTTTCTTTTTTTGAACAGTATATATAAGTTCTGAAATGGCGGATCGGTGAGCTGCTGTTCACAGACTAGGCAATCTTCTAACATGTTCTGCCACCGAAAGCATAGTAATGGAAAAAGTCGGTATTACCTGTACCCGAATCCACAGAACTAAACAAGGAATTCTGTCGTCATCCCGACGCACAGAGATTCACTGGGGAAAACTGCCATAGCAGTTACTTCGAAGATTCTCCCCGAAAAACAATGGACTCTTGGTCCCTTCAGAAAAACAGGACCTTCCTGGCTTGCCGGAAGTATATCTCTCCCGCTCAAAAAACCTTCCCATAGGCCTACCCCGAACTGTCAACCTCTGACCCTAAAGGTCAAACACAATGAATGAATAAACAAGGGAAGACAACCCCTAATCAACCTGACATCGCAGGTAAAGACACAATTATACTTATGATAAAACATAGGCAAATAACTCGACAGATGACTCCGTCGAAAATGACAGCAACAAGGACCTTATAAAAGAACTCTGAGACACAGTAATAAGGGGAATGGGTTAGAAAACCTGTACAGAAATTATGTACAGGGTGTACACATCTGAAAACACAAACACCTTGTACAGATTATGGGTAAACCATAGCATGTGGCATGTATGGAATAACGTGCAATGTGATTAACAGGTTTCCATAGTGTGTCCTAGCCATTGCTAGCATTTTCTTCTAATCTTCTGTTCCACAAACACCTGTCTGGTTTTTGTTATCAGTTCCACAATAGTGGTCTTGTTACACTGTTTGGTTTGGTTTGGTTTTTAAGGACTATCTTCATTGCACACGGACAACTCCATCAGTGCTCCGATCTCCTCCCTTAGATCACACAAGGAGAATCTCAGCGCAGTGCACAAACTCTGAAGCACCCGCGAGTTCCCAGTGTGTGTATATAATGTAGAGGAATCACACATTCTATAAATATTTTTGTGGTGGGTAGGTTTCCTAATTTTTAAATTTTGCCAGGGCAGCGGCCTGATAAGCCTACTCTTTACGATTTCCAACTGCCGTAGGATTTTTAACATGTGCAATTTGCACACGGGACCTCCTATTTTTTCGCCCTTATCCGGGCAGGCTAGGCATCTGATCTCACTACCCAAGAGACCGGGGGGATATGACATAATTAGGACCACTGGTTCTGAAAAAAATATTTCAGTAAATTATAATCCCTCAACTGGGATTCGAACCCGGTACCTTTACGCCATACCTCTGAGTCACTCTGACCCCCAACACTGTTTCACTCCATTTAATCAGATTGCTTGAAATAAATTCATGAAAAATTACAAGCAAATGCATTAAAGGTAGTGTGCTTTCCTTCTTAACATTCAGTGTTCCTCCACTTCTTCTTTACACTTGTGAATCTCGGGCTTTCATTTAGTTCATGCTAAGCTCTTCATTCCTGTGCTATCTCTTTATCTTCCTTTCTGTAGGGCCTTTTTTCCATCTTGGACAGCTTATTTGAATTACTTCATTTGGATAATTTCTTTATGATCTGCTGGAATTTTTTTGTTGCTAAGCTTCTACAGTATTGGATATTGTTATTGTGGTTGAGAATTGACATCAGTGCAGGCAAACTCATAGGTACTCAGTCTCCCTCAGAAACTGTCAGAGTTTGTGAATGCTGTAAACATGGCTGGCCCATCCTCTCATATGTCAGTCACTGCTAGTTTTACGCTTGCTGCCAATTTCTAGCAGTCATGTTGATTCATTAACCGCAATGTTGTTCTCTAATAGGTGATCATTAATTGTCTTTATTACCTCTCCCTTATCCATAACCAATTATGGGTGCTCTTGAGGCTAGTCTGTCAGCTCTGTATTTGCCACGTGCTCCTGCATGACCAGAACAGTAGATCCACAACAGTTCCTAAAGGGTTGATGCCTCTTTTTACCTTCTCCATTCATCTCATAGCCATTAATGTATAACCATTACTGTGTCTTACCCATATGGGATAGCCAGCCCCTAACCAAACCCACCTTAATCACCTCTTAAGTGGTAGGTTACAGTGTTGCTCTTCTTTGCTCAGTTTCTAAGTTCTCAAGTCTCAGTAATCTCTGCAGTGCTGTTTATGACTGTCTAGCGTTGAACCTGCTGTGGTATCCACTGCTTAAACTTCACAATGTAAAGAGAATAATTCACTGAAAGCTACCCAGTGTATCCAGGCATACATTACTTCTGTGATTACAATACTCAACTTTGTGCACATCTGCTACTTCAGACCTGGACTACTACAGGAAGGGAATAGAGTCACTGCCTACCTACCAGACATTCTTCTTCCTCGTTCGTCCTGAAAAGGACGGTGGTTGCGTTGTGTCTGTTTACGCCTAAGCTGTGATATCTGCACCTTTCGGTCGACACATCCGACTTCTGCACGGCATTTTTTGGGACCGGGTTTGCCTTCCCACTGCGATCCCTACTCGCTCAGCCAGACTGCAGTGATGCAATCTGTTTCCAGGACCACCATGTGGAGGTGGAGTAGGGTCTTGACCAGCTCTGGTTCGCTGATCCTGATGCAAGCAGTCAAGCTATGGGTCGCTGACTGCATTCTCTATTGCTGCATCTTTGGGTCCCCCTACCAGACATGACCTTTGAAGGTGGCTAAGGAAGACTGATGGCTTATGTCAGGGCTGCCCTATTGTATGGTTCTGAAACGTCAGAAGAACAGAGACACAGCCAGACATATTCAGACTGTCATAAATGGGTTTATGCAGAATAGAAGAATTTAAATGCTATTACAAGATCACCATTGCAGAACTGATGGTCAGAACTAGATAGATATTAGTGGAACAAAATGTTAGAAAACTAGTTGATAGTATTACAATGCAGTTCTTGTTCATGGGTCCCTGTGGTAAACGAAATAGAGAAAGACTAAAACAGACGCTGAGAAAGGAATTAGATATAGCCATGAAGGGAATAAAGAAGATGCAGAAAGACTTTGAACAAATAGCATAGGACACGAAGGCTTTGCATGCATTTTTTGAAGGCCTATGGCTGATGGGGATCTGAAAGGTCATAATGGAAAACTGACAAAGGGTCAACCACATACTTCATTAAAAAATAAAAGTTCATGTACTAAGGAGGCATATAATCGCTGGTTTATGCATACAGTAAGTCATTTGCAGTACATGTAGTTTCACATATAGTAAAGTAATCTTGTGGAAAAGCCTGGTCTGCTTATACTGAAGTTTAGTTAACCAACGTCATGATTGTAAAGTTTTCTTTGCTAATTTGCACATTATTTCTAAAGGTTTCTTTGTTGTTTGCTAATTTCCACATTATTTCTAAAGGTTTGTTTGCTAATATGCTCATGATTTCTAAAGGTTTCTTTGCCAATATGCACATGAATTCTAATATTTTTTACACATGATTTCTAAAGGTTTATGTGCTAATTTATATATTATTTCTAAAGGTTTTTTTTTTGTTTGCTAATTTACACATTATTTCTAAAGGTCTCTGCTAATTTACACATTATTTCTAAAGGTTTCTTTGCTAATTCGCACATTATGTCCAAAGGTTTCTTTGCTAATTCGCACATTATTTCTAAAGGTTTTTTGTTGCTAATTTGCACATCAATTCAAAAGGTTTCTTTGCTAAAGGTTTCTTTGCTAATTTACACATTATTTCTAAACGTTTCTTTGCTAATTCACACATTATTTCTAAAGGTTTTTTGTTGCTAATTTGCACACAAATTCTAAAGGTTTCTTTGCTAATTTGCACATGAATTCTAAAGGTTTCAATTCTGATTTGCACATGAATTCTAAAGGTTTCTTTGCTAATTTGCACATGAATTCTAAAGATTTAAAAAAAATCATTAAAAATAGAATTTTAAACTTTTCAAAAAAAGCCTCTGATAAATTGTTTTAATTGTCAGTCACAACATGTGTGTGCAATTTGATAAAGTTTGGTCAATGGGAAACATAAGTTTTTAGCTCTCGAAAATTGCTGAAAATTCAAAATGGCGGATGTTTTTTTGGTTACCATGGTAACCACATGTTTTTTAACAAAATAAACTGTAGAATTTGTTTCATGGACATACACTGTGTCTATTGAGCACATAAAAAGTTTGAAAATGTTATTAGAACAAAAGTTAGTTTTCACTGTAGTGGACATCCTTAAGCGACAACTCGTGCTGTCTCTGTTTCTCTTTTTCCTCAAGCTGTCTCTCCTCTCTCTCCTTCTCATGCTGTCTCTCCTTCTCTCTTTCTTCATGCTGTCTCTCCTTCTCTCTTTCCTCTCTCTCCTTCTCTTGCTGTCTCTGCCTGCGGATTTCCATTTCCTCCTCCATCTTCCTCTGCTCTTTAGCTTCACCTGCTTTCCTCTCCACATCATATCTCTCAAGTTCGTCCCTGACAAACGCTTTCGCTTCTTCGCCTTCAAAACCCTCTTCTCTCGCTTCGTCTCTGAGGATTTGCCTAAGCTTCGCCCTTTCTGCCATAATAAGTCAGTGACTGAGACTAAGTCGAGAAAGAAAATAAGAAAAGGATACACTGGTTCCTACCACGTACGAGAAAATACCAAACAAACGATGATATAATTTAACCTGGGATACCTCTGTCACCGTGTGGTTGTACAGTGTAAAATACACTGATTTAAAAGTCAGATGAACAATAATTTTGGGTCGTTAAAATAACAAAGTATGAGATTATGGTTTTATAAATTTGAATAATTTGAGTAATAAGTTATTTGTTCCTAACATGGGAGATAAAAGAATGAAAATGTAGTGTTTTTTGTAAGGGAGGGAACCTTTTTAGACCTTAAAGAAATCTAAGTATACATCATTAGAGTTTACCAACTTTGCATATCAGATTAATTTTAGTAAAGATATAGAAGGATTAATGAAACTAAGGTAAAAATCACTAAGGGAGATAACAATATTATTAGCGCCCTTTACAGTTAAGAGAACGCAGAGAAGAATAAACCGCACGTGAAAAGTGAGTGAAATGTAAACAGTTATGTAGCACAGTTCAAGGAGTTGGACAGCATAGAATTAAGCGTGTAGGTGGCGATAGGTGAGTGAACTGAATAACGGACCAATGGCATTCACTCAAAAACAACTTTGGACCATCAGATAGGAAATAGAAGGATCAGTCCAGATATTGACGCGCTACTGAGCGGTCATGTTTACAGAGTCACATCAGAAACTTTGCGGAAGCAAGAAGTGCCGCTCGGGGCTCTCAAGAAACGAACTTGTGGGCGACAGTTGTTCGTATCCAGAAACTGATAGCTAGACTTAGAATTTCTTAGTGATAGGAATTCAGGAGAGTAGCTATTCTGTGTTTAAATACCGAGATGAACAGATTAGGAATAGAATAAGGGTGAACAGTAGGGATTGTGATAAGTGCTGGACTTCGTTTTAAAAACGGTAAGATGAATTTTGAACTATTTTTTTGACTTTCAGCAACTTTGTCACAGGCTAATGACGCTCATATTTAAGGGAGCAAGCTACAGAAGAGAATATTGAAGCAAAGGCATAATTAAAGCTTAAAAAGTGGATAACTTTTATTATCAGATAGCCAGGATGGGCTGTCATACAAAGAAGATGAGGCATTGCCATTAAACGAGAATGTATTGAACAAAGGGTTTACAGCACTGACATTCATGAAACATCTCATGCGCTCTCTCTCATATAAGAGTAAGTATGAAGACGCCACCACAGTTGTATCTGACATTTATGAAACATCTCATGCGCTCTCTCATATAAGAGTAAGTATGAAGACGCCACCACAGCTGCACATGCCATTATATAACTTTGTTTAGGGGAACTATGAATTGATGTTGATACATGTAATTGAACTTTGCCTAGCAGATTAGAGTGCTTTAGACAAGAGTCTACAGTAGGGAATATAATAATATACCTTTGAAAAATACATTGAGCCTAAGTCTGGAGGCCTGGATAATAGGGAGATTGAAACATACCCTTATGAGATAAGAATTGTGGAACATGTTATGTAAATAAAAGCCATTATGTTTGGAAATTCAACACTCAAGTTGGTTTAATCAATAAAAGGATGTGGAGTGGGTATGTGAGAAAGAGTTAAACCTATATAACATATATAGCCTTAAAACCACTAGTACGAGCTAGTCGCTATACAACACCTAGGAGAGAAGAACGTGGTCTGGGTTGAAGAAAAAGACGAACCTTATCTCATCCAGGAATCACCATCTCTGGCGAAAGGGGCCAGTCAAAAGAGATAGCTCTACTTAGGAGATAGGTCAAGGAAGGAATTAGACCGTTGGAATTAAATATTAGGCCGGCCTCAGTCACCTAGTTATATTTAGGATTGGGCAGGGACCACCACTGTGACATACTGTAATTTGCTGCCGTAACCAGTTCTCAGTTCTCAGGCCCGGTCACACCTCCTCCTATGATTTAGTATCTAACTATCGCTGCTATTAATCGGCAATTAAGCACCTAATGCAGACGACTAAGCCAATAAATGGTAGTTAAGATTACTCACTGAAAAATAAGTTGCTACAGTGGAAACAAAATAATTATTTCAAAAAATTTTAAGGCGAAAAAAAAATTCCCGTAATTATTAAAAATCCGCTACAAGTTCACCCCTGAAGTCAGATCGGGTAAGGGAGGCAATTAATCTGGACGTAATAGTCCGAAACGCACTCCTTAGCTTAGCTCAAACACCTACTGCTTCAGAACCCTGTGAATGTTATACACTCACACCTTTACCAGCGTTTAGTATTACAAAAGCAATATTAACATATATTCCGACAAAATCAACCTGTAACTCAAATGTATATATGCTCAAAACTGCTGTGGAAAAACCAATTATTAATTGTGTGGTCAGCACGCCCATAAACAGATCGATATGTCTAGGGGATAAATTATTTTAAAAGATATAAAACTCCACGAGACAATCACACTCTTACTCTATCTCAGAATATAGAAAATTCTTCTCCTTAAGTTCAAAATCCCGATAGACGAGACCCCATTCTGTCGTACATTTCTGATAGGGGGATTAAGACTTGGGTTGGTCCCTTCTGAATAAATTAGAATGAGTGATAGCCACAGTGAGAGATGATAAATAGAAATAGATTTCCACGAGTGAGATGGTAGAAATTTTTAGAGGCTGTCCCGGAAATCGAGAATCTCTCTCTCTCTTTCCGCCTATTTTTTACAACGGATCCAGAGGAGTCAGACAGTCTATAAAAAAATATATATATTAATATATATATATATATATATATATATATATATATATATATATATATATATTACCACTCACGTGCACACACACAATTGACAATATGTAGACTCACACACGTGGGAAAACTATAACAATGATTATACAGATACTTTCGGACGAGCTGACCAACGAGCTGATTTAGGTTCAAGAGAAATTTTAATTATCGTCTAAAATGTCATCACAACACACAAAATTACATCAAGCAAAATATACACAAAGTCATAAAAATCAATGGATTTCTACCAGAATGATAGACCCACCGTACGATCTTATCCCTCAAGGTATGCCCACAGTCCTGTTAGAAGAAAGTGATAGCCCCAAAGAACCAAGGATACAATTAGCGGTAATCTAATGATGTTTCCCCTTTTAAAGGTATGAACAGACTTAGATTAGTATGATCTATCCTAAGGAACAGTATCTTGTTTGTAACAAAGAAACTTGCATAAAGATATTACAAGTTGGGTGACATTTGGTATACTCAAAAAAAGGATCACTCCTTCCTGCTTTCTCTCGGTCCATTCATCAGGTCCCTGTCGTGCATTTCTCACTTTCTTACCCTATAACTTGCTGTTGTTCGCCGTCTGGCGCACGTTATGACACAATCTGTTTTATCGTTTGGTGAAGCGAATACCCAGCTCTGCAGATATTGGTTTCATCCAATTGGTCCGGGGAGCGTTCTCTTCAGGTGATAATTTTGTTCAGATTTTAAGTTAGTGTCACTTTATCAGTTCAAGTAAGAATTAGTGAAAGCGGGGTCACTGTGTCCGAATCACGAGGTTTCCACCTCTTAGGGAAAAATGTCAGGTTTGTAACTTTCGATCAAAGGGTACCTTCTTGGTCACACCACAAGTTGACAAAATTTGCGGAACGTTACTGTTTGTTGCCACAAGGGCGGAACTGTAATTAAGTTTTCTCAGGAAGAATCAAAATCAGGCACAAGAGGCCCGTTATCTCATTTAACCGTTAAAGTACTAAAAAAGAATGTGCACCAAGTCACTCTAAGGAAAATGTTTTAGTTCTTCACAGATATTAACCATCAGTACTTAACGCTGGCAAAGTTGGGTCACCCCACTATTCACTGAATAAAGGAAAAAACACACATAAAATAATTATACATTCTAGGTACTCGTTATAACTTACATTTTAAACTGCAAGCGTACAGCTTGGCTTATCATTTAAAACTTCCCGTGAAATCAGTTATATTTAAAAAAATCAATCATCATGAATTAGGAACACATACGTATTCCGTCAACACTCATAAGGCATCTAGCATTTATAAGTTAGTTTTAAAGTATTCTCGACTGAGTATTTAGCAGTTAGATTAAATTCATTAATAGCCGACTGAGTTTTAGCTAGAAATTATAATTTTTTTGTTTTCCACTGTAACTCGTCACTATAAAATAATACAGACTATATAAATTAAACACTCTGCATAAAATATAACTAGTGAAATATGAAATAAGCGATTATCACTTTAAATACTTCACAAAATATTAGATACTTACTTAGTCGTTCCCTAAGTAAGTATCTAATATTAGATACTTAATATAATATATTTACCTCAACACAGAACTACAGGTGATTGCACACTTTAGAATTATACGCTGATATATTTATTTGAAGTCTAGAAGCTCGGCAAATTTTCGAACAAACTAAGAGCTTCGCTATACAGCTTATTCTATTCACGAGCCACCTGTCTACTGCGAATTTTGAGGACTGAATGAAAATAAAGTTTAAACTCTCGTTAATATATTAAACAGAGAAAGGATGTGCGTTACTTTCAAAACCCGAAATCTCCCCCCCCCCCCTCCCCCCTCTCTTAACACCTGCGTTACCTTAGACGTATGCCGTAACTGCCAACAGTGCGTCTTTGACACCTACGTTAACAAACTGACCGTGGAGCGCGAGTGTCATGGAAAAACCCAGACTATATGTCTGCTCTGAGCGAGCATGTCTGGCGCGATTCACACCTCCGTCTAACTATCGGACAGTGAGCGCTCATGTCAGATGCGAATGCCAGACGACCCGTTTCCCCTGCAGAGGGCGATTTTCACACTTTGCCGGGAGCTAGCCTGACGAAAAACTCTCGTCACAGATGAGAATGTAGACGATATGTCTGCATCTTCTGTCTGCCTAGACGAGTATTCACCCATTCTGTCGTCCCGCAGCACTGACATCTACGTAATAGAATGCGTATCAGTATGAGAAAGAAAAACGTTAAAGTGAGAATGGGAAGGAAATATTTTTCGCAAACGAACGAATGCGAAAAATACAGGAAAAAGGTAAAGAGTGATAATAAATTAGAGGACACGGGTGGAAGAAAGAAAGAATATATAGAAAATTTATTGATCATAAAACTCTATGTGACAGTTCATGTACTTCTTGGATCTTGAGTTTATATACATCTTCTACCTTGAGTTCATATACATCTTGTGTCTTGAGTTCATATAAATCTTGTATCATGTGTTCATTTACATTTTTTTATCTTTAGGTTATCAACATCATTTATCTTGATTTCATATACATCGTCTATCTTCAGTTCATACACATCTTGTATCATGAGTTTATTTAAATATTTTATCTTGAGTTTATAAACATAATTTAACTTGAGTTCATATACATCTTGTATCTTGAGTTCATATACATCTTTTATCTGGAGTTAATTCACATCTCATATCTTGAGTTAATTTACTTCTTATATCTTGAATTCATATACATCTTGTAACTTGAGATCACATACATCAAGTATCTTGAGCTCATTTACATCTTATATCTTGATTTCATTTACATATTATATCTTGAGTTCATTTACATGTTGTATCTTGAGCTCATTTACATCTTATATCTTGAGTTCATTTACATATTGTATCTTGTGTTCATTTACATCTTGTATCTTGAATTCATTTACATCATGTATCTCGAATTCATTTACATCTTATATCTTGAGTTCATATACATCTTGTATCTTGAGTTCATATATATCAAGTATCTTGAGCTCATTTACATCTTATATCTTGAGTTCATTTACATCTTATATCTTGAGTTCATTTACATCTTATACCTTGAGCTCATTTACATCTTATATCTTAAGCTCATTTAAATCTTGTATCTAATTTTCATTTACATCTTGTAACTTGAGGTTCTTTACATCTTATATCTTGATTTCATATACATCTTGTATCTTGAGTTCGTAAGGAGGCAGCCCCTCCACCATGCAAAGGCACAACAGGCCAATCACCTGTTTGCTTTAAACCACGATTACGAGTAACACAAGAGAGAAAACCGGACTGATTCTAAAGGCGACGAACTGGAACGGACTACGGACTACGACTTATGGAACATGGAACACAAGAAGTATAAATGGGAAGGAAGAGGAGCTGGTGGAAGAGATGAGGAAAGCAAAACTAGAAATCCTGGCTATAACGGAAACAAAGAAAAAAGGACAAGGAGTCATGGATCTCAATGGCAACACGCTGCTCTACAGTGGTGTACCCATATCCGAAAGAGCTAAAGGGGGTGTGGGTTGCATTGTGGCCCAAAATCAAAAAGATAGTATCAAGGGGTGGAACTTTGTCTCAGAGCGCATTATGGTTGTGAAACTAAAAGAAGGAGAAACCATAGTCAACCTGGTCATAGTGTATGGGCCAAATGAGGATGAGAGAGCAGAGGTCAAGGAGGAATTCTTCGAGCTGCTTCAAAGGACAGTGGATGACTGCCTAGATGAAGTTATCATGCTCGGAGATTTTAATGCCAGAGTTGGAAATGACCATGCTAGGTGGGGTGGAGTTATCGGAAGATATGGAGAAGACACTCTCAATGACAATGGAAAGCGACTCCTTAGATTCTGCAGTGAGCAGAATCTGATCATTACAAACACAAAGTTCCCCCATAAGCGCATACATGCATACACTAGATGTGAACCAACAAAGAATGAGAAGTCAGTGATTGACTATGCCATTGTTCGGAGAAGCTCATTCAAATATGTCCGAGATGCAAGAGTCTGGAGGGGGCCAGAGATTGGAAGTGATCACTACCTGCTAACAATCAAACGAACAACTGAAAGAGTTGCTCAGCCTAGGAACTGCTCAACATCACGCAAGAAACCAAGTAAACGAGCAGGAGAAATGAGCATTAGGACCTACAAGCTGAGAGAGCCAGAAATTAAGACCAGATATCAGGGGCTTATTGCTGCAGCGGTGAACAACACAGAAGAACAACCTGATGACTTGGAAACCCTCTGGATTAAATTCAAGGATATCATAAAGACAGCTGCTGCAGAAGCATGTGGTGAAGTCCGATTTGGGAACCAGAGAAAGAGGACACCTTGGTGGACAGAGGAAGTCAAAGAGAAAATAAGAGAGAAGAAAATGGCATGGAAACAATACTTAGGAGCTAAAAACACAACAGGACAAATGGAAAAATATAGAGAATATGTGACACTCAGAACAGAAGTAAAGAACAAAGTGCTAGCCGCAAAACAGAAGTCCTGGGAAGAATTTGGAGAAAAGCTAGAAAAAGATGCACAAGAAAACCAGAAATTGTTCTATAAGACCCTAAAGAACATGAGGAAGGAAAAACAATGCCCTCTCAAATTTATAAAGGACAAGCAAGGCAAATTGCTTACTGCCCCGAAGGAAGTAATGGAAAGATGGAAAGAATATTTCTCAGAACTCCTTGATGGTGAGCAAGGTCAAGCATCAGAAATGATAACCACTAGCACAGAAGAGGAAACCAATGGTGATGAAGATGACATAAAGATGGAAGAACTGAAGGCAGCACTGGAGAAAATCAAGATGGGCAAAGCAGCAGGGCATGATGGTATAACACCAGAAATGGTTAAGTACATGGGAGCATCAGGCGACCTGTTACTCTTAAGGGTCCTACAGGCAGCATGGTGCAACAAGACCATACCAAAGGATTGGGAGATCGCCATCATAACACCAATTTTCAAAAAGGGTGACAATCGACAGTGTGGAAACCATAGAGGCATATCCCTTCTCAGTGTCCCTGGAAAAATCTACTCTAGAATCCTAGAGCAGAGACTCCGACGCCTAGCTGAGCCACAATTGGATGAGGTCCAGTGCGGATTCCGAGCAAACCGAAGTACTCAAGACCTAATCTTCACACTCAGACAGCTGAGTGAAAAGGCCCTTGAGTATAAGAGTGAGATCCATCTTTGTTTCATAGATCTGGAAAAGGCGTTTGACAGGGTCCCTTGGAGCAAACTTTGGGACTGTTTGGCAAGGAAGAATATTCCAGCACCTCTGATTCATGCTATACAGAGCTTCTACAAGTCTTGCAGAAATTATGTGAGGACAGCAAACCATAAGTCAGAAGAGTTCAGGACCACCACTGGTGTAAGACAAGGTGATATCCTATCACCTTACCTCTTCATACTCCTTATGGACGATGTCATCAAGGCATGTAAGGAGAGAACAAGAAAGTATTCAGTGGGGTACTGGAAGATGAGACAGGTCTATATTTCAGAGCTGGCATTTGCTGATGATGTTGCCCTGATTGCTAAATCAGAGGCACATCTCCAATCCAACCTGCAAGTCTGGAAGGAAGAGCTGGAGAAGAGAGGGATGGTCATAAGCAGCTCTAAAACAAAATCCAAGGTGATATCACGAGAAGAAAGAAGACATCAGATTAAGCTGGGAGAACAGGTCCTGGAGCAGGTCGACCACTTTAAATACCTCGGAGCTATTATAGACCGAAAGGGAGGCATCAAAGAAGAGTTGGCCACTCGAAAAGCAGCAGCTGGGAGACTTTTTCAGGCCATAAATCGAGGATTCCTCAGCAAGAGAGAGGTTGGTAAGAAAACGAAGATGGCTGTATACCGCTCCACCTATGTCCCAGTCTTGACATATGGATGCGAGTCATGGGCAATGACTACAACCCATAAAAGCCAGATCCAAACCTCAGAAATGAGATATCTGAGGAAGGTGGTTGAAGTAACAAGAAGAGACATGGTACGCAACCAGACGATACGTCAAGGCCTAAAATGCCACCCCCTACAGAGCCAAGTAGAACAGTCCCAACTAAGATGGTTTGGCCATGTCTGCAGAATGGGAGAAGATCGGCTACCACGACAAGCATGGGAAACAAAGAGCCAAGGATCCAGACCCCGAGGACGACCCAGAGTCCGCTGGGAGGACAACATTAGACAACCTTTGAAGGACCGAGGACTAGAATGGAACCAGGCCAGGAGGAAGACAGCCGATAGAATAGTCTGGCGCTCTCTCTTCCAAACCTCTACACCTCACGGTAGAAGGGGAACGACTAAGTAAGTAAGTAAGTAAGTATCTTGAGTTCATATAAATCATGCATCTTGAGTTCATTTACATCTTATACATTGAGTTTATATACATCTTATATCTTGACTTCATTTACATCTTATATCTTGAGTTTATTTTCATCTTGTATCTTGAGTTCATATACATTATGTATCATGAGTTCATTTACATCTTATATCTTGAGTTCATTTACATCTTATATCTTGAGTTCATATACATCTTCTATCTTAAGTTCATTTAACATCTTATATCTTGAGTTCATATGCATATTGTATCTTGGATTCATTTACATCTTATATATTGATTTCACATACATCATGAATCTTGAGTTCATTTACATCTTGTATTTTGAGTTCATTTACATCTTATATCTTGAGTTCATTTACATTTGATATCTTGAGTTCATATACATCATGTATCCTGATTTCATTTACATCTTGTATCCTGAGTTAATATTCATGTTGTGTCTTGAGTTCATATACATCTTGTATCTTGAGTTCATATACATCTTGTATCTTGAGATTATTTACATCTTATATCATGAGTTTATTTACATTTTGTATTTTGAGTTTGTAAACATCATTTATCTTGAGTTTACATACATCTTGTATCTTGAGTTCATATACAGCTTGTATCTTGAGTTCATATACATCTTGTGTCTTGAGTTCATATACATCTTGTATCTTGAGTTCATATACATGTTGTATCTTGAGTTCATATACATCTTGTATCTTTAATTTACTTCTTGTATCATGAGTTTATTTACATTTTTTATTTTGAATTTATAAACATCATTTTTCTTGAATTCAGATATATCTTGTTTCTTGAGTTTATAAAGATCATGTATCTTAAGTTCATATACATTTTGTATCTTGAGTTCATTTACACCTTGTATTTTGAGTTCATATACATCTTGTATCTTGATTTCATATACGTCATGTATCTTGAGTTCATTTACTTCTTATATCTTGAGTTCATTTACATCTTATATCTTGAGTTCATTTGCATCTTATATCTTAAGTTATGCGACAGCGGCCACCCCCTGGGCAACGGCTTTGACAGGCCGGCTAAACTAGGTGAGGGTAGCCGACTGGTTATAAACCTTCAGTGAGTTAGGGTCTGCCTACCCATGCATGCTAAGACTGGATTCGATAGACTGCGCGGAAGAAACAACCTATTGGTTCACCGGGCATGACGGCGATTACCAGCAACGCGCTGTGGAGAGTAAGGAGCACGGCAAGGCACGTAGAAAGCCCTGGTCATCCACTGCACCTGACTTCATCTCCAGTCGTCTTGACTTGTCTTGCCACTGGATTCAGATGGACCCAGGCGAAAGAGTGAGGTCGACGAATTGCGCAACACTTCCTCACTTTAATCGAAATCACTGCGCAAGTCACTTTTTCATCCATTCATCCATCCACTCACAACAAGTCCTGTGGCGATGGGCGAGCGGCGAAGCGGCAGGCATGGGTACGCTGGCAGTCGTAGTCGCAGACCTACACACAGGCGGCTCAGGCCATATGGTCGTCTTCCACTGATCGGAGCAGCAGTGGGATTCGGCAGCCCCCTGAGTGTCTGAGCAGCTCTCTTTAGGAAAGCACTGCTCACCTCCATGGCATGAGGAATGGGCTAGAAAAGGTGCCCTAAACATTGCCTGCTCCACCATTACCTAACCAGCTTACCGCGGTTGGTGGGTACCCTACTTCAGCGGGCGACACATGAGAAAAAGTAAAGACAGATTTTTCCCCCTCATTCTAGGCGCATGGAATGTGCGCACTCTCCTTGACAAAGACTTTAACGCAAACAGACCTGAGAGGCGAACTGCCCTGATTGGGAGAGAACTGGCCAGATACAACATTGACATAGCAGCACTGAGTGAAACTCGACTTGCAGGCGAGGGCCAATTTTGCGAAAAGGGTGCAGGTTATACATTCTATTGGAGCGGAAGAGGAACTGAAGAAAGACGAGAAGCAGGGGTTAGATTTGCAATCAAAACAGCACTTGTTGGCAAGTTAGCGGGTCCCCCAAAGGGAATAAATGACCGACTCGTGACAGTCAAGATCCCCCTGCTTTATGGAAGAAAACATGCCACCATCATTGTCGCATATACACCAACTATGACAATCCAGGATGACGTCAAGGATAAGTTTTATGAAGAACTACATGCAGTCATTGCATCAGTTCCTAAAGCAGATAAGCTCATAATTCTAGGTGACTTTAATGCAAGAGTAGGCTCAGATAACATCTCATAGAATGGCACTATTGGAAAGTGCGGCGTGAGTTGCTGTAACAGCAATGGACTTCTTCTCCTCCAGACTTGCGCAGAACATGGCCTCCTTGTCACCAACATCATTTTTCGACTTCCTACCCTCAACAGGACCTCCTGGATGCACCCTCGCTCAAAGCATTGGCACTTAATTGACTATGTATTTGTTAGGAAGAAGGACAGGCAAGATGTCCGGGTGACCAAGTCTATGTGTGGTGCCGAATGCTGGACTGATCATCGCCTCATTGTGTCTAAACTTAAAATTCGTATCCAACCAGCCAGGCGCTATCAGGGGAAGAAAACTCATAAAAGGCTGGATGTCACCAAACTAAAGAAGACAAAAATCAAACAGTCATTTACTGACACCCCCTAGAAGACCGTCTCAAATCTATCTCGTTAGACCGCCAAAGTGTGGAAACAAATTGGGCAGCCCTAAGTGAGCAGATCTACAACACTGCTACAGAGGTCCTGGGTCCCGCCATCAAGAAACAAAATGACTGGCTTGATGAGAACTCAGATGATATAAAGAAGATGTTGGCTGAGAAACACCATCTCCATAAAGCATATTTAAATGATCCAAAATCTACATCAATGAAAGACGCTTTCAACAACATGCGTAGAATCGTCCAACATAAGCTACGCCAGATGCGGCATTCATGGCTGAGTAATAAAGCAGATGAGCTCCAAGGCTTTGCTGACAGCCATGACTTGAAAAATATTTACCATGCACTCAAAGCGGTCTATGGTCCAACATCATCAGGATCATTTCCCCTCCTTAATGCAAATGGAAAAACACTAATTACAGACAAGGAAAAAATTCTCCAACGCTGGGTCGAACACTTTAATAATATTCTGAAACAGCCATCATCTATTAACGACGAAGCCATCATCCGCCTTCCTCAAATTCCTATAAATGAAGCACTAGATGATATACCAACTCTGGTGGAAACTCAAAAAGCGATTCGTCAACTTTCTGGTGGAAAGGCCCCCGGCTCCGATTCAATTCCTGTTGAGGTTTATAAAGATGGCGGTACAGTTCTGATAGAGAAACTTCACATGATCTTCCAGCAAATGTGGCAGAGTGAAACCATCCCACACGATCTCAAAGATGCGTCAATTATACATCTATATAAACGTAAAGGTAATCGCCAAGACTGTAACAATCATCGATGCATCTCTCTTTTATCAATCGCTGGGAAGATATTCGCCAGAATCCTTCTGAATCGCCTTACGGCTCATCTTGACAAAGGTCTTTTACCTGAAAGTCAGTGTGGATTCCGGAAAGAACGTAGAACCACCGATATGGTGTTCGCTGCAAGACAGTTACAAGAAAAATGCCAAGAACAGCACTTTGACCTGTACACAGCTTTCATCGACTTGACAAAGGCGTTCGACACGGTCAGTAGACAGGGTCTATGGAAGATCATGGCAAAATACGGCTGCCCAAAGAAATTTATCTCAGTAATGCAGCAACTGCATGATGGAATGCAGGCTAGAGTTCAGGAAACGGTGAGCTGTCGGAGACTTTCCCCATCTGAAACGGAGTTAAACAAGGGTGTGTACTTGCACCGACTCTTTTCAGTATCATGTTTTCTGCTATGATGACTGATGCTTTCAGAGACGGGGACACAGGAATCGACATCAGATATCGTATTGATAGAAAATTGTTTAACCTTAGGAGGCTTCAAGCAAAAACCAAGGTCAAATCACACACCATCAGAGATCTTCTGTTTGCTGACGATTGTGCCCTTAGTGTTGGCTCAGAGGCTGATCTGCAGCACAGCGTGGATAGATTCTCCGAAGCCTGTGCCAACTTTGGGCTTACCATCAACATGGAGAAAACAGAAATCATGTACCAACCCGCTCCTGGCAAAGTTTATACTGAGCCAATCATCAAGGTAAATGGGGAGAAACTGAATGTTGTGAACAGATTCACATACCTTGGTAGCACACTTTTCCAGAACATCGTCATTGATGATGAGGTAAACACCAGGATCTCCAAAGCCAGCAGCACATTTGGCAGGCTATACACCAACGTTTGGCATCGAAGTGGCATTAGTCTACAGACAAAGCTGAAGGTGTACAGAGCTGCGGTGCTTCCAGTGCTGCTTTATGCATGCGAAACATGGACTGTATACAGGCGCCACGTAAAGAAGCTAAACCACTTCCATACAGTCTGTCTCAGGAAGATAATGAACATCAAATCGCAAGACAAGATCCCGGATACCGCCGTTCTTGACAGAGCTGGTATCCCTAGCATCCATACTATTCTGATGCAGTCACAGATTCGCTGGGCAGGTCATGTAGTGTAGCGAGATCTGTGAGATAATCGCTAAATTCAGTAAGATTTTAGTCCTATGGTAATAAATAAACCCGCCCTAGGGTGCCTGCCTAGCGACGTCTTCGACGCCAGTATAGCGCTGCCTTTGGTGCAGTGTAAATGCTTATAAAATGCTTATAAAAGCCTATACTATTTCCTAGTTTACTCCTTGAGACTTTAATTTTAACATAGTGTCCGATCTGCTGCACAAAACTGAGGCAAGACTTATAATTAACGATCTGCCAGAACTACGACACCAAACTGGCGTTTGAATTAACGAAAGATTTTAACTTTAACGCAATAATTAGTAGTAACTCGGACATTTTCCAGTAGTAAGAACGAAACAATTGTAATAATTAACGCAAAATACTACCAACGTTTTGAAAAAAAACCCTCTTCGCTCTGCACGCGGTTCCTTTACTATATCCACGCTGTGGGCAAAGCCAGCGGATATAAACACACAGACAGTTTAAATTCTCGCCGCGTAGTGTATTTCTGACGTCATCCAAACTAGTTGGTTTATTTGAATAATTAAAAAAAATGATAGAGACAGGGGGGAAGATGGCCGACTTGTGTAAAAGTTATATTTGACGATTGACAGTGACAAAAACTGAAAATCCAAACCATAATGAAACTGACCATAAAAATCATATATTCGGGTAGCTTAGTGTCTCATGAGAAAGAATATGTTTTAATGTATATGGTAGTCCAAGTATTAGCCAAGTTATTGAGATAATACTATATGTCTACGAACGCTAGGACGGACGGACTGTTGTTCTTGCTCGTTTAGACATAACGTTATTGGGGACGCAAGTTTAAAAAAGAGGCATTGGAGTAATTCAAATCCAATTGGGTGGTATAAGAGTATAGGAGTAAAGGGGGGAGGTAGGAAAACGTTAACAAAAACTGAACATCTTTTTGTATTGGTATAACTAACGCAGACTGACCAATGGACTACGAGACACATAGTTTGTTTGGAATTATGTTTTTGTTTTTTTCAAAACTAAATTCAAAATTTGGTAGTCGCCTGATTTCATTGGCCAGTTCTAATAGATATTGGCAAAAGGCTTAGGGATCTCGTGGTCATTTGGCAAGACATTTTTCTATCAACAAGTACGTTGAGAGCAGATGTGATAAATTATAATAATAATACTAAATTCACAGTCTGGACAGGGCAGAGAAAACTGAGGCCATATCTTTTGTCAGTCAACGTTATTTGTGTCATACTTCTTTGAATTTGTGGTAAAAATGCTTTATGTATTAATATGCTTGATTAAAACTGCAAAAGTTAGATACTGCTATTGGGAAAAGTGAAGGACATGCCGGGAGTAAACATTATTGAGTCCTCACATTGAACTGTATTTGACTGTTGCATATTGTTATGATTTTGTATTAATATTATTGTATTAGAAGATGTTAGTAAGCCTCAGTGTTCCATGAACACTCTTCAACATGCCTAGAGCGTTCATAATTAATTAAGAAAAGACAATCATACAAAAAGAAGATGTGGTTACTCCACGTTATTGTATTGAAGAAAACTATGGAAAAGTACAGTGGCGTATCTGCCATAAAGACCTGAGGTGTGGTCACAGTAAGGTGTGAGTCATATAAATTAGGGGCTAGTGGACTTGTATTGCACATGAGGCTGACCCCATACCATCATGTGTACATTAGTGATAAAAAATTGTGATCAGATGTGAAAAGGCCCGGGTGTCAATTATTGCAGGGTTTCATTTCCTGTTTCCAGCCGGTGACAGGAAACCTGATGAGTGATTGTAAAGAAAAAAGTCTCCTTTCAAAAGTTTATGCTGTCAGCAGATAGCCTGAAGGAGCTTGGGTGTGCCGATCTATATATTCTCTGCAGCGACATACTGACTTGTTATCTTCATACCAAGAATCCCATGTGATGTGTTAACATCTGGCACATCTGACACTTCATTCAAATAAGAATTGTTATTTCCAAGAATAAACAGATTTATATGGGGCGTGATGAAACAACAGCTCCTCCTAACAAATGACTAACACTAGTAGTTATTAAAGTTTTGGTCTGTGAATACACCTACAGGAATAATATAGTGACATTATACTTATTGGACAAAGAGTCCAAACATTTTAGTTAATCAGTATATGTAAAATATATTTTCCTCATTTTCAAAGACCTGTCCAAAAGAGAAGGCAGGACAGGCAGATTAAATTGTACAACGAAAAAAGAATTCAATTTTAAAGAAAACTTTAAACACAGTCTTATTCATTTCCTTATAGTGAGTTAAAGTGTGTTGTGTTGATGTACCACCATTGTCATTTCACCCCTATACACTAGACACATCATACACCAGCCATTAGAATTAAAATACAGACCGTGTGAGATCTACGGAGGTAGCATTAGGTTCCCTGCAAATACATCATCATCATCATCATCATCTTTTAGAGTCAGGGGCCTACATTTTCTCGATCTCACACGGTTGGCACAGACACAGCTTTCTTTATTTTTAGGTAACATCTTAACCTCCCCAACAAATTACACTTGCTACATATATTGGTAGGCTTGTCCGGGATTTGAACTTCTAGTACTACATAAATTGGGGTCCTGGTCTGGGATTTAGCATTAACAACATTTCTATTTACACAGGGAATCCCCATTATTAATATTGCCCAAGATTTGGGAATTTTATCAAGTGTCAGAGCCTGCAATAATTATTTAGAGTTGTACTTATTTTAGAAATTGAGTTAGAACATTTTAGTATTTATCAGATGGCAGATTTTGCCAAGTTTCGCTATGCTGCAGTGCAGACTGCTAGAGACATGAACATGGAGGGTCAAGTCTTGATTGACTATGTCACCTCAGAATGTGATAAGTTTATTGCTAGGGAAGAACATAGGTTAGCTGAAGAGAGGAGAATGCAGTTAGAAGATGCTAGGGAGATGAAGAAATTAGAGTTAGATAGAGAGGCTCAGAAAGAAATCAAAAGGTTGCAAATTGAGGCTGAGAAGGTGGCTAGGGCCTTAAAGGCTGATAAAGAGGCTGAAATCAAGAGGCTCCAATTGGAGGAGAGAAAAATTGAGGCAGAAGATAAAATATTAGAGAAGGAAACAGAAGAAAAGAGATTGGCTGCCGCGAGGGAAGCAGAATATAAATGATTAGAGAGGGAAGCAGAAGATAAAAGATTAGAGAGGGAAGCAGAAGATAAAAGATTACAGAGGGAGCATGAGCTGCGACTGAGAGAGTTAGAGTTGCAGGGCCGTGCTCCTGACTATTGTCACAGCCCCTCGACCTCTGATGCTACTGCTAGTCAGGAGGCCTCCAACTCAGCAATGGGGTTTCACTTAGATTATTTTGTTGAGAGAGACGATGATATTGAAGCATATTTAAGTAGGTACGAGGTATTAGATACAACTTATGGGCTAGAAAAAGAAAGATGGAGCCTGAAGTTATCCCAAGGTCTTAGGGGAACAGCTTATGAAGTGTTTTCCAAAAGGAGCAGGAATGACCAAGACAATTATGACATGTTAAAGCAGGCTCTTTTGCTAAGGTATGAAAAGAACGGAGAATTTTATAGAAAAAAATTTAGAAATGCCAAGCTACTGTTGGGTGAGACCTATCACCAGTTCTCTGGACGGTTAGAGATGTACTTGGAGAAATGGACTGCTCTGGGGAAAACCCAAGATCTTAAAGAAATGATCCTTATTGAGCAATTGAGAGAGTCCATGGCTCCAGACTTGAGAAAGTTTCTCATGGAACAAGGTGCAGAGAGGCTGGGTGAGTTACTTAATGTCGCTGAGAGGTATCAGGCAGCCCAGGCAGAGGTAGCTGGCGCCAAAAAAGAAACATGTAGACAATTATAAGGCTCCACAAAACTCTAATAAATTTGACAACAAAGGTAAGCAAAACTCTGATAGGCGACGAAATGACTATAAAAAAAATCCACAGTTTAATGACAGGAAATATGAGGAAAGAAAACCTTTTCATCAAGGTAGATTATATTGTAAATGATGTAAGAGAGAGGGTCATGACACCAAAGTTTGTAACAGAAAAACCTCCTTCCTGCGCTGCTATCAAGATGGGGAACAAGGGAGAAAAGGACAAACCTACTGGACAGCAGGAACCTTATCACCCCCCAGTGTGTGAGGATGTAGTCTGCAATGGGGTCACCATTAGGTGTCTCTATGATACAGGCTTAGATTTTTATTCTGTCGTGAGTACGCACTTGGTGAACCCAGATCAGTATACCACAGAAACAGTGAAGATACAAGGGGCGACCAGGGACCTACCTCTCATGACACTTCCCATTGCAAGGATAACAGTGAAAACTCGCTATGTGGAAGGAGTAATCAGAGCAGCAGTGCTAGACGTCCCCATTTACCCTCTGATATTGGGGTATCGTTATGTCTTCTTGGGGAATCCCAAGAGACCTGTGGTCATGGCAGCAGTGCAGACCAAATCACAGTCCAAGAAGGAAGAAGATGAACCTATAAATACTCATCCAGAAGAGATGAGGAAGGCACAGGCTGAGGATAGGTCACTCAAGCCTTGTTTTAAAAAATTACCTAAATGCCACACACCTCCAAGCAAAGGAGATTATTATATGAAGAACAAATTGTTATATAGGAAGACCGGAACTGGAACAAAGTGTCATGCACAACTGGTACGTCCTACTTCATATAGGGAGAGCGTGATGGAATTCGGACATGCGATTCCCTTCAGTGGTCACATGGGGATCAGCGCAACAGGACAGCGTATAGCTTGTCATTATTTCTGGCCAGGGATAACGGAGGATATAAAGAGATATGTAAAATCCTGTCCAGAGTGTCAGAGAGTAGCTCCGAATCATTGGACTGCTCCAGCAGCTCTAGGGGAAATGCCCATAGTGGGAACACCTTTTGAGAGAGTTGCAGTGGATATTGTGGGACCTCTCACTCGAACCAAGAGGAGGAACAGTTACATCCTTACTCTGGTGGACACTTGTTCTATGTGGGGAGAGGCGGTAGCCCTGTCGTCAATCGATTCGAAACATGTGGCACAGGCATTACTTACTATATTAACGAGGTTAGGATTCCCGCATCAAATCTTGACTGATAACGGCTCACAGTTCAAGAGGAAACTAACAGAAGAAGTTTTTAGGTTATTTCAAGCCAAGCACTTTCATTGTAGTCCGTATCACCCCCAAGGGAACGGCCATGTAGAGAGGTTCAACGGGACTCTCATTTCTATCCTGAGAAAGCTGGCACATGAGAAACCCGATACGTGGGACCAATATTTGCCCGCTGCGTTGTTTGCGTATCGGGAAGTTCCACATAATTCAACCGGGATGGCACCCGCAACCCTGTTATTTGGGAGGCCAATAAAAGGTCCACTAGAAGCCTTGCTAAGGACGTGGACAGATGAGAAGGCAGAAGAGACCGTTACTTCATCATATCAATACGTGAACGAACTGACCACTCGTTTAAAAACTAGTTGGAAACTGGCAAATGAAAATTTGAGACAAGCCAGGAAGAAGCATGCTGCTTATTATAACAAAAAAACGAAGGATAGGGAGCTTGCTGTAGGGGAGAAGGTGCTTCTTCTATTACCAGGCAGCAGCAATAAACTTCAAATCGGATGGCAAGGTCCATATACAGTTTTGGAAAAGGTATCCAGAACAAATTATAAGATAGTCAAGAAGGGAAAGGAAAAAGTCTATCATGTGAAACTTTTGAAGAAATATCTGGACAGACAAGTCCAGGAAGGAACACACTTAATGGCCTTGTCTATCGCAACCGAAATGAAAAATGATCCTCTCACCTCAGTTGAATATCCACTGAAACCCAGTGAAACTTTTGCACAGGTGAAAATCAGTAATCACCTGACAAAAGGACAGAGGGAGAAGATTCAAAAGGTCCTGGAGAAACATACAGACGTTGTTGACCTCTACGTTGTGTAGATTTGGATATAGATTGTTGGTGTATTCTCCACTGTTATATATAGGTAGATTATGGCTGTTGGTGGTTGTATCGTGCTGTAATGTTATATCGCGAATGGGTGGTATAGAAGTTCGCCAAGGTGGACATCCAGGTTGTAGTGGAGACTTGTATCATAAGACGTAACGTACAAATATGTGTGTGTGTAGTTCATCACATTGACAGGAGTAGGTGTACAGTTGATGTAGGTAGTTCTTAAACATATCACAGGTATGAAGTCAATAATGTGGGTGAACAGCTGTGGACTTTTTCTACCAATTAGTAAAGTCACAGTCACAAGACAATGTAGGCACATCCATATAATCTTGACATAGAAACATGGCGGACATGAAGACAGTTCACTTTGAATGTATAAGTTGTAAATTAATCAAATTCATATCTATATGTCAGTAAGTTCCTGACTCCACATTATTCATCATTCCAAACTCGTAGCAACACCTACTATCTGTTCGTCCTGACTTTACAACGTCAGATACCTTCTTAAATATCTCTCCTTAAATCACTCTTCTTCAGTCGACCCCCAAACATGGCGGGTGACACAAGGATAACATGGTCCATCACTCTAATCGGACGTAGCGTGAAGATCTGTCCTTTCGACGATAGGCTTATAAAACTCCCTCATGTATCAGGCGAGTTTCCTTTTCCAACGTTATCGTAATAACAGCTTGTAAACCATCCGGTCTTCCACTCCGGACGGTCATACATTAGGCCTCTGCGAACAGTAAACTCTGTGAGTTCCCTCGTGTGCAGACATGGACGTTTAAATACAAGAGCTAGACATATCGCTAATCATGCGAGTCTTTAGAATAATGTTAGTCTCCTGGGTTTCTGTGCGTGCATATAGACTTAACAGTCTTAAATGGCTCCAACGGGCTTAATACATTGCAAATTCGTCCTATCAACCACAGTGAGTACACCTCACCGGTTGATCCAAAAATATATTCAGTTTGCACTGAGAACAAGGAAGTGTAATTATATCAACTCTACCTTGTCATAGAATCCGCACACAACTATATAGTAACTATCAATAAATAACACTGGGGAATTCTATAATATTTTGTGGAAGAAATTCCATCCCCGAAACAATGCAGAAAACGTCCAGACATTTTTCGTCTGACTAACCCAGGTCACAACATGACGGCCTTTCTTGTCGGAAATCTGCTACGCACTAACTTGCCTAGTTTTTACACATGCGCAGTGCGCGTCAACCTTTGACCTATCCGTCAGATGGTATATATTCAATATAGGACTTCAGGAGCAGGTAACTAAATATTTACTTTTTCCAAAAGTTAAATTTAGGTATTCGCCCCTTAAATTAGGGTTCCAACGAAAATTACTTTAGAATCGAAATCTTGTTACAACATATTTTCTTACATAACAAGTATACAGATAAACTATATTGCCATATAGCAAAGACTGCACGTAACAGTCTTGTTAACGGATAAGCCGGGCACACCAATTTGTTGGAATATGATATGAAACTACTAGACCCAACACCCATCTGTATGAGGCCCTATTCTATTCCTTTCGCTAAGGAAAAAGCTTTGAAAGAGGAGATAGATTATTTGTTACAAGAAGGGATTATTTCTCACAGTGAATCTCCTTATAGCTCTTGTGTGGTTTTGTTGCAAAAACCATCTGGAGAACATAGACTGTGCATAGATTACAGGAAACTGAATGCTGTCACTACTCAACTATTTGCCAGACCGAACAAGGCAAAATATTTTTCTAAGGTGGATCTTAGCAAAGGCTATTATCAAATTCCAGTAAAGCCTGAGGTTCAACCTTATTTTGCCTTTAGCACCTCGGAAGGCCATTATGAGTTCACCATGCTGCCGTTTGGGTTGAAAAATGCCCCGAGAGTGTTTTCTAGGATGATGCGAAAATTGTTGGATCCCCTGAAAAATCCATGTATCTCGAATTTCATGGATGATATCCTCATTGCTACTGAAACATTTGAGGAACACGTTAACTCTTTAAATATACTGTTTGATAGACTCAGAGAGGCTAACTTGACGGCTAGACCAACTAAATGTTGTATTGGATGTAAAGAGTTGGAATTCTTGGGACATACCATAAATCAGGGTAGCATGACCCCTGACCCCAAGAATCTGGAGAAATTGAAAAGAGCACCCAGGCCACAAACAAAGAAAGATGTGCGATCTTTTGTGTCTTTGTGTGGTTTCTACCAAAAGTACATTAAACATTTTAACTCTATATGTGCTCCTCTGACGGATTTAACTCGAAAGGGACAATCTGATACAATTAATTGGTCAGCACAGTGTGAATTGGCTTACCAGGAGTTAAAAGAAAAACTCACAAGCAGGCCGGTATTGAAATTGCCTGACTTGAATCAAGAATTTGTCGTGAGAAGTGACGCAAGCAATGTGGGCCTAGCCACTACATTGTTGCAACGGACCTCCTCACAAGATGGAGAATTGTACCCAGTCGCGTATGCAAGCCGCAAGTTGAACAAAGCGGAAAAAAATTATTCAACAAGTGAAAAGGAATGTTTCGCGTTAATATATGCTATAAAAAAATTCCAGATTTATCTATATGGTAGGACATTTGTGGTACAAACAGACCATTAACCGCTCGTATTTTTGTCACAGGCAAAGCATGAAAATGCCAGATTATTAAGATGGTCTTTATTATTACAGCCCTATTCATTTATGATTGAATATATTCCCGGCTCTCAGAACGTCGGTGCTGATTTTTTGAATAGACATGCTAGTGATGAAAATCAGAAAAACGCGTAGAACTTCATTTGCGCTAAGTTATCTCACAGATTATAACCTGCAATGGATGCATGTTTTAGGAAGGGAGGTGTGTAGCGAGATCTGTGAGATAATCGCTAAATTCAGTAAGATTTTAGTCCTATGGTAATAAATAAACCCGCCCTAGGGTGCTGATAAACTCTGTTTTGTTGTTTTGTGTAGTTAACTCATACGGGGTACTAGTTGTTAAGTGTAATGATTGTCAACTCATCAAACCCAGCACAGTTTTGGTCATACAGGTCATCTTGTCCTGGAACGTGATGAGGCTCCGACAAGAATGTGAGTGTAAACAATGAGTGTGTATCTGAATGTCAGTACGCGAATGGTAGAATGATTCGATAGAGTTGACAGGTTGGTAGTACATCACTCATACTCACACTGTTCGAATTCAAGAAGTACTGGAACTACGGTGGTCTTTTTATAACATTTAATGGGACGCACACTTGGACAGTACGTGTATGGTTACAGGAACAAATGTCGACATATACAGCATAATGTTGGTCACTGGAATATCATCTTAAGTTAGCATTCATGCTTGGCAAATATCATAATGGAGCATTCGTAAATAAGCATTCAGCGTTCCATCATGTAAATCATCTGGCTTTACTGACTGGGCACGTCAGACCATAACCAATATATAGGAAGGCTCCTAGACCTGACCTCGTCTAGTGAATATCCCTTCACGTAAAAAGTTCAATGTATATATATATTTATTTCATAATATAGGAATCCCAGACATGGGTTCTCACATGTAGCAGTGATCTCTTGGTTCATCGAGCGATAGTACAGGCATCCCTTTTTCTCACTCGATAAATACAAAGTCTATGAATTTCAACATGGCTGTTCTCTCTCTCGTGAGCTTCACTCACTATAGAATATAGACTAAAATTAGTCATTCATTAAATGTCCTCATTTCTTCATAGGTTCTCTCATAGAGGTGATTAAATAATATCATACAATCTAGTGTTGATATATAGGAATGTCTTCTTCCTTTGAATGGATATACTTTTTAAAAGTACCACTGTGCATCTGCTTATCAACATCGATGGCGAAGCCCAAGTTCATAATAAATTGTGGTTTTACCTTTTTATACGAAATATAACTTTGCCGTTCCTTGGCAAAAGAGAATAAACACTGGGGTAAAGTACATACAACATGTCTAAATGATTATCACTTTTCCCCATCCATATATAGATCACTATTTCGGCAAAAAGCCTGCTACAACAGAACTCGACATCCTCACAGGATGGCAGCCATGAATCACCCACTTTGCTCGCGATACTTCCGCTGCATAGCCTTTGACCTTTTCTAGCGACAACCAAATTAGTTCGACTTAGAAATGCAAAGATATCCATATATAAGACAGACTCGTCCTACTCATACAAACACTACGTATAAATTCAGGCCATAGATATACTGAAGCAAGAACAATCTATTCCTACCCAGCCAAAGAATAAATCGCAGTAGGCCTAGAGTCGTCTGCGGAGTCCGATCGAAGATGACGGAACTATTTTCAAGGGAAGCAACCCAAAAATGACTTCTCCTTAAGCACTTAAAAAGGAAATACTTTGCTTCCAAAATATTTGCAAACATAATAAGAATATAAATGTATTATATTGCAAGATAGTAAAAATTGCCCTTTACAGGTGCCTGCCTAGCGACGTCTTCGACGCCAGTATAGCGCTGCCTTTGGTGCAGTGTAAATGCTTAAAAAATGCTTATAAAAGCCTATACTATTTCCTAGATTACTCCTTGAGACTTTAATTTTAACATAGTGTCCGATCTGCTGCACGAAACTGAGGCAAGACTTATAATTAACGATCTGCCAGAACTACGACACCAAACTGGCATCTGAATTAACGAAAGATTTTAACTTTAACGCAAAAATTAGTAGTAACTCGGACATTTTCCAGTAGTACGAACGAAACAATTGTAATAATTAACGCAAAATACTACCAACGTTTTAAAAAAAAACCCTCTTCGCTCTGCACGCGGTTCCTTTACTATATCCACGCTGTGGGCAAAGCCAGCGGTTATAAACACACAGACAGTTTAAATTCTCGCCGCGTAGTGTATTTTTGACGTCACCCAAACTAGTTGGTTTATTTGAATAATATAAAAAAATGATAGAGACCGGGGGGGGGGGGGGGGGGGAGAGAAGATGGCCGACTTGTGTACAAGTTATATTTGACGATTGACAGTGACAAAAACTGAAAATCCAAACCATAATGAAACTGACCATAAAAATCATATATTCGGGTAGCTTAGTGTCTCCTGAGAAAGAATATGTTTTAATATATATGGTAGTCCAAGTATTAGCCAAGTTATTGAGATAATACTATATGTCTACGAACGCTAGGACGGACGGACTGTTGTTCTTGCTCGTTTAGACATAACGTTATTGGGGACGCAAGTTTAAAAAAGAGGCATTGGAGTAATTTAAAATTCGATTGGGTGGTATAAGAGTATAGGAGTAAATGGGGGAGGTAGGAAAACGTTAACAAAAACTAAACTATTTCCAAGAATAAACAGATTTATATGGGGCGTGATGAAACAACAGCTCCTCCTAACGAATGACTAACACTAGTAGTTATTAAAGTTTTGGTCTGTGAATACACCTACAGGAATAATATAGTGACATTATACTTATTGGACAAAGAGTCCAAACATTTTAGTTAATCAGTATATGTAAAATATATTTTCCTCATTTTCAAAGACCTGTCCAAAAGAGAAGGCAGGACAGGCAGATTAAATTGTACAACGAAAAAAGAATTCAATTTTAAAGAAAACTTTAAACACAGTCTTATTCATTTCCTTATAGTGAGTTAAAGTGTATTGTGTTGATGTACCACCATTGTCATTTCACCCCTAGACACTAGACACATCATGCACTAAGCATTAGAATTAAAATACAGACCGTGTGAGATCTAGGGAGGTAGCGTTAGGTTCCCTGCAAATACATCATTATCATCATCATCTTTTAGAGTCAGGGGCCTACATTTGCTTGACCTCACACGGTTGGCACAGACACAGCTTTCTTTCGTTTTAGGTAACATCTTAACTTCCCCAGCAAATTACACTTGCTACATGTAGTCCGCATGCCAGACCATCGACTGCCAAAGATACTCTTTTATGGTGAGATGCAGAAGGGTAAACGCTTCCATGGTGGCCAAAAGAAGCGCTTCAAAGACACGTTAAAGAAGTCATTGAAAACCTTTGACATAAACCCAGACATATGGGAAGCTGCTGCGCAAGACCGAACTGTTTGGCGCACATCTCTTCGTAAAGGTGCAGCGGCATGCGAATCACCCAGAAGAGCAGCAGCGGAACAGCGGAGACAAGCTAGAAAAGACCGTGAAATAAAATCTTCACATGAAGCAAACATTCCCTGCCCATTCTGTCCGAGATCTTTCAAGCCCGCATCGGGCTCATCAGTCACCTTCGTACCCATAGAGTAATCTAAACTATATTGCTAATAATTGGATGAACAGAGTGGTCTTCATCACCCGTAAGTAGTAGGGAATGTAGGAAACAGGTCGCATTCAGGCGGCGCGCCAGGCGGCGCGTGACTTTTATATAGCAAAAACGCCAGGCGGCGCGTGACTTTTATATAAGCGCATTCAGGCGGTGCGCAAGCAAGATGGCGGACTTGAGATAACAAGAAGACGATATATTTAGACTGAAGAGGAGGAGGACTTTTTATATAGAGATATTTTTAGATAATGGTGTTGCTGTTTTAGATAATAGGAAGACGACAACAAGAAGACGATAATAGGAAGAAGTTAATAGGAAAACGGTATATTTAGACTTTGAGATAATAGTTAGAGGTATATTTACAGACAATAGGAAGACGATATTTATAGATAACAGTTAGACGAACAGTTATACGAACAGTTATACGAACAGTTAGACGATATATTGAGATATACGAACAATTATACGATATTTATAGATAACAGTTAGACGAACAGTTATACGAACAGTTATACGATGTATTTAGATAAACAGTTAGACATACGACAGACGATAAAGGTAACAAAAGAAGAATTTTATTTAATATATTTTTATTTTGTCAAATAGTGTTTTGTAGTAACAAAACATATATGGTAATATATAGGAGTACATATATAGTATTTTTTAACATTACATGAGTATACATTGTGCAGTAATTTTTTATCGCCCTGTCTTACTTTTACATCAAACGACAGGTACATCCCGACAACGTCACCACATCACCCCTCAACATTTAAACTGTCTTCCACTCCAACACAGATACCTACAAGTATATACAACACACACCTCTCTATTTCTAACAATGTGACAACCCCCCTCAAGGTCTGGCCTGTAGCTGTACCCCGGTGATATTGTATAAAAAATCTGTGAAATATATTGAAAACACTAGCTTTCACATATAAAATATAATTATTTTTCAATTGTATATTCATATGTGATTTGATAAAAAATTACTGCACAATGTATACTCATGTAATGTTAAAAAATACTATATATGTACTCCTATATATTACCATATATGTTTTGTTACTACAAAACACTATTTGACAAAATAAAAATATATTAACTAAAATTCTTCTTTTGTTACCTATATCGTCTGTCGTATGTCTAACTGTTTGTCTAAATACATCGTATAACTGTTCGTATAACTGTTCGTCTAACTGTTATCTATAAATATCGTCTTCCTATTGTCTATAAATATACCTGTAACTATTATCTCAAAGTCTAAATATACCGTCTTCCTATTAACTTCTTCCTATCATCGTCTTCTTTTTGTCATCTTCCTGTTATCTAAAACAACAACACCATTATCTAAATATATCTCTATATAAAAAGTCCTCCTCCTCTTCAGTCTAAATATATCGTCTTCTTGTTATCGTCTTCTTTTTGTCTAAATATATCATCTAACTATTGTCTAAATATATCCTTGTTATCTAAAACAACAACACCATTATCTAAATATATCTCTATATAAAAAGTCCTCCTCCTCTTCAGTCTAAATATATCGTCTTCTTGTTATCTCAAGTCCGCCATCTTGCCTGCGCGCCGCCTGAATGCGCTTATATAAAACTCACGCGCCGCCTGGCGTTTTTGCTATATAAAAGTCACGCGCCGCCTGGCGTGCTGCCTGCGCACCGCCTGAATGCGACCTGTTTCTTACATTCTCTACTACTCCCGTAATGGACGAACAACATATCTTAAGTTCATTTACATCTTATATCTTGAGTTCATATGCATATTGTATCTTGAGTTCATTTACATCTTGTATATTGATTTCATATTTATTACGAATCTTGAGTTCATTTACATCTTGTATTTTGAGTTTATTTAAATCCTATATCTTGAGCTCATTTACATCTGATATCTTGAGTTCATATATATCATGTATCTTGAGTTCATTTACACCTTGTATCTTGAGTTCATAAAATTGTTGTATCTTGAGTTCATATACATATTGTATCTTGATTTTATATGCATCTTGTATCTTGAGTTTACATCTTGTATCATGAGGTTATTTACATTTTTTATTTTGAGTTTATAATCATAATTTATTTTTAATTCAAATACACCTTGTATCTTGAGTTCATATACATCTTGTATCTTGAGTTCATATACATCATGTATCTTGAGTTCATTTACATTTTGTATCTTGAGTTCATATACATGTTGTATCTTGCTTTCATATACATCTTGTATTTTGAGTTCATATACTTGTACATCTTGTATTGTGAGGTTATTTACATCTTGTATCATGAGTTTATTTACAGTTTTTATCTTGCGTTTATCAACATAATTTAACTTGTGTTCATATACATCTTGTATCTTGAGTTCATACGCATCAAGTATCTTGAGCTCATTTACATCTTATATCTTGGGTTCATATACATCTTATATCTTGAGTTCATATTCATCATGTATCTTGAGTTCATTTACATCTTGTTTCTTGAGTTCATTTACATCTCATATCTGGAGTTTATTTACATCTTATATCTTGAGTTCATTTACATCTTATTTCTTGAGATCATTTACATCTTGTATCATAAGTTTATTTACATTTTTTTTATTTTGTGTTTATAAACATCATTTGTCTTGAGTTCATATACATCTTGTAAATTTGTTCATATACATCTTGTGTATTGAGTTCATATACATCTTGTATCTTGAGTTCATATACATGTTGAATCTTGAGTTCATTTACATCTTGTATCTTGAATTTACTTCTTTTATTATGAGATTATTTACATTTTTTATTTTGAGTTTATAAATATCACTTATCTTGAATTCAGATATATCTTGTATCTTGAGTTCATAAACATCATTTATCTTAAGTTCATATACATTTTGTATCTTGAGTTCATTTACACCTTGTATCTTAAGTTCAATAACATGTTGTATCTTGAGTTCATATACATCTTGTATCTCTATTTCATATACATCTTGTATCTTGAGTTTACATCTTGTATCACGAGGTAATTTACATTTTTTTTTAGTTTATAACCACCATTTAAAAAAAAAAACAAATACATCTTGTATCTTGCTAATATCTCCCTTATCTGAGCCCCTCCGCCAGACAGATGTCTGGTCAGACAGTGTTGTTTTCTTTCATCATACGCACCATACAAGCTTTTGTCAATACGATCAGAAGCTTTCCACTGGGGTCAAATGATGGACCGACACGTTTCCACAGCTGGTCAGACGGATTCAAAGAGGTAAGCGGGTGACTGTCTGATGACTGGGTATCGTTACGATATTACCAAACTCTACCTGGCGGAACGTACATAGTATTTTCATTATATTTTCAAGATTATGTTTTCAAGACGATGATTTAACAAGTATAATAAATAAAGTACTTATTGATTTAAAACAAAAAATATGTTATTTACAACTTTTTTGTAATTGATCAAATTGTTAAAAATTGATGGATTAGTCTTTAATTACCAATTACAGAAACTCGAAGAATCGATTATATTTTTAATACATTCCAGCCCTTTCTCTCTCTCTCACTCTCTCTCTTTGTATATATATATATATATATATATATATATATATAATATATATATATATATATATATATATATATATATATATATATATATATGTGTGTATTTTAATTTTATTTATTTATATAGACGCAGTTGTATATAAACGGTTACCACACACAGTATATAGACGTTACTATTGTGGATTTACAAAACTGGGTAGAGACATAGACACATGCAATCTAGGAGAACCACGTACAGATAACCGTGTCATAGAGAAGGGAAAACGCAATACGTTCTATCCCTCTAATCTTCATAAAGAAACATGGCCAAATAATGACGTAAGTGAATTAATTTAACAAATGACTGCTTATATCATAACTATCTCTGATTACAGGTAAGATACAAATCACGCCTTATGGCCTAGATGGCCACAGCATATCATCTCGGGCACTGAGGTCAACTGCTACTTCCTCTGTGCTACTGGCTTTTTTTTTGGAATTAGAGTTGCTTCGCCTTTGACGAACCTCCTCTATGGGTAAGCCTGATGTGACCCCTGATGTAGCTTCATGTGGAGGTAGGGACAAGCCCCCTGAACTCGTATAGGACTTTAAGAAATGTGCTGATTGTGCTCATAATGTTTGTGGTGGATTTTGATGTTATGACTTGTTGTTATGTATTATATTTGTATTTAATGAGATTAGCTGTGAAGGTCCCTGAATTTACCCAATAGTATTGTGAACTTTTCAGGGTACCTTTCCGCTACCACCCTTTTTATCTCATTCAAAATGTATTTATATTATTATACTAAATGACTTCGTGTAATGTCTAGGGTTATGAAGGTAGAATGTAATGTGTAACAACCAACAAACATACAAACAATTAGTTTATTATTCACAACAACACACAGTACTACCACAATAACATACAAACAACATCTTAACGGCTATCTTAATTAAGACCGTTGTTTGAAATTTGTGTAAATATAATTTTTACAATTTATTATCCTGATTCTAATTTATTTTGAATCAGGACTGACAATTTAAAAGTGAAATCAAAATAATCATTTACATCAGTCAAATAGCACATTAGATCTTATGTCCATACATAAAAATATTATTCTATTATATGTCTGTAGTGTTCTCCTACTTTAAGGTAATACTGGTAGTACCACTAGGTTGTTGTTTAAAATCACTCCCTTTTAGTAATGTTTGTTTCTATTTGTCACTTGTGGAACTATTAAATATTTGTACCAGTTTTATTCACTGTCACTTTTTTTTTCCTTTTTAAAGTTGAGCTTTCAGTTGCCGAACAAGAACTTATCTTGGCCGTAGAATATAGGTAGAACTTTTCCTCTGCTCGCTCGACAATCTGTTCCCTGTTTGATAGGCAATGGCCACTAGCATGGGCTCGCAGTATATAGACAGAGTCCTGAATCAATCAGCTTTCAAGCGTTTGGTACCACATTAACGTCAGTACCCAGGACCTCTGAAATGTGAAGGTATGCATCCTTCTTAATACCTAGCATACACTAATAGTCCACAATTAAGGACATGTACACTACAAACAAACAAAAAGGGTCATAGCCTTATACCAACCTATGCCACCATTATCTTTTGATGTGACAATGTACACCAGTATTCCTCTCCCCTAATAGTTACAATGCCACTGCAATTCCAGCTGTAATCTCTTCCATATAATAGGATAGGTGTTATGTTCCTTTATGACAATCATACATATTCTTGTAGTTTTACACCTCTCTGACAGTCTATTACATGGTGGATCAATCTCTAGGCTTTGCCTCATGGTCGCTATAGACCCCCTCAAGTACAGACATCTATTATTATTACACATTCAATTTTTATATACAATACATGTTAATAAATGTCAATCTTACCACAAATTTTCAATGAAATACACAGTGATGATGACTGACACAGTTTCGATCTGTTTTATTGTCCAGGCTGCCTAGAAATTGTATTTGAAAGCACAGCCTGATCTCATCTATCGCTGGTAGAATTTTTCAAGAAATGGCGTCCCCCCTAACGCTTGTTCTGACAATATCGACTCAGTTGGCCAATCACTCTTAATATTACAGTGTAAACAGTCTTTCAAAAAATATCATTCAAACCTTTCTACGTTACTATGCTATTTATGTTTATTCAAAGGTCAGCCAATAATATTTCGTCTCACTTCAAATTCCACCCAATCGGATTCACTGTACTATCTTAGCCTATCTGTCACCTACTTTTTTCCCAAAAAATATGCGATCCAATCTAAGCAGATATGACTTGACCTGACAGTATCTCTGATCTCTATGTATTGTTTTATCATTATTTGATTAGTTAAGGGACTATTTATATAACTAACACCATATTCTTGGTCAGCAAGTCTTCGGGTACACGAATATACGATTTTTAAGGGGCTATGTGGTTTGGTTCAAAATTCTATCTTTTTTTCTATGTTAGTTGTTTATTTTTAAACTACCTCTCGTTCACTCTTTTTCCATGTAATATCAAGCTAAATACGAGAGCTTAGGTCATTCATAATAAGAGCTAAACATGTTTACATGACCGTAGTGTCCACAATTCTAACTTTTTCATCGTATTGGGGAAACCCCTAATACAAGGCTTGCCACTGTGCTACAGTTGGCTTTTAGTTTAAAATCAATGCGAAACGAATTAGCATTTACATCTATCCTTGCCCCTCTTCGTTCCACACTGCATTTTAGGCAAATATTTCTTAGAACTAGGAAAAGTGGTTCGTTTATGTCAAGGACGAATTTGAAGAAATTGGTACCGTTTTGTTCGGCTATTCGTTAGCAAATAATAATCAGGCGTATGCGACACCAACCGATCTAGCAGAAATTTCTTTGTACTTTCTATCTTTGCCTTTATGCCCTATATTGTTATATACTAATTTAGCTATTGTATTTAGAAATTCACTACACATCTCCCTCCTTTAGAACAGACGATCATATGTCAGTTCCTACTTCTAAATACACATAGATGAATTTACTATTATGCCTGGTGACTACTCTGATGTTCGTCGTACGGATGTCTGCTTAAAAAATCAGCGCCCACATTGGTTTTTCCGGGAATGTACTCTATGGTAAACTGGAATGGCTGTAATAGCAAAGACCAGCGTAATAATCTAGCATTTTCATGCCTTGCTTGAGACAGACATACGAGTGGTTTATGATCCGTTTGGATCTTAAATGATTTACCATAAAGATAAATCTGGAACTCTTTTATACCCCATATAACTGCCAGACATTCTTTTTCACTTGTTGAATATTTTTGTTCTGCTGTGTTCAACTTACGGCTAGCATAAGCTACTGGGGTTAATTCCCCATCAAGTGAATTTGACCGTTGTAATAGAGCTGCACCCAAACCGATATTACTAGCATCCGATCTCACAATGAATTCTTGACTCAAGTCAGGTAATTTCAAAATAAGCCTGTTGTGAGCTTTTCTTTCAATTCTTGGTATGCTAATTCACACTGCGCTGTCCAAATAATTCTATCAGGATTTCCATTGCGCGTTAAATCAGTCAACGGAGCACATATGGAGTTAAAGTTTTTAATATACTTTTGGTAGAAACCACATAATGAGACAAAAGATCGCACATCTTTTTTTGTGGTCTTGGTGCTTTTTTTTAACTTCTCCAGGTTCTTGGGGTCTGGGGTCATGTTTCCCTGATGTACTGTGTGTCCCAAGAATTCTAGCTCTTTACATCCAACACAGCATTTCGTCGGTCTAGCTGTCAAATGGGTCTCTCTCAGTCGATCAAACAACATATTTAGAGCGTTAATGTGTTCCTCAAAGGTTTCTGTCGCTATGAGAATATCATCCATGAAGTTGGTGATGCATGGATTCTTCAGGGGATCCAGTAACTTTCTCATCATCCTCGAAAACACACTCGGTGCATTTTTCAGCCCGAATGGCAACATATTAAATTCATAATGTCCTTCCGAGGTGCTAAAGGCTAAATAAGGTTTGATTTCCGGCTTTACTGGAATCTGATAGCAGCCTTTACTCAGATTCACTTTAGGGAAATATTTAGCTCTATTCAGCATGGCAAACAGCTGATTTGTATCAGGTAATGGATCCACCTGACCTTCTGTGACAGCATTCAGTTTCCTGTAATCTATACACAGTCTGTGTTCTCCAGAGGGTTTTCTCAACAGAACCACACTGGAGCTGTAGGGAGATTCACTGTGCGAGATAATCCCTTCTCTCAACAGATAATCTATCTCCTCCCTTAAAGCTTTTTCCTTAGCGAACGAAATCGAATAGGCTTTTATACAGATTGGTGTTGGGTCTATGAGTTTCATATCATACTCCAATAAATTTGTATGTCCCGGACGGTCCGTTAACACATCTGTATGATTATTCAGAACCTGTTGAACCCTCTCCCTCTGATTTTCCGTTAAGTGTGTGCTGATTTTTACCACGGCAGTGGTCTCACAGGGATGTAAAGGATATTCATGAGAAGTGAGTGGTTCCTTTTTCATCTCCATTGCAACAGACAAGGTCAGTAGGTGTGTCTCTTCCTGGTTTTCTCTGTCCAGATATTTCTTCAGGAGATTCACATGATAGATTTTCTCTTTCCCTTTCTTATCTATCTTATAATTTGTTCTAGACACCTTCTCTAGAACTGTATATGGACCTTGCCATCCAATTTGCAATTTATTCTGGCTGCCGGGCAGTAGAAGGAGCACCTTCTCTCCCGCAGCTAATTCTCGATCCTTCGCTTTCTTATTGTAATAGGCAGCATGCTTTTTCCTGGCTTGTCTCAAATTTTCATTGGCAAGTTTCCAGCCAGTGTTAAGACGAGTGGTCAGCTCGTTCACATATTGATATGATGAGGTAATATTTTCTTCTGCCTTTTCATCAGTCCAGGTCCTTAACAATGCTTCCAAGGGACCTTTTATTGGCCTTCAAAATAACAATGTTGCCGGGGCCATACCGGTTGAACTATGGGGTACCTCCCGATAGGCAAACAAGACGGCGGGAAGGTACTGATCCCATGTATTTGGTTTTTCATGTGCCAACTTCCTCAGGATCGACATGAGTGTCCCGTTAAATCTTTCCACTTGGCCATTTCTTTGAGGAGGATACGAGCTACAATGAAAGTGTTTGGCTTGAAAGATCCTGAATACTTCTTCTCTTAGTTTCCCCTTGAACTGAGAGCCATTATCAGTCAAGATTTGGTTGGAAAAGCCTAACCTGGTGAAGATTGTGAGTAATGCCTCTGCCACATGCTTCGAATCAATTGATGACAGGGCTACCGCCTCTCCCCACATAGAACAAGTGTCCATTAGAGTCAGAATGTAACTGTTCCTCCTCTTGGTCCGAGTGAGAGGTCCCACAATGTCCACGGCAACTCTTTCAAAGGAGGTTCCCACTATGGGCATTTCCCCTAGAGTTGCTGGAGCAGTCCAATGCTTTGGAGCTACCCGTTGGCACTCTGGACAGGATTTTACATATCTCTTTATGTCTTCAGTTATTCCTGGCCAGAAATAGTGACAAGCTATACGCTGTCCTGTTGCGCTGATCCCCATATGACCACTGAAGGGAATCGCATGCCCTAGTTCCAACTCTTTAGTCCTATATGAATTTGGAAGGACCAGAGTTCTGTGACCATTGGATCCATTTCCAGCCTTCCTATATATCAATTTGTTCTTCATATAGAAATCTCCCTTGCCTGGAGGTGTATGACATTTGGGCAATTTCTTAAAACAAGGCTTGAGGGTCTTATCCTCCGCCTGTGCCTCCCTCATCTCATCTGGATGGGTATTTATCGGATTGTCTTCCTCTTTTTTAGACTGTGATCTGGTCTGCACTGTTGCCAGGATCACAAGACTCTTGGGATTCCCCAAGAAGACATATCTACACCCCAATATAAGAGGGTAGATTGGTTCATTTATCACTGCTGCTTTTATGATTCCTTCCACATATCGCGTTTTCACATTTATCCTGGCAACGGGAAGTGTCATGGTCGCTACGTCCTTGGTTGCAGTTTGAATCTCCACTGTTTCTGTGGTATATTGATCTGCCTGCACCAGGTGAGAACTCACAACTGAATCATAATCTAATCCAGTATCATACAAACACCCTATGGTGACTTCATTGCATGTTACCTCTTCACACACTGGGGGGTGGTAAGGTTCCTGTTGTTCAGTAGGGTGGACCTTTACTCCCTTTCTCCCCATTTTCATTGCAGCGAAAGTAGGAGTTTTCCTTCTACAATTTTCGGTGTTATGGTTGTCCATCCGACAATTTTTACAATACTTCTTTCCTTGGTTAAAAGGTTTTCTTTCATCATGTTTCCTTTCATTGAATTGTGAGGTTTTATTTTTATAGTCATTGCGTGGCCTATCAAACTGGTGCCTACTTTTATTCTGGTCTCTATTGTCAAACTTATTAAAGTTTTGAGGTGCCTTAAAATTGTCTACCTGTTTCTTTTTATTACCAACTACCTCGGCCTGTGCTGCCTGATACCTCTCAGCGACATTCAGTAACTCACCCAGCCTCTCTGCACCTTGTTCCATGAGAAACTTTCTCAGGTCTGGAGCCATGGACTCTCTTAGCTGCTCAATAAGGATCATCTCCTTAAGATCTTGGGTTTTCCCCAGAGCAGTCCATTTCTCCAAGTAGGTCTCTAACCGTGCAGAGAACTGGTGATAAGTCTCACCCGACAGTAGTTTGGCATTCCTAAATTTTTTCTATAAAATTCTCCGTTCTTTTCGTATCTTAATAAAAGAGCCTGCTTTAGCATGTCATAATTGTTCTGGTCAACTCTGCTCATTTTGGCAAAAACGTCATAAGCCGTACCCCAGGGTCCCTGAGATAACTTGAGGCTTCACCTCTCTCTCTCTCTCTCTCTCTAACCCATACGTGGTAGCCAAAAGTTCAATCCTACTTAAATACCCTTCTATGTCATCTTCTTTCTCAACAAAATGGTCTAAATGAAAACCCATAGCTGAGGTTGAGGCTCCCTGACTAGGAGTGGCATCGGAGGGAAAGGGGCTGGCACCATTTTCAGGAGCATGGCTTTGAAATTCCAACTCCCTTAGTCGTAACTCGTGCTCCCTTTGTAATCTCTTATCCTCCTTTTCTGCTTCCCTCTCAGCAGCCTGTCTCTTTTCCTCTCTTTCAGCAGCATGTCTATTTTCCTCTGCTTCTAATTTCTTCTCTTCCAATTGGAGCCGCTTTATTTCAGCCATCCTATCCGCCTCCAATGCATTAGCCTCTTTGTCAGCCTCAATCTGCAGCCTCTTAAGTTCTTTGTCAGCCTCAATTTGTAACCTCTTCTCTTCAGCTAACCTCCTATCTTCCCTTTCAATATACTTGTCGCATTCTGAAGTTACATACTGAATCAAAGCCTGACCCTCCATGTTTATTTCCTTAGCAGTCAGCACAGCAGCAGATCGAAACTTTGCCAGATCAGCCATTTGTACTATGCAACCTTTTAAAATTTCTTACTATACAAATCTCTAATTATGGCTAATAATTTCTAATGATAACCAAGAACAACCACAGGCACTGATAGCTCAACTACTATTTAATTTCTCCAAAAGGAATGCTTTTAATTTTATACTATCTGAGATTCCTAATATAATTAATAATATTTTAAGAATTTAAAATCCCAGAAGCAAACTACCCAATATAGCTGGTGTTATGAAAAATTCAATCCCGGGAAGCGAGACCCCAATATATGTGGTGGATTTTGATGTTATGACTTGTTGTTATGTATTATATTTGTATTTAATGAGATTAGCTGTGAAGGTCCCTGAATTTACCCAATAGTATTGTGAACTTTTCAGGGTACCTTTCCGCTACCACCCTTTTTATCTCATTTAAAATGTATTTATATTATTATATTAAATGACTTCGTGTAATGTCTAGAGTTATGAAGGTAGAGTGTAATGTGTAACAACCGACAAACATACAAACAATTAGTTTATTATTAACAACAACACACAGTACTACCACAATAACATACAAACAACACGTTAAAAGGCTATCTTAATTAAGACCGTGTTTGAAATTTGTGTAAATATAATTTTTACAATTTATTATCCTGATTCTAATTTATTTTGAATCAGGACTGACAATTTAAAAGTGAAATCAAAATAATCATTTACATCAGTCAAATAGCACATTAGATCTTATGTCCATACATAAAAATATTATTCTATTATATGTCTGTAGTGTTCTCCTACTTTAAGGTAATACTGGTAGTACCACTAGGTTGTTGTTTAAAATCACTCCCTTTTAGTAATGTTTGTTTCTATTTGTCACTTGTGGAACTATTAAATATGTGTCCCAGTTTTATTCACTGTCACTTTTTTTTCCTTTTTAAAGTTGAGCTTTCAGTTGCCGAACAAGAACTTATCTTGGCCGTAGAATATAGGTAGAACTTTTCCTCTGCTCGCTCGACAATCTGTTCCCTGTTTGATAGGCAATGGCCACTAGCATGGGCTCGAAGTATATAGACGGAATCCTGAATCAATCAGCTTTCAAGCGTTTGGTACCACATTAACGTCAGTACCCAGGACCTCTGAAATGTGAAGGTATGCATCCTTCTTAATACCTAGCATACACTAATAGTCCACAATTAAGGACATGTACACTACAAACAAACAAAAAGGGTCATAGCCTTATACCAACCTATGCCACCATTATCTTTTGATATGACAATGTACACCAGCATTCCTCTCCCCTAATAGTTACAACGCCACTGCAATTCCAGCTGTAATCTCTTCCATATAATAGGATAGGTGTTATGCTCCTTTATGACAATCATACATATTCTTGTAGTTTTACACCTCTCTGACAGTCTATTACATGGTGGATCAATCTCTAGGCTTTGCCTCATGGTCGCTGTAGACCCCCTCAAGTACAGACATCTATTATTATTACACATTCAATTTTTATATAAAATACATGTTAATAAATGTCAATCTTACCACAAATTTTCAATGAAATACACGGTGATGATGACTGACACAGTTTCGATCTGTTTATTGTCCAGGCTGCCTAGAAATTGTATTTGAAAGCACAGCCTGATCTCATCTATCGCTGGTAGAATTTTTCAAGAAATGGCGTCCCCCCTGACGCTTGTTCTGACAATATCGACTCAGTTGGCCAATCACTCTTAATATTACAGGGTAAACAGTCTTTCAAAAAAATATCATTCAAACCTTTCTACGTTACTATGCTATTTATGTTTATTCAAAGGTCAGCCAATAATATTTCGTCTCACTTCAAATTCCACCCAATCGGATTCACTGTACTATCTTAGCCTATCTGTCACCTACTTTTTCCCCCAAAAATATGCGATCCAATCTAAGCAGATATGACTTGACCTGACAGTATCTCTGATCTCTATGTATTGTTTTATCATTATTTGATTAGTTAAGGGACTATTTATATAACTAACACCATATTCTTGGTCAGCAAGTCTTCAGGTTCACGAATATACGATTTTTAAGGGGCTATGTTTTTTGGTTCAAAAGTCTATCTTTTTTTCTATGTTAGTTGTTTATTTTTAAACTACCTCTCGTTCACTCTTTTTCCATGTAATATCAAGCTAAATACGAGAGCTTAGGTCATTTATAATAAGAGCTAAACATGTTTACATGACCGTAGTGTCCACAATTCTAACTTTTTCATCGTATTGGGGAAACCCCTAATACAAGGCTTGCCACTGTGCTGCAGTTGGCTTTTAGTTTAAAATCAATGCGAAACGAATTAGCATTTACATCTATCCTTGCCCCTCCTCGTTCCACGCTGCAATTTAGGCAAATATTTCTTAGAACTAGGAAAAGTGGTTCGTTTATGTCAAGGACGAATTTGAAAAATTTGGTACCGTTTTGTTCGGCTATTCGTTAGCAAATAATAATCGGAAGGCGTATGCAACACCAACCGTTCTAGCAGAAATTTCTTTGTACTTTCTATCTTTGCCTTTATGCCCTATATTGTTATATACTAATTTAGCTATTGTATTTAGAAATTCACTACAATGTTCTCCGTGATTATAGCTAAGGATGGTGCTCCTCTCCTTGTTTAGAGCTTGGTGCGTCTGTTACCACTTTCGTTGCAACCGAGGTTGCGATGTTTGGCTTTTCTGTATTTCTGTCTTTTTCTTTTGTACACATCTGCCTGCTTCGTAGAGTTGGCGGGCTTTTGTTGATGAACCCGGCTTTTCTTCTATGGGTTTTTGCTGTGGACTGTCACACTGTATATATTGCGTTGCTGATCTTTTGATAATGCACTACAGGTCTATAGTTATATAGTACACTGTTGATAAGGGTTATTTGTGTGCGGTGGTGGTGTAAAAAACGTATGATATGTGGCCCACACACAAACATATGTATGTATACTAGTTAATGTAGACAAACAGACACACAGGCCACTTTGAATCAATGCGTCCGAGACGACAACACAAGATGTTACTATTAGGTAAACACAATGCAGGTCACTTTAAACATTCGACCATAGACTAGTCATCACAAATTGATTATGTTCAAACAGAGCTGCAAAGTAATGGTAAACCCATAGTAATGATTCCGTGGATACTTTGCGGCTAACCTTGTAATCTATCAATCAATCGATCAATCAATCCATTAATCAAGCAATACCTGTAATCTCCACAAGGAGCGTATGTCTTCAACATTTTAAGTTTTCATTTCGCATGCTCAAGTTCTTTCCATTTTATCCTCACAATTTTTATTTCTTTCTCCAGTTCGCCCCTCCATTTGTTAACGATCTGCCTGTACTTCTTTCCCTGGGAGTTCCAGAACAAAGGATGTCTTCTGATGCTGTTAGCAGGTTTTATCAGTGTGTGTCCAATCCATCACCAGCGGCTTCTTCTCATCTCATCGCTTATTCCACTGATGATTGTCTGGTTCTTGCTATCAGTTCCATATTGGTGACCGCATCGTACTATTGCAATCCGTCTACTCTGTTCTAGCACTCATTTATAGAAGTCTGTTATTTCCTAGTTGTGATTTATGTTGTTCTCCGTGGTTCATAAGACAGGAATACAACACTTGCTGTGACCATATGGCTTACTACGCCAACCTTAGGATAGAAAGTACTTCAGAAACTCTGATACACTAAGTACTTGTATAGGCTAGTTAGTACACAAATACTAGTAATAAACCAATGAAATCATTTGTCATGGTACTCATGAGTCCATGATGTCATTAAATCTTGTATGGGTTTTCATACAAGATATACCGGAAAGTCCTTAAACTGGAACTATGATTGGTCAATGTCACTTGGTGATAATAAATTTGGTAGAGAGATTTTTTAGTTAGTTAGTTTTGAGATTAACTTAACTGACTGTTAACCCAAAGACCAATCATGAGTCAGTTTCCGGTCAACCATTGAAAGAAAAGAATAACATCCGCTCCAAGCTGAGACCAGAGAAGTAGATGAACAGAAGTAGATTTAGATTGGACACAAAGAGTGTATTAAATGTTCCAATTTGTATTGCTTTTCAATATATCTTCAGCTGGAATAAACTTTTTTTTATATGAATGATTTTGACTGAATCAAATCAATCCTCCTTGAAGTGAAAACAAAAGAACGATAGTTGCAGCTTAGTGAAAGTTTATGTTGACCATCGATCATCATGTTGCTTCCTCCACTGTACGATCACATTGCATCCAACAGCTCGTGTGTCATTCTCATACAGATGAAAACATCGAGGGCAAGATGTGAAGAAAAAGAGAGATGCAGGATACTTATTGGTTAAGATAAGCGGTTCCGAGAATGATGTCGTGAGGGATTTTCATGAGATTTTTGAGGCAAGAAGTAAGAAATTGTATGTTATCAGTAAAAATGGAAAAACAACGAATTGAACATTTTATGTTATGAAAACAGGTATGTTATGTTTCAAAACTATATTGATCTGTGTGTAAAGTAAGCACTAACATCAAGCGACACCCTATTCACCTATAACAAGCCTCAGTGGTGGTAGATCAAAGACAAAACAATAAATAAAACGGGGCCATATCGATTTAGTAAAGAGTGTAGCAAAATTTGGTTACTCTTGCTTTGTTGTGGAAAAAAGATGTGTGTAACGCGACGCACACACACACACACACACACACAGCGAAGTAATAACACTCGGCGGGTCTTTCTTTGAAGTTTGAAGACGGGAAATGTGAATTACGATTAAAGCCAGACAATATTACTGAAGCATGAGGAAATAGCTATATAGGAATGTATGGCGGACTTTAAAAGTTTGCATTTACTGAAAATTAAAGTATTAACTACAAGAGAACGCATGGTTGGAATAATATTAAATAAATATAACTCAACAAAGGAGATAGACTAGGAATTATATCCAAAAGGATATTATTCCAATATAAATAGTTTTAAAGATAATTAATACTTTTCACCTTCATCACATCGGCTAAAAGTTAGCTAATAATCTTTAAAAATTTATTACACTAACAAGCCTCAACGGATTTGGATAAAACTTATATGTAGTGAAAGCCTCATATGGGGAAAAGGGAATGATACATAGGAAGGACGGAAGAATATAAGTGTTTAGAGAACAGAAGAAAAAAACAAGTACAGGAAAAGCACAGATTGCTTCAAATCGCCTCAAACCAGGAGATGAAACGAAAATCATTTGGGGAATTTAGGAGGTGCTTACTCGTACCGGCGAAAGACTGAAATATAAGGACAGAGCGGAGCATTGGAAATCACACACACCAAATCCAGAAGCCAGAGTGAGAAACTGGAAGACAGTATCTGCAAGAAAAGTTATTTTTTTCACGCTGCATGCAGGGCAGATTAACTTCAACCAATATAGCCTCACTGTGAGCTTATAAATCCTAAGAGGGTATGTAAGTTTATTAAAGATATATGTATTACTAATATCATTTTATTTCAGATTTTATTTCTGATTGATTGTATCAGATATAATAAAAAAGGGAATGACGCTAACCAGAGATAACCTTCACCGGCATTGTCAGGAAGCATAACCATTAATTGGTTAGCCAAATATATCATGGCTAGTTCTTGCCTGGAAGCTTACGACATACCAGCAAGTACATAAGTGACTTGGCATCCATGAGTGGAAGGCAAGGGTTATATCATACCCATGTATCATAACATATGATTTATTCATGTATTTTGTTAATTCTGCACAGTATACATTATCTTATCATGCTATCTCTGTAACATACTACCATGATTCATTCATTTATATACAAACACTGAAGACATGGTCGCATCATGAACAGTAGTTGGTGGTGAGATTGTTGGAACAACATGGCCACCTATTACCTTTTGTTCCAGGTTTTTATGATCAAGTTTTTATGATCATTGCGGATCAAGATTATAATCATTCCTGACTGAATTTACCCAAAAGACGTGAAGACCGTTGATCCAGCTCACTGAAGCCTAGAGGTCAACCAATCTTCAACACCTTAGTCCCCCGCAGTTATAGGGCGGGCTGAAGGAAAGTCTTCCGGATTCAAGTGTGTCTCAGGAACCTCGAACTATATAAGTTGAGTTTTACGTGTATCCATCCAACAAATCCTGTGAGCAGTTTCTAGAACGACTATCTAATGATGACATCTAGATGGCAAGAGATAATGTGAAAATCCTTTTGTTGTAATGGAAGATAAATCCAAGACTTATTCTATTAGTTATTTTAATTTGTAACTGTAAATAATCATACATTTTACCATCTTATAACACCCATTTCTCATTACAAGAATATAGATGTACATAATAAATTGGATAATTGTACTCATTTGACTTGTTAAATTTTTAACTGTTAAATTTTGAGTTACCTTTTCTAATTTAATTATATTATCACATAGGGTTACTATAGCGAAAGTAGCAACTTATACTTCTGAAGCCTAAATCTATTGTCCAGCTCAGAGTATTCACAGCTGTAACTCACTTGTGATACCAGTGTACTTCCCGGGCACTGGAACTTCATCCTTTCTGGAGAGAGATTCTACTTCTTCTCTACCACTACTATCATACTAGAAAAACCTTTCGCTACATTGGGGGCTCTTTCGCGGGATATTATTTTGTATCCTGAGCCACTATCTATGAATTCTTCTATCTTGAGCCACAAATAGTTTGTAAAAATAATTTTTTTTGAAAAATTCTAAAAACTTAGAAATTTTTTCGTAATTGTAGTACCATCGAGTACGAAGTAAATAGGAAACGCTCACAATGTTTTAATGATTTGTCTTGTTCAAAGTAATTAATTGATTTTAATTAAGTTAGTTGGTTAGTGAAGATAAAATTATATACCCTCTGGTAAGTAAGCACCATGGCTGATTGGGTGAAGTTTCGATCTGCAATCATGCAAGAGGGAAAGGACGTAGGATTGACAGGTGATGCTCTTATCCAGTATGTCGCAACTGAAGTGGACAAATATTGGGATAGAGAGGACAAAAGATTGGAAGCTGAAAGAGAAGCCAAAAGAATGGAAGCAGAGGATAAGAAATTAGAAGCAGAGAGAGAAGCCAAAAGAATGGAAGCAGAGGATAAGAAATTAGAGGCAGAGAGAGAAGCCAAAAGGTTAGAAGCGGAAAGAGAAGAAAAGAGACTAATGTTGGAAGCTGAAGAAAGAAGGTTACAAAGAGCTCATGAGTTAAGTTTAAAGGAACTTGAACTCCTGGGAGCAGCTAGCAATCATGGTGCTAGCTCACCTCACTCTGAGAGTAGCTCCAACCACAGCACGGCAAATGGAGCCATGAGTTTCCACCTGGATCCATTTATTGAGAAGGAGGACGCCATTGAGTCGTACCTGGATAGATATGAGAGATTAGCCTCTACCTATGGATTAGAGAAGGAAAAATGGAGCCTTAAACTATCTCAGGGGCTGAGGGGAGTTTCATACGATGTTTATTTAAAACTCTCAAAAGAAGACCAGGAAGATTATGAGATCTTAAAACAAGCTTTATTGGTCAGGTACGAAAAGAATTCTGAACCTTATAGAAAGAGATTCCGAACTGGGCTCTTGTTACCACTGCATTGACCGTTTGGATATTTTGTTCCTCCCAGATAGAAATTTGTTGCGGGGTGCATTCCTTAACCGCATGAATACGACCGATTATAAGATCCGAAATAGGATTAGGAAGAAGACATGCATGGACATCTCCTGTAAAGAAAGGAGTATCAATGTTAATGACAGCAGTAGGATATTTTTCCATGGTACCCCCAAATGTAACACATTTGACCACCTTTCCCGTGTAACAGCGTTTATCTATTAGAGACTTTCTAACCCCGACAGTAGTACATCCAGAATCAAAAAGAACTGAGACTGGACTATCATTCACTAGACCTTTATGCAAGATGAGAGATCCTCTCCCATCATGCGCCACTGTAGCAGGAAGAGCGGGAAGAGGGTGACCACAAATTAAGGTAGATACAGACGATGGCTCGAACAATGTTGAGCATTGGGGGCATTCAGTTGCTCTCCCAAAATCGAAAACACAACCAGTGATAGCATTAGAGTTCCCACTATCATTTACTTGATTACAAGCTCCATTAAACTCTTGTTGTGCAGAGTTTGCCTGTTGGTAAGCTTTTCTTTTGTTATATCTAGGTCTACCGCGATTATCATTTCCCCTGTAATTGTTATCATATTTTCTATTGTAATTATCATTCCGGTTTGAATCCCGGTTTGTATATTCGCCATCGTCATATTCTTGACGTCGAGAATGGTTATCCCGAGAAGAAAAGCTCGGATAGTTTTTATTGTGATAACCTTTGCGACAGTGTCTAAAATTATTACCACCAAAATTACGAGAACTACCATCTCGTCTCCAGTTCTTAGAAGAAGAACCTTCATATGTTGGATTACTCTGCTTATGAGTGTAATTCTGATTACTTTTCCTATTCCAGTTTTGTTGAGCACCCTGAAATTTCTTATTGAAATTAGGGCCATATGGTGCTGCCGAAGCAACTGGCAACCCTTCTTTCACTTTAGAATTGCTAACTGTAGCATGGGGATGCGCGGTGGCATACTGGCAACAGTATTCCTCCATGTCTTTTAAGTTTTTGGGCTTACGCTCATGAAGAAATGCAAGGAAAGAATCATTAACAGATGACAAAACTTTGTCTCGAAGTAATAAGTCCATTAGGTCTTCATATGTTTTCTCAGTTTGAGACAACTCAATCCATCGTGTAAATGTATGACGTATCTTTGTAATAAAATCAGAGAAATCTACTCCATTTTCTGGCAACATTGTCCTAAAACGAAGACGATAATCTTCTTCTTTTAGTTGATAATTTTTTAGTAATGCTGCTCTGACAACATCATAATCAGTCCTGTCATGTTCCTCTATTGTCATAAGAGTAGTCACTGTTTCACCTGTAAAAAATTCCATCAGTTGTTCGACATATTTTTCCTTTTTTATCTTATGCGTATCGCATAAAAATTGGAATCTATCCAGATAATCCGCTATGTCGTCCTTTAAAGGATTGAAATGAGGTAATTTGATCCTACTAGCAAACTCCTTTGTCGTACCCGAAGTTGCTTGATGAGCACCCATATGTGTCACTTTCAATTTCTCTAACTCCAAAGCTAAAAGTTTTTCATTATGTTCCATTTTTGCTTTTTCCTTTCTCTCCTCGGCTTCTCTGTCTAATCTTCTATTTTCTGCCTCTGCCTGGAGTTTTCTTCCCTCTGCAGCAGCTTGAAGTTTTCTTTTCTCTGCAGCAGCTTGAAGTTTTCTTTCCTCTGCAGCAGCTTGATTTTTTTTGTTTTTCCATTTCCCTCTGGAATTTTCTTTCATCAGCTTGCATTTGCAACCTTAAATTCTCAGCATCTATCTTCTTTTGTTCAGCTTGCATCTGCAATCTTAAATTCTCAGCATCTATCTTCTTTTGCTCAGCTTCTGCTTTCTTTTGTTCAGTTTCTGCTTTCAATTTATTTTCCTCTTTTTGTCTCTTTTCTTCTGACTTTAATACCATGGCGAATTGAGCAGTCGCGAATTCTTCTAATTCTTTACCAGATTTGCCAAGGGATTTCCCTTGTCCAATAAAGTATTCCAGTGTAGACATTCTGTCTAATGAAATCAGTAACCTGAAAAATTAAATAAATTACCTTATCCCACTTAAATGGGAGACAAGTCTTCAATATTAGACTTGTATACTCAGTTCAGTTTATTTCACTCTCTTTGAGAGACAAGTCTTAGTCAAAGACCTTGTATGGTTACCTTGTTTCTTTATAATAATATTCTATCAATAATCTCAATATGAGTAGTGTATCATATTAATAACAATAATAATAATACATGGCCAAGTATATGTATGTAGACTGTGTATGACAATAATAAATACAAGGACAAAAATACAGAACAACAACCGAAAACGTTCGCAGATGTCAAATAAACAATACAGCGAAACTAAGGAAAATGTTACAAAAAATGTGTAATGATGACTGCGAAAAGTAAACAAGACAAATGGCAACACTGTTATAAACAAAAAAGTGTATAGAAATAAATGAAAGTAAGGAGAGACGAACAGATACAAACAAAACAAATCGTAAATCAAAGAATGGAAAAAATAACGAAAACAACACTAACACATCTCGTCACAGCTAAACGTAAATATCAACAATTGTCGCTAGCAAATCCCAATTAAGGAAATTTGCAGTCCCTACAGAAAACGCTCTCAATAGACAATCTCTGTTACGTGGTATTATCTAAAGGAGTCACCTTACCCAACCAAAACCGGCCGAAAACACCAGAAAAATACACCACAATATTACAAGTAACATACATATCATCAATGGAATGTGTTGCAAACAAAGTTTAGTTACAAATAACAATATAGTAACTCTCTTGCTCTTTGTCAACACGGGAGTACAATGTCAAGCGTGCAATGATTGTTAGATCCATAATAACATGTAGTGGTCTCCAGGAACATAAAGTCACTATGACCTTCTCGATGAATAGTTGAGACTTGAGGCCCAATGTTGAAAAAGTTCGTAGACGGTACTGTTTACAAAAATACTTGACCTCGAACTACGTGATTTGATCGCTCAGACGTTGAAGAGTCTGTTGACTGTAACGTGTAGACAACCAGCGGTACTGTTTACAAAAAATACTTGACTTGTGTGCAGTTGTGGTCCCCATAGCAATATTGCCTAGATGCCAACTCCAGTACTTGTACCAACTGTGGTTCATGTAGCATTATCACACAGATGCTAATACTGTTTATGTGGGTCAACAGTCAATGACCTATTTCTACTGTCCTGTGTAGCCAAAACTTGGAAATGTAGAGTACTACGGATGTGTGTTATTTATAGCTGTCAACCTTGATCGTTCCAATCTGTAGCATAAACCAAAATTGAAGCCGAAAAGCCCACGGAACAGGTCCACCAGAAATGTTAGTTGGTTTTTCTAGCGTGATGCAAATGTAGATGTGTAGTTAGCCAGGTACGCGTGTCGATGTCACCTGAACAGTGTACTGGTGCGGTGAAGATCTGGGTCACTCACGCTGACAGCATACATGGTCTTTGTACGATGATGATGATGATGTGAGACATGGGTGTGTGCAGACGCGAATGCGTTTAGGATCGTATATAGTATACAATGTACCCAGTCACACTCGTACAGAAGCCAATGATGGTTGCACTACTGGTAACAGCTCATACATTTATTCACAGCACTAACAGTAGTATCACACAGGAACAGTCAATGTAAACAGGTTCATGTACATCATGTTAATTGAAATCGCTTGGTACATATCAGGCCTTCTAAGGCTGGTAAACATTCTCATATGTGGGCATGTCAATAGTGGTATGTTCTTTAATGTACAGTTCATAATGCCGCTTTGGTATCCCCGACTGAACGCGTCAGATACCTGAATAATTCGGTCATACAAAAGACGAGCCCTTAACTCATGTAATCCTATTACCAGGGCCGTCGTTCAACTTGGCATAACACGTCAGTTACATCTTTTCATGCGGTAGAATAGTGGCCATTACACAGACCTTGATATGACGTCAGCTGTGTATTCTTCATTAAGCAGGTTGCATAAACCTTGCTATAATGTTTGTATAAGTATACCGCCAACCCGCGGCTTCCACTATATATAACTTCGTCACTGGACTTCTGATCATATTAAGACGAATAGTCTTAAATAGCTACCTTGAGCACAAAATATAAGTTCTGCATTACATGAACGGTGAGCTGTTCTCACGGCTAGGTAATCCTTTAACAAATTCTGCAACCGAATGCGTAGTAATGAAAAAGTCGATGTTACCTTGAAACGAATCCTCAGAACACAAGAAATAACACTGTCGTCATTCCTGACGTACAGTAAATCACTGGGGAAAACTGCCAACGCAGTCACTTCGAAGATTTTCCTTCCCCAGAATACAACGGACATTCACGTCCTCCAGAAGCCAGTCCGCAACTCTACCAGACGGAAGTCTAATTTTGCCCTCCCCAACTGCGCATGGCACATATCCCAGAACTGTTTACCTTTGACCCTAAAGGTCAAACACAATGAATGAACCAAAAAGGGAGATAACCCCTAATCAACCTGACACAGCAAAGTTAAGACATAGTTCCCCAACTTTGACCAGGGTGAAAAACATACAACCAATAAATCGACGTTTGAAACTCCATCAAAGATGACAGCAACAGTATGTTTGTAATTTAGAATTCTTTTTTAAAGTGGAAGTTGTGTTAGTTAATGTGTGTATTTTTATACCAGTATCTTATTTTAAGTGCAACATATAATATATAATAGATTTATTTGTGCTTTACCTTAATTTTTAACATGTCCCGTTTTTTTACAAAATGTCCCGGGTTTTTTAGATAAAAATTTGGAAATGTCCCGGTTTTTAAACAAAACATTATGGGAACCCTATGTTAGACAGCCAAATCTTGTAAGGGGATACAATATATACATGAAAGGAGTGGTCAAGAGTGATCAGCTGATTAACAAGGACAATGTTTTGAGAAAGACCAAAAAATATTGGAAAACTCTTTTTTACACTTTCTTAATAATTGCTATGGTAAATGCTTACATTTTATTTCAAGACTGGCAGAAAAAATACCCAGATGTAGAAGACCAGCTAGATATGATCCGCTAGATCTTACAGAACTGATCCGGGAATTGGGGAACATAAGTTTGTATGATGATGTACCACTCGCTTCAAAGCTACAGTTTTTTTCTCGGTGTCAACGTGTGTTTGTACAGTGTAAAATACACTGATTTAAAAGTCAGATGAACAATAATTTTGGGTCGTTAAAATAACAAAGTATGAGATTATGGTTTTATAAATTTGAATAATTTGAGTAATAAGTTATTTGTTCCTAACATGGGAGATAAAAGAATGAAAATGTAGTGTTTTTTGTAAGGGAGTGAACCTTTTTAGACCTTAAAGAAATCTAAGTATACATCATTAGAGTTTACCAACTTTGCATATCAGATTAATTTTAGTAAAGATATAGAAGGATTAATGAAACTAAGGTAAAAATCACTAAGGGAGATAACAATATTATTAGCGCCCTTTACAGTTAAGAGAACAGAGAGCACAATAAACGCACGTGAAAAGTGAGCGAAATATAAACAGTTATGTAGCACAGTTCACGGGATTGACAGCATAGAATTAAGCGTGTAGGTGGCGATAGGTGAGTGAACTGAACAATGGACCAATCGTATTAACAAAAACAACTTTGGACCATCAGATAGGAAATTGAAGGACGAAAGGAGATCAGTCCTACCAGAGAAGTTGACCGGGCAAGACGAGCCTCGCTGGGAGCTCAAGAAATGTGAAACCTGCGGTTTGCAGAAGGTCTACAGAAATAGCTAGATATAGAAAGGTAGTAATAGAAATTCAGGAGAACACTTAGAATTGATTGATAATTTGTGCTGCTAAACCTAGGATTAGCTCATAGGAGTGATAGTAAGACAGTGATAAGTAACGGACTTCTGTATATTACGGTAAGAGGTCTTTGACTCTAATTATGCTTGACTTAAGTGAAGAGAGACATGTTTGTTTTGAAACACGCTCAACATATTGTCACATGCTAATGACGCTCATATTTAAGGGAGCGAGCTACAGAAGAGAATATTGAAGCTAAGGCAATATTAAAGCGTAAAAAAGTGGATAACTTTTATTATCAGATAGCCAGGATGGGCTGTCATACAAAGAAGATGAGACATTGTTATTAAACAAGAAAATTGCACAGAGTTTTGCAACACTGTCGTATGGTTATGCGCTCTCTCGCCAACGTAAGTATCGAAGCCAGATACTACAACACTTGTCGACGTTGGATTTACAAAATAAGTTGGTTTTGTTTGAGATGCTTCTTAACATGGTATAAGACTGATCATGTTGAAACAGATTAGAGGACAGAAGAGTAAATGGTGAATTAGATTACTGAGAAACAACTCATGCGCTCTCTCACTAAAGAGTAAGTATGAAGATGCCACCACAGCTGCACCTGACATTATATAACTTTATATGTGATTTATGAATTGATATTGATGCATGCAATTGAGCCAGGCCTGACAGGTTATAGTACTTTAGTCAAGAGTCTACAGTAGGGAATATAATAATAATATCTTTGGGAAAATACATAGAGCCTAGGTCTGGATGCCTGGATATAAAATGGAGATTGGAATGTACCTTTATGGAAAAAAAAGGATTGTGGAACATGTTATGTAAATAAAAGCCATTATGTTTGGAAATTCAACACTCAAGTTGGTTTAATCAATAAAAGGATGTGGAGTGGGTATGTGAGAAAGAGTTAAACCTATATAACATATAAAGCCTTAAAACCACTAGTACGAGCAAGTCGCTATAACAACAAGGAGAGAAGAACGTGGTCTGGGTTGAAGAAAAGACGAACCTTATCTCATCCAGGAATCATCATCTCTGGCGAAACAAAGGCCAGTCAAAGAGATAGCTCTACTTGGAAGATAGGTCAAGGAAGGAATTTGACCGTTGGAATTAAATACTAGGCCTGCCTCAGTCACCTAGTAGTACAGTAGTAGCAATGTGACATATAAATAAAAGAAACAACCGGCACTGTCACATAATAGTAATTTGGCGCCGTGACCACCTCTCCTACAGCGACATGGCCACATCACAAGGAGAGATAGAATACCAGCAACAACATCAACAACAGCCTATATAAGAGATTACCAACAGAACAAGAATCATAGACAGAGAAGGATAATTAGTTGACTTGAACAGATATTCAAACATGGAGAGTTGTGCAAGAACCATACAAAACAGAAAGAAAAGAATAGCATTGAGAGACTTCGCTTCAGAGCTAAAGCGTTGCATTAATTATGCAATCGATTTTCCTTGCATCAGAATAGTAGACGGATTGGTTGCAAAAGTTTTTAAGATTGAAATAAGGGAGGTTGTTGAAATCAAGCTACAACCATTCAAAGTCAAAGAAGGAAGACCAAGATTAAACTTGAAAAAACGAACTGAACCTGCAGTTACTAAAATAGAGCCTCAGACAGAGAATGTCGCAGTGCAAACGGATGACAAGTTTAAGAAAAGTCTAATCCCAGTCAGGATAAAATCAAGACAAGTTACAAATGTCGCAGTACAAACAAATGACTTACCTGATTTATACGCTACTGAAATGGTTGATAAAATAGAAAAGAAGACATCCGAAGAAAGTTATATGAAGAATGACAGTGCAGTCATGAAACCAGATACATTCTTGTCGATGCTATGGAGTCAAGCACAGACGAAGAAAAATAAAAGGTGCAGAAAAGTCCAAACAATTGCTAATATTTCAGAGATAGAGACTGCTGATGATATGCTGAACAGTCTAGTATCAAAAGGAATAGGTGTTCTAGAAGACATAAAGACATTACTTCTTCAGAAAGGACAGTCAATTCAAATTAACATTCAAGATCAAGTGCAAGATGAGAAACAAGAAGCTGTTACATACAAAGATCCAAAAAGAACTGATCTGAAAGTGCAAAGTCATGTACCGGCCCCAGAGTTGAGTGACGTTCCTTTAGATCCACAAAAGAATCAGGAGCAGTTGAAGCAGATTACAGCATCAGCACAGATGAACTCAGCAACACAAACAGAGAATACAGCGACAGTTTCGGCAACACAGACGGAGAATACAGCTATAATTTCGGCAACACAGACAGAGAATACAGCATCAGCACAGATGGACTCAGCAATACAAACAGACGAAGTAAGAAGTGGAGAAGTTGAGAGAATTTCAGGAGATACAAGAGATGAGGAGGTAGAGAGGAAGCACAGTGGTCACACAATCAAACGAGTAGAGCAGACTCAAGATATGCATAAACTGATAGCGTTAGAGGCACTTAAAAGTAAGGAGGCAATAGAAACACTGAAAAGTAAAGAGACAATAGAGGCGCTTAAAAGTAGAGAGGCCATGATGATGAAGTTTTTAGACATGGTGAATAAGTAAAGAGACAATGGTGTTGAAGTTGATGAATAAGTTAACATAGGAGGAAGCTATGAGAGTAGAGACCTAGCATATTAAGAGATACAGATCGAGGGGATTTCCGATCTAAGAGCCGAGACAGGCTAAGACATAGAAGTGATAGTAGAAGGAGAGATACGGATCGACGAGGTTACCGATCCAAGAGCCGAGAAGCTTATAGAAACAGCAGTAGAAACAGAGAAACTACTAAGGATCGAGGGAGATACCGATCTACTAGTAGAGAAGAGGAGAGAAATAGGAGTATAATTAGAGGTCGCGGTAGCGACATAGAACCTGAGAGGAACTCAGGGAGTGCGAGAAGGGAAGAAATGGTAGATAGAGAGAAACCGAGGCAAACGGTTGATGAAGTAAGAAGTGGAGAGGTTGAGAGAAACTCGGGAGATATACGAGATAGAGAGGTAGAGAGGAAACAAAGTGTTAATGAAGTCAGAATAATAGAAGAGACTCAAGATATTGATAAACTGATAGCGTTAGAGGCGCTTAAGAGTAGAGAGACGATAGAGTTAGAAACACTTAAAGCTAGAGAGACAATGATGTTGAAGTTGATGGAGCTTATAGGTAAATAAGCATATAGAGGAAAAATAGGAGGCTATGTGAGTAATGGCATAGCATATTATGAGAGGTAAACAAAATGGCGGCGGCAACTTAGTCTTGAGAAGCCTAAGTATAATTGGTCTGTACCGCACACAACAGACAACTGAGTACACCTGACCAATAGGATACTGCAGTAGGGGAGAAGAGTGAAGGAGATGTAAGACGTACATTTGAGGCCGCGGTAGTACGGCAAGAAAATTTTTGTGGAAAAGTCGTGGTGACGACGGCAGAAATACTAGACTTAGATTGTTGATGAAGCACAACAGGAAGACAGCAATTATGGGATAAATAAAGTGACAACTACAACTATCGGTCACAAGTTAATCCTACCTTATGTGATCAAGACGGGACATGGAAGATAATAGACTTTTACAATCAACAAGAAGAAACAGTACAGCGGAGACCAAGCATTACAGACGAAACAAAGAAGCAAGAAGCACATGAGTCTACCTGCACTACAAAGACAACACATCAATGTTCGCAATGTTAGTCACATGGTCACAACCATCTGTTGGAGTCTTTTTGATGATGGTAGTTGATATATAAGTAAGCTAGTGATAGGTGTCAATGTTCTAGCTTAAAATACGCGAATGGTTTTAATAAAAATGTCAAAAGTGTTCCTCAAGCAACTCCAACAAGTAGTAGACAATTTGCCAATTCAGGACTGTACACAAGTCGTTGATAAAAGTTCATATAATTTATTGACGAATGACAAACGGCAATCAACGACACGATCAAAACAAACGATGAGAACATCCTAATTATAGTTACTGTTGACAATAATACATTCCTGTAGATTTCTTTATCAATCAAGTCCTTTTCTATCCAAGTGACTAGGATTCACTAACAGTTGTCATTTGAAAGTGATTTAAGATAATGTCCGTTAACCTTGTTCCAAGGACGTCGGTAACAGTAACCGGATTCATACTCATGGATAACGTTTCCATATAATACATGTTTAAATCCCAGACTTTCTCCTTTCAATAATTTATACAGTTTGTTAAAATCCATAAAAAGTTCTACATGAAAATACAATCAGGTTAGCGACTTCAGTTGACTAACCTCTCCTACAAAATATGCCACGACCTTGGCATAGGCATTACAAAATATCCAATATCCGAGATATGAGCAAATAGATATCCTTTACTCGTAGGACTTCCCACTACGAAAATTACAGTGAAGTAAAGATCTCAACTGTTCCATTCTAGGAATCCAAAACATATGGATTCCCGCTAGAATCCAGTGATGAGCATCTGTTCCACTTTATTCATAGACGTATTAATACACATGAAAGTTCAAACGAAACTTACGTATTGAACTGCATGTTGGCTTCACCCTGAAGACCCAACAAAAATCCTTCATACCAATTCTTCCATCGAATGGTACAGAATCAAAATAATAACATACGGGCAGAGAGAGAGTCCATCTTGCCCCTACAACAGCTGACGTCATAATCCTCCACTAGGTTACCCGTGCGTCCAAAGCAACTCACACTGCCTTGTGCACGTCAGTGCGTGAATCAATCGAACGCACAAACAATATAACTTTATTAAGACTGGTGCGTACATTTGGCAGGACCGAAGACTACCCCCTTAGGTAATAAATGTACGTAACAGCTCCCTTATTACCTCCCCTTAAAAAAATTAATTCTATTAATTTTTTTTGAACTTAATACCCGAGAGAGGTGAGTCAAAAATACATCAAGATATATGAAATGCATAAAGTTATACCATTTTAAGAAAAGATTATTAAACGAAATCAATATAACTAAATGATAGTATGCATTAAAGCACACATCCACAATCGACCTACTTTGGAAAGATGTGGTAATATACGAAGTCAAACAAGTTGAAAATGAAAAATGAAAAAAAACATTAAAAAAAAATATGATAATAAAATTCAACTAAGTTTTCAAAAGAATTTGAAACATATGATTTCAAAAATGAAAATGAACAGCAACACTGATGATAATCAATGACAAGAGAATTAATGAAACAGAAAAAATTGAAAAAACAATGTGCAAAAATGAAGCAATGCAAAATTAAACACTTTAAAAATCAACACCCTTAATATTTTCTAACACTAGTAAGGTTGACTAGTGATCTAACGGTGAGATATCATAACTAAGACCGTGAATGCAGGTATTACGTGACAACTAAGAAAGTTAGTATGTGTGTGATCCATAATCAATTAAATAGATTAAATTGAATTATTCTAATTTATATCTTTCTTAATTACTAACAAATAACCAGTTACTAATATATTCTAAGTAATTCCAATATCACTCATTGTCAATGTTCAGTTACAACTAGTTAGTAATAGACGCGACGATGTACTGAATGTTCAATACAAGATAAAATATATTCTCGAACACGCCATGTAGTGTAATATGTTCCATAGGAATAACAAATGTATATTTGTCGCTCTTAACAATGTTTCCATACTATTAAAAGTTACTGTAGTACCAATGTTCCCGTACTATATAAATGTTACTCTAATATCACTGTTACCGTTTTAATAAAACGTTACTATAGTATCAATGTTCCCGTACTATTATAAGTAAGTATATCCTGAAAGTTTTACTTATACGAATACTTCAGTTATATAAACAGTTTTTTTTATAGATGTACAATCAATGATAATGTACAAAGTTATTCATGTTATCGGTGAGGATGTTTCAACATCTTGAAGTGGTTTAGTTTCGACAAGTTCGCTTGGGCATCTCGACAAACAGTCTGCGAACACATTCTTCACTCCAGGAATAGCTCGTATTTCAAAATTGAAGGGTTGAAGCGCTATAGCGTAACGCGCTGACTTCGATGATTTAACGTTCTTCGTGTTCAGTGCGGTAAGAGCTTTTTGATCAGATTCCACCACAAAGTGTGAGCCGAGAAGGTAACGTTCTAGTTTGGTGATTGCCCACACAAATGCGAGGAGCTCTTTATCCAGAACGGAGTATTTGAGTTCGCTCTCCGTAAGTTTTCTGGACACGTACATCACCGGAAATAAGGTGCCGTTATATTCCTGCATCAAAACTGCAGCGATAGCGTAAGAAGATGCATCACTGCGGAGAATGAAAGTGAGATTTTTGTTAGGCAACCTCAAAAAAGGTGCATTTGAAAAAAATCGTTTTATATAGTCTAACGCCGTTTGGTGATCCTGCGACCACTTTATTACATTAGATGTGCCTTTCTTCAGTAGAGGCGAAAATGGTGCAGTTATAGTAGACAAATGAGGGATGAATTTTGAATAGAACTGTATTAGTCCTAAAAGTGACCTAACTTGTTTTTTTGTCTTAGGTGCTGAAATGTTTAAAATTTTAGAGACGTTACTGTCTTCTGTATACATGAAACCATGACCTATGCGGTGACCCAGAAATGAGATGTCATGAAAACCGACAAAAGCCTTTGAAGGTTTCGCTGTTAAGTTATAATCCCGTAAGGTAGAAAGTACAGCTTTTAATCCATGAATATGTTCATCCCAAGAGTCACTGAAAATACAGATGTCATCAATATAAGTAATGACATCGGGACGATGAGACAATATGCGACGCATCATGCGTACAAAGGTAGCTGGCGCATTCATTAATCCGAATGGCATAAAATTCCATTGAAAAAGACCCCGTGGAGTCGAGAAAGCGGTGAATGGCTTTGCCTTAGGAGTGAGTGGCACTTGCCAATAGCCCTTTGAAAGGTCAAATTTCGAAAAGAATGTGGCATGAGATAATCTCTCCAATAAGTCGTCTAAAAGAGGTAATGGTTCCGCATCGAATTTTGTAACTTTGTTTAATTTCCTGTAATCTACGCAAAGACGTATATTGTTGTCCTTCTTCCTAATGATTACCATAGAAGAAGAATATGGTGATGAAGATGGTTCAATTATATTTAATTGAAGCATCTCATCCAATTCCTTATCAACCTTATCACGAAAGTGTAAAGGAATAGGATATGGGCGAACTCGAATAGGCGTATCGTCAGTCAGAATAATGTCATGTTGGATGACTGACGTATGACCTGGGATGTCAGTGAGGACATCCTCATACGAGTGTAGAATATTAGAGACTTGCTGACGTTGATCAGCCGAAAGAGTAGATGAGATTGTAACATCATTCCATTTCTCAGTGGAATGGAGTGGTACAACTGGTATTGGTAGTTGTACATCATCGAAAGAAGATTCTTCTTCTTGGATGACTGACAAACTAGAATAGTGTTGAATAGGAGGTGTAGGATCGTCAGTTGCCTGGAACACTGACTGTAGATAATCAGGACGTGAGTAATACTCCTTCAACATGTTAATGTGGAAGGTTTTATGTTTACCATTAACATCAACGATGTAGTCGACATCGGATATTCTTGAGATGATCCTGAAAGGACCTCTCCAGGTAATTAAAAGACGATTGTTATGCGCAGGGAGTAATACAAAAGCTTCGTCACCAGGAATAAGCTGGCGAAGACGTCTATACTTGTTTGCAAATAGACGAGCTTTTTCTTTGGCTTGTTCGGATGATGCAGTAGCTAGTCTACAAGCATCTATGATTCTCTTTCTCAGAGAGATCACATACTCATAAGAGGATTGAGTTTCCTCTTCAATATTCTCGTCAACCAATAAGTCGTGGATTAACGACATCGGACCGCGTGGTTGCATGCCAAAAACTAGCTGGAATGGAGAAAACCCCGTGGCTTGATTTTGTACTTCGCGATACGCGAACAGAGCAGCGGGTATGACCCGATCCCAGTCTTGGGGATGGTCTTGGGTCATCTTACCCAACAACTGCTTGAGTGTCCTATTGAGACGCTCAATTAACCCATTTGACATCGGATGATAAATAGAACTAAGAGATCTGTCTATACCTAATGTCTTCATAACTTGAGACATGGATTCAGAAATGAACTGAACCCCATGATCCGACAAGATTTTCCGTGGAAAACCAATGCGTGAGAAGATTAACATCAATGCCTCTGCTACACTGGCAGATGAAGTGTTCTTGAGAGGGATGGCCTCAGGCCAACGAGTGCACATATCAATGCACGTAAGAATATGCGTATGCCCTCTAGCAGATGGAAGCATCGGACCAATAATGTCTATAGCCATTTTATCAAATGGTCTAATCGGGATGTCCGCAGCTTGAATAGGAGCCGCATGAAATGGACCCCGTACCTTAACTTCCTGACATATCAAACAAGACCGACAATAGAGAGTGATGTCCTTATGGACGCCTGGCCAGTAGAATGCCGAAAGCACTCTGGATTTGGTACGCGAAAAACCCATATGGCCCGCACATTGCGAGTCATGCGCATGTCGTAATATACGAGATCTCATAGAGGATGGGACTAAGATCTGATAACATAAGGATGAATCCTTTTCCCGTATTACTCTAACCAAAATCCCATTTTTAAGTATAAAGTCATGTCTAGATTTTGCAAGTTTGTTGCTGGTATTCTTTTTGTTCACATACTGAAAAATTTTTTTTAATGAATCATCATTCTTTTGCAATGTTGCAAACAACTCCCGTGAAATAGGAGCATCATCATCACAAGTGGTATGAACTGTAGGTTCAATAGGTGTATCATGCGACATATTAGTAGCTTGCGCTCTAGTCACTACTGCATTTGCAGTTTGAATATGTCGCTCTTCCCATTCAGCAATTTGCTGTGGTGTACAATCTTTAATACCATGTATGCGACCAAGTATTACATCACAAATTGGATTCGGAAGAAGACATGCTTGGATCTTTCCTGAAAAAAATGGTGTATTAAGATCAATAATAGCAGTGGCAAATGTTTCAATTGTGCCACCAAACGTCACACACTTGACAACCCGGCCCGTGGCACAACTTGGGTTGATCAGCGAAGTCCGGACGCCCACAGTGCTACAACCTGAGTCAAATAGGAGAGAGCATGAAATATTGTTAACAAATCCCTTGTTAAACTTAAGAGAGCCCTGTCCCTGGTGTATTGACGCAGCAGTGACCGTACAGACTGCAGGTAGACTAGGTAAGGTATGTCCGCAACGCAGCGTCGTGATCGCCTTAGGCTGGAAAAGAGTCGAGCATTCTGGACAGTCTTTCACCTGGGTACAATCAAGAGAACAAGACATAGCATTGTGAGTTTCAGCTACTTTACCCTGTTCAATGTTAGTCTGTGTATCATTTAAAGCGACATTAGAATGTCTACCCGTATTACTCGACGATCTATCTCTACGACGCGATCGATTTGAATTATTTGCATTAAAATTGCCATAATTGTCATTTCTGCTTGAGTTAAAATTTGGATTAGTCCGATAATTTGTATAATTAAAGTTATGATGTTCTTTAAAATTTTTATTCCAAGAACCTTGTCTGTTTTGTGGACCCTGAGATCTTGATCTCCAGTTTTGTTTATTATAATGTCCTTGATTATTTTTAAAATTATTGTTACCAAAATCTCGTGATCTGTGAGCTTGGTTCCAAGAAACATTAAATGGAGCAGATTGTTGAAATTGCTTCCCTTTGTAAAAGTTATCATTGTTAAAATTGTAATTATTTCCCTTATTGACATACCTGTCAGTACTAAAGGAACGATTTCGAGAAAAATTGTTTTGTTGTGCTGCAAAAGCAACAGGCAATTCATTTTTAATCTGTGCATTACTTAGATCCATGGTTGGGTGAGCAGTACAAAAATTTTTTGCATGTTCTTCTAAGTCTTTTATTGATAAAGGTTTCCGTTCGTGTAAAAATGCGAGAAATGTAGGATTTACAGACGATAGTACCTTATCGCGCATCAGTAAATCGAAGAGACCTTCATATGACTTTTCAATTTTGGATAATTCAATCCATCTTTCTAGGGTTAGTCGTATTTGTGACAGAAAATCACTGAAATTTCTGCTTGATTGAGGTAGCAATGTATGAAATCTTAATCGATATTCATCTTCTGTCATTTGAAATTTCTTCAGAAGTGCAGTTCTAAGAGCATTATAATCATTCTTCTCATTAATACTGGTAGTATGATAAACTGCTAAAGCATCCCCAGTAAGTAACCTGGATAAATATGTGCAATACATTGTATTATCCACGTTTTAAGACCTACAAGTGGCCTCAAATCTATCTAGGAAAAATATTATGTCATCAGATGGGGGACTAAATTTTGGCAATTTAAGGTGAATTTCCTTAAAATTATCATGTCTGGATGAAGTTTGGCTTTCAAAAGTTCTCTGAGAATTAGCTTCCTGAGTTAACCTAAGTCTCTCATATTCTGACTCTGCTAATTTTAGTTCATGCTGTCGTTTTTTATCATTCTCTTCCATCTCAAGCTGAAGTCGTTTTGTATTTTGTTCAGCTATTAATCTTCTTTCTTCCATTTCCTTTTGTTTATTTTCTATTTCCTTTTGTTTAACTTCCATCTCAATCTTAAGTCTTTCTTCAGCCTCCCTTTGCTTCTGTTCTGCCTCTCGCTGAAATCGTTTCTCTTCTAATTCAGCGGCTAATCTCATTTTTTTCTCCTCTTCCTCAGCTATAAATTTCCTCTTCTTTTCATCCTCCTCAGCAGTTAATCTCATTTTTTTCTCATTCTCCTGAGACTCAATCCGTTTTTGATCTGCCTCAAATTGAAGTTTTTCTAGTCTTAAAGTTTCTAACTTTCTCTGTTCGGCTTCTATTTCTTGAGCTTTCTTATATTCTGCAAGTGCAAATGCTTTTGCTTCATCAGGAGCCATCTGAAGAGCTTTTGCTTGCTTAATGAAATAATCTAGTGAATACATTATGCTTTATAAGTAGTCACAATACTCTTGATTTATAAAATGATAATTAATCAATGTAAATTAATTAACCTTGTTACTATAACAAGTGTTCTTCGTTCCTGTCCTAGAACGGTATCTTTGTTTTATATAGTTATAAAATATATCAATACTCAATATAGTAATTTATGTAATGAAATGTCATGAAAGTAATAACTTGACAAACAATAGAAACAATACCGACAAGACACGATAATCAAAGACGATAGAAAACAGTCGCAGAAATCCAATAAAAATAAAAATGTGAAACTAAAAATAGAATGTCGTAAAGAGTTACGATGATAACTGCGATCAGATAATCAACAAGACAATTGACAACACAGTGTAAAAACATAGGTTTTGTAAAAAACTGAACGACAGGAAAGGTGAGACGGACGCATAGTACAAACAAAATTCATCATAAAACTAAATACGAGTAAAAATAACTATGAAAACAACAAGCAAACGTGACGAAACAGCTAAACAGATACTATTATATGGAACAATTAGCGATCGGAACTTCGGCAAGGTTTCTAGCCTTGAACCGAAAATTATCGCTCAATTGAAACTTACAAGTTGAGCCCTACAGAACGTCTGACGAAGAGCCCGAATTGGCTTCGAGATGGATCTCGTTCGTCAGATCAACCTCCCTACCTCCCACGACGGATATACAACATATAACATATAACATAGAAAGTGTACAGATGGACATAACTATTGAAGGCACAGCTAAAAGTAATAAAGTGTACAACGAAAACACGTTATACTCATCTCGCGTGTGCCGGGAAAAAACAATGTGCCTCGTCTCCGTGGATGTACGTCCGAGGATAAAATACTTCGCTCTGTGTATTTGATTATAGCTCGCACGTAAATAAGGACCAAAAGGATGATGTCCAACGTAGGTAGTCACTGGAGAACTTGATGTTGAGGTTTATTGCTGACCTTGACCTTCTCATAACCGTCGTGTAGATTCAATGATGAAGACACGGGTCTTTCTGTCTAACGGTTTTTTTGGGAAAAACATTGGGTAGGTTCCCTTCTTTGAAACATGTCCAAATCACACTGTGCCGCCATTTACTGTTGGAGTCTTTTTGATGATGGTAGTTGATATATAAGTAAGCTAGTGATAGGTGTCAATGTTCTAGCTTAAAATGCGCGAATGGTTTTAATAAAAATGTCAAAAGTGTTCCTCAAGCAACTCCAACAAGTAGTAGACAATTTGCCAATTCAGGACTGTACACAAGTCGTTGATAAAAGTTCATATAATTTATTGACGAATGACAAACGGCAATCAACGACACGATCAAAACAAACGATGAGAGCATCCTAATTATAGTTACTGTTGACAATAATACATTCCTGTAGATTTCTTTATCAATCAAGTCCTTTTCTATCCAAGTGACTAGGATTCACTAACAGTTGTCATTTGAAAGTGATTTAAGATAATGTCCGTTAACCTTGTTCCAAGGACGTCGGTAACAGTAACCGGATTCATACTCATGGATAACGTTTCCATATAATACATGTTTAAATCCCAGACTTTCTCCTTTCAATAATTTATACAGTTTGTTAAAATCCATAAAAAGTTCTACATGAAAATACAATCAGGTTAGCGACTTCAGTTGACTAACCTCTCCTACAAAATATGCCACGACCTTGGCATAGGCATTACAAAATATCCAATATCCGAGATATGAGCAAATAGATATCCTTTACTCGTAGGACTTCCCACTACGAAAATTACAGTGAAGTAAAGATCTCAACTGTTCCATTCTAGGAATCCAAAACATATGGATTCCCGCTAGAATCCAGTGATGAGCATCTGTTCCACTTTATTCATAGACGTATTAATACACATGAAAGTTCAAACGAAACTTACGTATTGAACTGCATGTTGGCTTCACCCTGAAGACCCAACAAAAATCCTTCATACCAATTCTTCCATCGAATGGTACAGAATCAAAATAATAACATACGGGCAGAGAGAGAGTCCATCTTGCCCCTACAACAGCTGACGTCATAATCCTCCACTAGGTTACCCGTGCGTCCAAAGCAACTCACACTGCCTTGTGCACGTCAGTGCGTGAATCAATCGAACGCACAAACAATATAACTTTATTAAGACTGGTGCGTACATTTGGCAGGACCGAAGACTACCCCCTTAGAATAATAGAAGAGACTCAAGATATTGATAAACTGATAGCGTTAGAGGCCCTTAAGAGTAGAGAGACGATAGAGTTAGAAACACTTAAAGCTAGAGAGACAATGATGTTGAAGTTGATGGAGCTTATAGGTAAATAAGCCTATAGAGGAAAAATAGGAGGCTATGTGAGTAATGGCATAGCATATTATGAGAGGTAAACAAAATGGCGGCGGCAACTTAGTCTTGAGAAGCCTAAGTATAATTGGTCTGTACCGCACACAACAGACAACTGAGTACACCTGACCAATAGGATACTGCAGTAGGGGAGAAGAGTGAAGGAGATGTAAGACGTACATTTGAGGCCGCGGTAGTACGGCAAGAAAATTTTTGTGGAAAAGTCGTGGTGACGACGGCAGAAATACTAGACTTAGATTGTTGATGAAGCACCACAGGAAGACAGCAATTATGGGATGAAATAAAGTGACAACTACAACTATCGGTCACAAGTTAATCCTACCTTATGTGATCAAGACGGGACATGGAAGATAATAGACTTTTACAATCAACAAGAAGAAACAGTACAGCGGAGTCCAAGCATTACAGACGAAACAAAGAAGCAAGAAGCACATGAGTCTACCTGCACTACAAAGACAACACATCAATGTTCGCAATGTTAGTCACATGGTCACAACCATCATTCCCTATTCCTTCGTTAATCCCAACATACTCCCTGCAACACCTGTTGCAACCCCAGTGATCATGTGAAGCGAACATGTGATGACAGAAGACGATCACTCACACCTTCAGAAGTATCAGCCGAATTGGAACTTTACACAAGGAAACAGAAGCCAACCATAACTACCAGCCACAAGTTGACATCAGCCTAGACGATCAAGTCGGGACAGTGAAGATGGGAGACCTTTGCAGTCAACGGGAAATGACATACTACAGCGGAGTCCAAGCCTTACAGAAGAAACAAAGAAGCGAGAATCTCATCAGAAGTCTGGCCACACTATACAGAGACAACGCATCAGTGTTTGCAATGTTATCACATGGTCACAACCATCTTTTCCCTATCCCTGAGTCAAGCCCAATATATTCCCTGTGACACCTGTCGCATCCCCAGTGATCATGTGAAGCGAACAGGTGATGACAAGTGACATACAAGCAACGAGATGGAACTATTCGGCAGAGACGAGGCCGTACAGAAGAAACAGGAGTCAACAACCACAACCACTAGCCACAAGTTAACCCCAGCTTATATACTACAGTTGGGATGATGAAGATGAGATATCCTTACAACCACAGAGAAACAACAAAACTTATCATCATCATCGAAGACCTACAGCACAGCTTATAAACTTTAGCAACAATATTGCTGCCGAGATGGTACTACTTATACAATCAGAACTTGTCAACACATAGCAAAGAAGATGATATTGAAAGAATGGACGACTTTACCAACACCGGACTCAGAATGTAAACATCAAGTAAACAAGCTATTGTCATACTGACAACAACAACATATTAATTCGTTCGTCCTCATCCTCCTGCAGAGCGACTATAAATAACATCACAACTGATACCAACTTCATCAGTACGACAGTCGTCTCTACAGTAGAGAAATTTACACTGTTGGAGTTTACAAATGAGATCTCCAAATTCATACAATCAGTGTAATCGCCGTAAAGTACTTCCCCAGCAAATAGTACTAATTCACAGCACTTCCCCAGCTATAGTGCTTAATCAAGGTACTCCAAATCAACGGTATCCAACGATTAGTTAGCTAATAATATTTAGTAGTGGTTAACATAGTGGTTACTGATATTTCGAGATACACCTACACTTTTACACTACACACTAACCTTGTGAATAGACAGTGTAGAACGCTGCAAGGAACCTTAATGGTGTACAACAGTATGACTAGTAAAAAAAAAAAAGTACATTCATCACATAAACATGAAACATTATATGTAGTGATAAGACTTTGATCACATACACATGAGTGATAACTACTGTACTCTCACGATATTCAGACTGATAGTGAAATAGTTTATACAAGAGACCAACGTAACTGAGAAGTTAGATTAAACAATGAATTATTTCATAAAACAATTGAACAATATTACAAGAAAGATACAGATTTCTAGAGAGACAATAACAAGCTTCTTCACAAGATGAGACTTATTAAGACTTAAGTTTTCATGTTAATTTACAATGTCCATGTTTTTCAGAGGTATACTTTCTCCACCACCAGACATAGAGGGCAACAAGAAAAAAGAAAAAAAATGTCAGTCCAAGCCAAGTTATGTCATAAGGGAAGCCTGCTTCACAGTTGGAGACGTGCACATTATACGGTGGATAAAAATGGTTCTTACTTAAGGTTGCATTGCTAGACAGGCGACTTAAAGATGAGATGTTGCAAAGTGGATACCATAGCCACTGTATAGTTAATATACAATAGAGATGACCCTTACTTAGTCATCTCCACATTGGTTGGAAACATAATAGACCTGAACATTTTGGTTAAGTCAGACATACTGGGGTACAGTGCATATTTCATACGAAGTTAATGATTCGACGGGTGCATCAAAGGCTAGCATCAGCCGAGCACTTCATGTTCTGACGTAGCGACATAAGTCTTTCGCTTTTGCCCCAAGACAGGTGGTAGGATTTCGCGTGATTAGTTGCATACATGACTGGTAATTCGACTGGTGCATCAAAGGCTAGCATCAGCCGAGCACATCACATCCTGACGTAGTAACACATATCTCTTGCTGTCACTTTGGGGATGTTTAGTTAATGCATGCTTGGTGACGCTATATATTATATTTCTACTACTCTGCCTATCTGACCGTTGCAATGAATACTGACATTGACGGCAGATACTATAGACATATTAAGGACTGACAAACCTCTGTTTCCAGAGGCAGTACCATGTCGCCCCTGTATATTATATAAATAGAATGTATAATTATAATGTTTCAGAAGTATTAAGTACAATGTTTACTTGTTTTTCCAATACGATGTTAATGAGATGCTAGAATAGACATATATAATCTTAAGAGTGTGACAAACTACAATAACTACACATAGTCTTGGGAAACTTAATAGACTTCTTCCCAAGGTACAAGATGCGGCATACTACTTGATCAACACTGACATTGGGTAAAATATGTATAGTACCTTAAGTGCATGTTAATTGGTATAATGTACCTATCTCAGGCATAGAGGTGTTCAGGACCAGAGAAAAAAAAAGAAAAAAAGAAACTGGAAATAATCCAGACTCAGTCAAGTGGAGTCTTATTCATGGACATAGGCAAAGATTGCACTGAGGATGAACGTCCCTATATTTTTTTATTGCACTGGTTATACAGAGATAAGGGATAAAAACTTGGTTGCCCTATTGGTATTACGGGTACTGCTTATTTAAGAGATGATGGTAATGACACTTATAGGGTCATGACTACATTACTTCTACATCCTAAGGTTAGATATTTTGTTACCCTGACGTACTACTGCATGTATATATAGCTTTAGACAGAATTAAGGATTTGATTGATACACCCAAGACTAGAATCAGTCGGGCACATCGACTCTGACATAGTGACATATCTTTCGCTAACACATTGGGATATTTACTTATGTACCACTAATTAGTTAGTTCCGCTTATCTGTCTCGTATAATGGATAAATTACATTGACAGCAGATATTTCAAGACATATAAAGGTACTGACAAACCTCTATGTCCAGAGGCAGTGACTATGTTGAACATAGGAATGTGTATATATATATATATATATATATATATATATATATATATATATATATATATATATATATATATATATATATATATATATATATATATATATATATTGTAAGGCAGAGCCATTATATTTTTTTGGTGGTAGCATTGAAGTTAAATGCATGATATACTTGCCATTATAATTTAATTTATTTTTCGTATTGTTGAGCATCCATGGTAATAGTATTAGAGATGTTAGTGGGGTAAATAGATAATAGTTTTTTTTCTTGATAGAACACAAATGTTTCCCTGCGGGATACATTTGAACGGCCCCGGGACGTATATGTCACCGTGTGGTTGTACAGTGTAAAATACACTGATTTAAAAGTCAGATGAACAATAATTTTGGGTCGTTAAAATAACAAAGTATGAGATTATGGTTTTATAAATTTGAATAATTTGAGTAATAAGTTATTTTTTCCTAACATGGGAGATAAAAGAATGAAAATGTAGTGTTTTTTGTAAGGGAGGGAACCTTTTTAGACCTTAAAGAAATCTAAGTATACATCATTAGAGTTTACCAACTTTGCATATCAGATTAATTTTAGTAAAGATATAGCAGGATTAATGAAACTAAGGTAAAAATCACTAAGGGAGATAACAATATTATTAGCGCCCTTTACAGTTAAGAGAACAGAGAGCAGAATAAACGCACGTGAAAAGTGAGCGAAATATAAACAGTTATGTAGCACAGTTCACGGGATTGACAGCATAGAATTAAGCGTGCAGGTGGCGATAGGTGAGTGAACTGAACAATGGACCAATCGTATTAACAAAAACAACTTTGGACCATCAGATAGGAAACTGAAGGACGAAAGGAGATCAGTCCTACCAGAGAAGTTGACCGGGCAAGACGAGCCTCGCTGGGAGCTCAAGAAATGTGAAACCTGCGGTTTGCAGAAGGTCTACAGAAATAGCTAGATATAGAAAGGTAGTAATAGGAATTCAGGAGAACACTTAGAATTGATTGATAATTTGTGCTGCTAAACCTAGGATTAGCTCATAGGAGTGATAGTAAGACAGTGATAAGTAACGGACTTCTGTATATTACGGTAAGAGGTCTTTGACTCTAATTATGCTTGACTTAAGTGAAGAGAGACATGTTTTTTTTTGAAACACGCTCAACATATTGTTACATGCTAATGACGCTCATATTTAAGGGAGCGAGCTACAGAAGAGAATATTGAAGCTAAGGCAATATTAAAGCGTAAAAAAATGGATAACTTTTATTATCAGATAGCCAGGATGGGCTGTCATACAAAGAAGATGAGACATTGTTATTAAACAAGAAAATTGCACAGAATTTTGCAACACTGTCGTATGGTTATGCGCTCTCTCGCCAACGTAAGTATCGAAGCCAGATACTACAACGCTTGTGGACATTGGATTTACAAAATAAGTTGGTTTTGTTTGAGATGCTTCTTAACAGGGTATAAGACTGATCATGTTGAAACAGATTAGAGGACAGAAGAGTAAATGGTGAATTAGATTACTGAGAAACAACTCATGCGCTCTCTCACTAAAGAGTAAGTATGAAGATGCCACCACAGCTGCACCTGACATTATATAACTTTATATGTGATTTATGAATTGATATTGATGCATGCAATTGAGCCAGGCCTGACAGGTTATAGTACTTTAGTCAAGAGTCTACAGTAGGGAATATAATAATAATATCTTTGGGAAAATACATAGAGCCTAGGTCTGGATGCCTGGATATAAAATGGAGATTAGAATGTACCTTTATGAAAAAAAAAGATTGTGGAACATGTTATGTAAATAAAAGCCATTATGTTTGGAAATTCAACACTCAAGTTGGTTTAATCAATAAAAGGATGTGGAGTGGGTATGTGAGAAAGAGTTAAACCTATATAACATATATAGCCTTAAAACCACTAGTACGAGCAAGTCGCTATAACAACAAGGAGAGAAGAACGTGGTCTGGGTTGAAGAAAAAACGAACCTTATCTCATCCAGGAATCATCATCTCTGGCGAAACAAAGGCCAGTCAAAGAGATAGCTCTACTTGGAAGATAGGTCAAGGAAGGAATTTGACCGTTGGAATTAAATACTAGGCCTGCCTCAGTCACCTAGTAGTACAGTAGTAGCATTGTGACATATAAATAAAAGAAACAACCGGCACTGTCACATCGGCACACCATGGACCCAGAGTTTACAGAGACAAAAAGAAATTGTAAACTTTGCTATCAGACTGTAAAGATTGAAAGAAAAACAAAAGTTAAATGTAAAGTTTGTAATATTTTTTCATGTTTTCATGCAGGTAGGAATTGTCTTTCAGAATACCACAAGCCGTAGTAAGAAATATATAAAGATATGTTGAGCCTTTACTATGTCACCCTCATAACTGATTTTACTTATGTGTTAGTGATCATACAGTGTTACACAAGAAATATATCTATTGAAGTTATATTTCATTATGTTAGCTAAGATAATGCAGCTACTTATAATAACTGTAATGTATTCAGTGGAAGATTTTTTTTTAAAAGCCTAGTTATGCAACATTTCAAAAATTTGCATAGTTTTATTATTTAATGTTGAATTGTTTTGGAAATGTAACATATAATGCAGAAATGGTCAGACTACAATAAAATATGACTGCTGTTAATTGTTCTGATAATACTTTGTTTTGTCTTCTTTGTGAAATATCATGTTTATAATTGTTGTGTATTTTTTTCTGTTGACTTTCCTTCAATTTTTAAAAACTCACATCAATACAAATTTTAAAAATATTAATTTTACATGTAAATATGGTAGTCTGTTCAATTACAAACAATTTGATGTATAACGCTCTTCGGTAGACTTCAAATTAAAATGTATCAAGGAACATTAGAAGTTAGATATGTCAGAGTATGCGAAAATGATACAAAATATCAAGTCTGAAGAGAGTTACAATATTTACAGATTCACTATCGGGATTACAAGCGCTGGAACATCTACATAAATACTGCCGGCCAGACATCAAGGAAGAAATTCTTTTCAATCAATACATCATTAGTGAACAGGGGCTGCCGTGTGAGGCTTGTGTCGGTTCCTGCACACATTGGTATCATTTTTCACACTCATCGTCCTATTTTTGGCATATTTTACGCATTTACATTCTTGCATAGTCACTCCCAGACTTGTTTACGTTTCGCCATGTGAATCGTAGTATTACAAAGCTAATTGGACAGGTCAGCGGATAATACTTCTATCACATTAAGTCGTCTAGCCATTTTTGATAGAGACCGTCATTGTTGACACAAGGTGGTGTCGCACGATCGACGGAGAGAAAGCCAGATTGTCAATCTGGGAAATCCGTCTGGGAGATATATGTACACGCAGGTGATAATATGTAATCGCTTCCGATGGCCCATCTCTGTGTCAATAATACAGATAACCCGTCTTGGGAAATTATGTTGGGAAAGTTATTAGGCAGGAAATAAGTTCACCGATGTGTTTGTGAGTTTTCACAAGTGCAATTGGAAGTACTACTGCTATATTTGAAAGAGGTCACGAGTTTAAATTTTAAAATTGATATTTTAAAACTCGTGGGGATAGGATTAGCTAACACATTGGCACACCTAGTTCCCATCGTACGATTGGTTTGATTTGAGAACAGGAATAAACAATGGTTCTCATTGGCAAGCTTGTCTAAAATACCAATCTGGGACTTGGACTGAAAAATGGAAATATAATCTAGCGAAGTTATCCTATTTATACTCACAGAGAATAATTATTCAGAGAGCCTAACATTTGTGGGTGGACAGCGAGACAGTGCCCTTGTTAATCTGCAGCACACACATGTACTTAGCAGAGTCATTTGTTCTTTTTATTTTCCAAAAGTTCGTGGTTCCAAGCTACAAGACGATTTTTAGTACCAGACCAGTCTGAAGTAAGAATCTTTGCCACTATCTTGTGATTCAAGAAGCTGGGTTCGACACCATCTACCTACAGTGGACACGTTGTGAAGACACCCACAGTGACATTAGGAGTGAAGTTCATCTAGACGCCTCTAGAGAAGAGTCATCATCACAAAAGACTTGACAACGACTCATTGCAGTACTCAGCCAATTAAGTTTTTTGTAACAGGTGCAAGCAACGGACAATAACAACCAGTCCCCAATTAAGTCTTGGTGAAGACAAATTTTAATTCCCTCTAAAAGTCACTTTCATCCATATTTATTTAAATTTGTTAAAGACTAATCGATTATTAAATTTGTTATATGTTATTTTGACAAATTCATAGTTAATTCAGTTCTTATAGATAAGAGAGCGCATGAATGATCTAAAATCGTTAATATACATATAGTTACATCTATAGCGCCAAAATACATATAACAGGAATTTCGCTGGATTAAACCAGCTGGGGGCTCAACAAGCCACACCGTTGCTTAAAACTTCACTAAATGTGCCGGATCAGATATCAGTTAATAATGCTCTGCCCTATTGATGAGGGTGGAAAAGTAGAATGTAGATGTATCACCACTCGACACCAGAGATGATGAAGGCGCAGAAGTATGGTGTCTTTGGTCTGGTTTGTGTATATGTGGAGTCAAACAGGTAGCAGTAAAGTAGAGTCCACACAGGACGTCGCATAAACTCACGACGTAGAAAGTCAATGAATGTTGTAACTGCTAGTGACGTTTCCATCATTTATTGGGACGCCACAATGACAAGATGTGTAGACATTAACATGTAGACCAGTCTTCATTATATCGACATAGTCAGCACAACATTCGACAGCAGACAGCATAATAATGGTGAATCAAATCATGGGCTTCTATGCATCATAAACGACTGTAAATGTATTCAGGTGTGGAAACCATCATCCTTTTCTATAACAGTCGATATCTTTATAAATGTATAAATGTAGGAGATTAAATTCCTTCTCCTTCTCTGACCTCCAGCAAGACATGCACGACTTCTGGAGTATCAAGTAATGTCCTCTGATTCCCTGTAATAACAACGGTATCAAACCAAAACTGACGTGGAACCGCCAGAGCAGTAAAGTCCAACAAGCAGATAGCCTTTAGGACATGCATCAACCCGATGCATAACAACATGGTGATTCGTGAGTTGAAAACTTCTCATAACGTCGACTCTTCCCCGCCTAGGGAAAGTTGACAACTAGGCACAAAATGTCAATCATAAAAGTTAGCGACAATGATAATCAAATGTAGAGCAATTACCTTCTCTTCAAGAATCAATACACAACTCACTCGCCTCCAGGCGCTTTGAATCACAAAAGGGAAAAATCATCTGAGATGAACACTATAGAGGACTTCCATTTCCCGAACAATATAATCATGACAGACGCTGAAAACGCGTCTGTCTCACTCGACAAAATCTGTGACACTCCCGGGCGGAAGCTGGTACAAAACCCACAACCAAAACAACAGACATGCGCAGACCGTTCGATTTGAATACAATTCACACAACGTCGAAGCTATGGGCACATTCTAAGAACGACACTTAAAATCGAGCCTTATAAGGATAGGAAATAACTATCGACGCAGGTTGACAAACGTTTACAAGAAAAGTGGGCCTGAGCGCTCCATAAATGGACATGACCCAACATCGGTCAACCCGCAATAATATCGGCAACCGAAGGGCATAAGAACAGGTAACCACCTAAAGTAAAACGTAACTTCAATTCCAAGAGTTATATACCTTGCATTAGAAAAAATTGGGTACACAGATAACATAGTCAAATTCTTATGTGTAACATACTACCGCAACCTCCCGATTTAAAAAAAATGAAACTTTCTTTTTTTTTAAATTCACGAGCAAGCTAAAAGCGGCTCAAACGCACGAATTATGCGCGGATAAAAAGACAAACTGCCTAACATGAGGCTAAATCGACACATAGAGTGACAAGTGAGAATATATCTCAGCAGAGAAAATTTGTCTCCAAATATATACATATATCGGGGAGGTGCCACCAACCACACATCACATTGCTGGTCAGATTAGCATGTAAACATAATATACATATCTTGTATGCAAGTGTAATAATAATCATCATCAAAATAGCGGTGTCATTATCCTAGCCCCGATTCAAAAGGATGTACACATGTGATAGTAAATATTACATTACCTAAACATATTATAATGTAATACATAATGAAATACGTTGACGATACATGAAGATCCAGGTCAATGACAAAAAGAGACATCTTCTGTCGTTCCAACGGTAAGTATAGACTTCACAACTCTGCATGCTTGACAACAGTAAGGTAACTTCTCAGATCATCAATGACATGCTGAGAAAATACAATCAATATAATCCTATTTAACAACCATTAAGTTTCATAATATACAATACATTTTTATTAATAATTGTGGCCGAGTGAACTTTCGGCCCTTATATTGCCTACTCAGCCTTCTTCTGTTATATTAAAGATGGTAACAGAAGAAGATGATAACAAAGCACATTCAAATGAGTTTACATAAAGTGAGAGCAGATGTGCTAATGCATGATTATAATATAGCTGTGTTATGGATCTGTAATATATCTGGAAATATAGGACAGAAGTATTAGTTGGAATCATGTGGGCATCTAGACAGAATGTCAGCCATCACATTATCCGAACCCCGGATAGCTCGTACCGTGAAGTGAAAAGGTTGAAGAGCAATTGCATATCGAGTAGACCTCGAGCTCTTCAAATTCTTACTCTGTATAGCCGTAAGAGCTTTCTGGTCGGTTTCTACTATGAAATGTGCGCCTAGAAGGAATCTTTGTAGTTTGAGAATTGACCAGACCATAGCCAAAAGTTCACGGTCTAAAACCGAGTAATTCCTTTCTGCAGCATTACGTTTTCTGGAGATATACATTACAGGATGCAGAGTTCCAGAGTACTCTTGCATTAGTGCCGCTCCAATCCCAGTGGATGAAGCGTCACTACGAAGAACAAATGTCTTATCTTTATTAGGTAACACTAGAATAGGTGGTGTTGAAAACATAGTTTTGATCTTATCCAGCGAGGATTGGCATTCCTGAGACCAGTGAACCATATTAGGAGACCCTTTCTTTAGTAGTGTAGAAAGAGGTGCCATGATAGAGGATAGATTCGGAGTGAATCGTCCATAAAATTGTATAAGACCTAAGAGACTTCGCACTTGCTTTTTAGTCTTAGGAATAGAGATGTTAAGTATCTTAGTGATATTATGGTCCTCTGTCTTTAGGAAACCATGACCAACTCGATGGCCTAGGAAAGAGATTTCGCTAAAACCAATGCAGGCTTTAGAGGGTTTCGCTGTCAGGTTATGCTCGCGTAAAGTAGACAGTAATTCATTTAACCCCGAATAATGATCTTCCCAAGTATCGCTGAAAAGACAGATGTCGTCTAGGTATGCAATGACATCTGACCGATAAGATAGGATTCGACGCATCATGCGTACGAATGTAGCTGGTGCGTTCATAAGGCCGAAAGGCATGAAATTCCATTGAAAAAGGCCTCTAGGTGTAGAAAAAGCAGTAAAAGGTTTGGCGCGTTCAGATAAAGGAACTTGCCAATATCCTTTAGACAAATCAAGTTTAGTGAAAAAATGAGATTTAGAAAGCCTAGTAAGTAGGTCTTCTAGTAAAGGCATAGGTTCAGCATCGAACTTCGTAACTTGATTCAATTTGCGATAGTCAACGCAAAGACGTATGTTATTGTCTTTTTTCCGAACAATAACCATCGGCGAAGAATATGCAGAAGTGGATGGTTCAATTATTTTTAAATCTATCATCTCATCCAACTCCTTCTCAACCTGTGCTTGAAAATGTATAGGAATAGGATAAGGTCTGACTCTAATAGGAGTATGGTCAGTTAGAACAATGTCATGTTCAATGACATGAGTTTGTCCAGGGATGTCAGTGAGGACATCCTGAAATGTTTGTTACATAACCGAAACTTGTCGCTGTTCTCCTAGAGATAAATCAGGAGAAACAGTAACATTTTTCCATGATTCACTAGAATGAAGTGGAATCATCGGAAGCGGAAGATTAACATCCGAAAAACTTGTTTCCTCATCCTGTATTACGGACAGTGATGAGTAATGACCATGTTGGACTGGAGAATCGTCCGTTGCCTGGAAAATAGGCTGTAAATAATCAGGACGTTCATGGAATTCCGTAAGCATGTTGATGTGGAAGGTTTTATGCTTCCCGTCAATATCGACAATATAGTCAACATCTGAAATTTTCGATATTATATCGTACGGACCTTTCCAAGAAATAAGAAGTCTGTTTTCCCTACAAGGTAGCAAAACAAATGCTTTGTCACCAGGACAAAGTTGTCGTAAGGTTCTCTTCTTATTGGCAAATTGCCTTGCCTTCTGTTTAGCAAATTCAGAAGAAGAAGTTGCCAATTTGCATGCTTCGATAATCTTTTGTCTCAGCGCGATGACATATTCGTAAGAGGATTTTGTGTCATCGGTAATATTATCAGCGGTTATGAGATCATGAAGCAAAGACATAGGGCCGCGCGGTCGCGCGCCAAAGACAAGTTCAAAGGGAGAAAATCCTGTATGTTCATTGGGGACCTCTCTGTAAGCGAAGAGGGCTGCAGGTAAAACCCTGTCCCAATCTTGAGGATGATCCTCAGTTATTTTCCCTAATAAGTTTTTGAGTGTTCTATTTAGGCGTTCGACCATCCCATTAGACACCGGATGACAGACACTACTCAAAGATCTCTCTATCTGCAGAGCAGACATCACTTGAGACATGGTATCCGATATTAGTTGGGTGTCATGATCTGACAATATCTCCCCGGGAATCCCAGACGAGAAAATATTGGCCAAAGAGCGTCTGCAACATCGGCAATGGAAATGCTCTTCAGAGGAATAGCCTCTGGCCAACGTGTGCACATGTCCACACACGTTAAGATAAACTGATGTCCTCTGGCAGATTTGATCTTAAACGGACCAATAATGTCTATTGCCATTTTCTGAAACGGCCGAATAGGAATGTCTGCAGCCTGAATAGGTGCAGCATGGCGTGGACCTTTGGATTTGACCTCTTGACATACTTTACAAGATCGACAATAAATCCGTATGTCCTTGTTTACAAAAGGCCAAAAGAAAGCCGCAAGAACTCTAGACTTCGTACGGGAAAAACCCATATGTCCAGCACACTGAGAGTCGTGAGCGTGCTGCAAAATTTTAACTCTCAAATTCTTGGGTACAAGAATCTGAGAATGACTTGACTTAATGGAGTCTTGAACCATACGTACAAGTACGCCATTCTTCATTGTAATCCAAGATTTACGATTTGTATCTTTATTCGGATCACCTTTTGTTGCAAGAGTGAAGAATTTCTTTAGAGTCGGATCATCTTCTTGCTGTTTTATAAACGAGTCACGAGAAATTACCAAGGGATCATCTTGGTTATGCACTTCATTATCTTCAGTAGATGAAGTTTCAGGCATATTAAGAGCTTGAGCTCTAGTGACTACAGCATTAGCAATTTGCATATTTTGTTTTTCCCAAACGGAAATTTGTTGCGGAGTGCATTCTTTGACTCCGTGAATACGACCGATGATAAGATCAGCGATCGGATTCGGTAGAAGACATGCGTGTACATCTCCTGTAAAGAAAGGAGTAGCAATCCTAATGATAGCAGTAGAATATTTCTCTAAGGTGCCGCCAAATGTTACACATTTGACTACTTTTCCTGTAGCACGAGAAGGATCTACGAGTGACTGCCTAACACCAATTGTGGTACATCCAGAATCAAAAAGAATTGAGACTGGATTGTCATTTACTAAACCTTTGTGTAAGACAAGAGAACCTCTTCCATCATGCGCTACTGACGCAGGAAGAGCGGGAAGAGGATGGCCACAACTTAAAGTGGACACCGTAGTTGGTTCAAATAATGTTTTGCATTGGGGGCACTGAGATGCTCTCCCAAAATCAAAAGCGGAACATGCCATATTATTAGCGTCATTATTATCTTTAGTCTGTTTATAGGCTTCATGTGACTCTTGCTGTGCAGAGTTTGCCTGATAATGTGATTTATGTTTTTTGTATTGTGATCTACCTCGATTATTATTGCCTCTATAATCATTATTGTATCCTCTATTGTAACCCCTATTTGGGTTTGAGTCATAGTTCTCATGGTTACCATTATCATATTCATTATAATGAGTATCTCTATACTTATGATCTTGTTGTCTCCATGACGGATAACTTGGATAGTTTCTATAATGACTTCCTCTGCGGAAATTCCTATAATTGTGACCACCCCTGAATCGAGGGCTGTCGGCTCGTCTCCAGTTCTTCGCAGAAGAACCCTGAAATTATTGGTTACCTTGGTTTTGATAACTATTATGGTTACCCTTTTTATCAAACCTGTTTTGTGGTCCCTGAAATTTGTGTGAGTAATTAGGGTTGTATGGTGTTGCTGAAGCAACTGGCATACCTTCCTTAACCTTAGCATTGCTAAAAGCTACGTCCGGATGTGCAGTGACGTATTGGGTACAATATTCTTCCATTTCTTTTAGTGTCTTGGGTTTACGCTCATGTAGGAATTCAAGGAATGATTTATTTACACTTGACATAATGTTGTCTCTGAGCAACAAGTTCATAAGAGCTTCATATGTCTTGTCTGTTTTGGACAATTCAATCCAACGATTAAATGTAAGACGTGTCCTTGCAATGAATTCTGAGAATTCTACCCCTGATTCAGATACCATTTTCTTAAACAAAAGACGGTAACCTTCCTCTGTTAATTGATATTTTTTTAACAAGGCTGCTCTGATAACATCATAATTATTCTGGTCAGCCTCTTCTACCAAGCTTAAACTAGTCACAGTGTCACCTTTCAGTATCTCAGATAACTGATTAGCATATTGGGATCTATCCACATTATGATTTCGACAAGAACGTTCAAATCTATCTAGCCAAACTGTTATATCGTCACTGGATGGATTAAATGCTGGTAGCTTGATCTTGTAAATAAAAGGCTTAGCATTACCACCAGATGACTGATTAACATTACTCATGTTTGTCAATTTCAACTTTTCTAACTCAAATACCAAAAGTTTTTCCTGATGTTCATGTTCCATCTTTGTTTTTCTCTCGTTAGCTTCTCTTTCTAGTCTTTTTTGTTCAGCTTCTCTATCTAATCTCTTTTGCTCAGCTTCAGCTTCTCTTTCTAATCTTTTTTGTTCAGCTTCAGCTTCTAGTCGTTTATTTTCATCTAATCTTTTTTGTTTTTCCATTTCCATTTGGAATCTCTTTTCATCCACTTGCATCGGCAATTTTAAATTCTCAGCCTCTATTTTCTTTTGTTGAGCTTCACTTTCCATTCTCTTTTCTTCCAACTTTAATGCTTTGTCATATTGATCAGTCGCATATTCCTCCAATTTATCACCTTTCTTTCCAAGGGATTTACCCTGCTCAATAAAATGCTCAAGTGTAGACATAATGTCTAATATTATGAGTCACAAAACCTGAAATAATTAAATATCTTATTTCAATCTTAATAGTAACAAGTCTTAAATTAAGCACTTGAATAATCACACCACATTATATTATCCCAATCTCTGTGGGAAACAAATCTATGTCCAAGAACTTGTATATGAACCTTTATAGAAATATCATCAATCAATTCTTTATCATAAGTGCACTTCCCATTCAATAGTGCATGACACTATTCATCATTTATTTATCACCAGTGTATTGATAACAGTGCATCAGTATAATCCATTAATTAATTACCATAAGTGTAACTAATAACAATGTAAACAAAATTACAATGTAAACAAAACTACAATGTAAACAATAACAATGTAAACAATAACAAAGATCAGAAACAATACGAAAACCTTCGCAGGAATCAACTAAAGATACAGCGAAAAATAAAGAAAATATCACACAAAATGTGATGATATCTGCGAGAAAAGGTAAACAAAATGGTGTATAAAACTAAACAATAGAGAAGAGGCGACCTACAAATACAAACAAATCAAAACAAAACTAAAGAAAGCGAAAAATAACGAAAACAAAACTGCACATATCGTCACAACTAACAAAAAATAGCAACAGTTGTCGCTTAGCAAATTTCGCTATAGGAAATTTGCATAGACCCTACAGAACACTCTCAGCAGAAAACCTCTGTCACGTGGTATTTTCTAAAGGAGTCACACGCCCAACCTCCCACTGACATGTAGACATATAAATAAATAAATAACATATAAACATAAAACATATAACAATATGAGAAGAAACAGAAGGCTCAGCAGAAGTATAAGGGCACAGTTCACAAACAAAACAGGCCACTTAACTTTAGCAGATCCAATCGTCTGTACAGCAAAAAACAAATGGTAATCAGCATCCTAAGGATAGAAGATCCAACGTTGATCACACATCTGAACTCGCATCAAAACTGCCACGACGATGGTACTTGAGCTTCTCAATAATGCAACGGTAATGTAGATACGGAACTTGGCCTTCTAAATACCAGAACTCGTAACAATACGGAACTTGGCCTTCTAGATAGCAGGAAGTCGATTCAACTGGCAACGTATGTCGCAACGCCGGGTACTGTCATTTCACTGACATAAGTACTGCTACGCTGAAGTATCATTTCTTGTAGTTGAAGAATAAATGTTGAATGTAGTGGGTAAGGGACCCCGTATGTACTGGCTACCAGACGAAAACCATCTTATGACCACCAAATGATGAGGGTGGAAAAGTAGAATGTAGATGTATCACCACTCGACACCAGAGATGATGAAGGCGCAGAAGTATGGTGTCTTTGGTCTGGTTTGTGTATATGTGGAGTCAAACAGGTAGCAGTAAAGTAGAGTCCACACAGGACGTCACATAAACTCACGACGTAGAAAGTCAATGAATGTTGTAACTGCTAGTGACGTTTCCATCATTTATTGGGACGCCACAATGACAAGATGTGTAGACATTAACATGTAGAACAGTCTTCATTATATCGACATAGTCAGCACAACATTCGACAGCAGACAGCATAATAATGGTGAATCAAATCATGGGCTTCAATGCATCATAAACGACTGTAAATGTATTCAGGTGTGGAAACCATCATCCTTTTCTATAACAGTCGATATCTTTATAAATGTATAAATGTAGGAGATTAAATTCCTTCTCCTTCTATGACCTCCAGCAAGACAGGAACGACTTCTGGAGTATCAAGTAATGTCCTCTGATTCCCTGTAATAACAACGGTATCAAACCAAAACTGACGTGGAACCGCCAGAGCAGTAAAGTCCAACAAGCAGATAGCCTTTAGGACATGCATCAACCCGATGCATAACAACATGGTGATTCGTGAGTTGAAAACTTCTCATAACGTCGACTCTTCCCCGCCCAGGGAAAGTTGACAACTAGGCACAAAATGTCAATCATAAAAGTTAGCGACAATGATAATCAAATGTAGAGCAATTACCTTCTCTTCAAGAATCAATACACAACTCACTCGCCTCCAGGCGCTTGGAATCACAAAAGGAAAAAATCATCTGAGATGAACACTATAGAGGACTTCCATTTCCCGAACAATATAATCATGACAGACGCTGAAAAACGCGTCTGTCTCACTCGACAAAATCTGTGACACTCCCGGGCGGAAGCTGATACAAAACCCACAACCAAAACAACAGACATGCGCAGAACCGTTCGATTTGAATACATTTCACACAACGTCGAAGCTATGGGCACATTCTAAGAACGACACTTAAAATCGAGCCCTATAAGGATAGGAAATAACTATCGACGCAGGTTGACAAACGTTTACAAGAAAAGTGGGCCTGAGCGCTCCATAAATGGACATGACCCAACATCGGTCAACCCGCAATAATATCGGCAACCGAAGGGCATAAGAACAAGTAACCACCTAAAGTAAAACGTAACTTCAATTCCAAGAGTTACATACCTTGCATTAGAAAAAATTGGGTACACAGATAACATAGTGAAATTCTTATGTGTAACACCTATGCAGCATTGTTCTTGACTTCTGAATTATCTTGTAAAAATTCCCTTGAGATAGAAGTATCATTATCCTTCTATCTACAACTCTACCAAGAGTAATCTTGTGCGAAGGTAGACACCTTTGAAGACCCATTTCTTGAGTTTTGGCCACCGGTGGATCACTACTGCATAGCAAAGGGGAGGCAAATCCCGTGACAGGCCTCATGCTCAAACTGCCATTCCCCCCCCCCATTTTTCTAAATTGTTCTGTCTCAAAGTCTGGTAGTATATCTAGCACCTTTGCAATCTCAGTAGCATCTATCAAAACTTGTTGAAAACGCTCATCGCAACTGCAGTCCACAAGATTATTCTTGGTTACTTGCAATTGGCTTGTAGCTGAATTTAAATCAGCTTTCTTAATTTGTAGTAGCGTGTTCGTAAGACAGACTTCAATAAAGATGTTGTACCATGTAATAAAAGATGACACAAACTTGAACTTACAAAATGTATCAGCTAGGGCCTTAGCTTCAGTTCAGGGAGTATTTCCAGATTAACCTTTCAGGCTCGTGTCATCAAATATCTCTATTAACTCTTAAAAGACTGTCACGAAGTGGATTTAAGACTAGAGGCTGTCTAAAAAAGAGACAAGACACTAGTGGTAAGAAAGTCTTAGAAGATATATTTATGATGAAGAAAACAGTGAATGTTAAAAGATGAGGCTATTGGCTCCGAGGGTGAGAACCGAGATTGACTCTCCCTCGCCACTCCGGACGTCTTTGATAGCTATAGCCTCAACGCCTCTTACTGCCCTAAGAAGATAAGGTTAACTTAAAGATCACAGACACCACGATACAGACAACATATAGCTACTGTACGTAAATAAAGTGACTGATCCAGACTACAATTTAAAGTTTATTTACACACACACACACAAATCAAATACATGTGAAAGAAATAAAGTGCGTGTTCGCACACCTGGAAAACAAACAAGCACAATAAAAATGGTTTATCATCAACCCCAACCCTTCACCCACAATTGCAACCTGTATGGGAAAAAGAATTTAAGATTAAACAAACCACACTGAACTTGGTGGGGTCTCGGATTTCGAGCCGCCACTCTAACCAACTATTATTACTATTTCTACTGTCACTGTCCAAAAGTCTACCTACACAGCTTTCAAGCTCTTTAGACGATATGCACTTCACTAACTAACACCACTTATACTGCTTCGCTAGTAGACTTTATTACAGGTATGGCTCAGAGGCTATGCTCTAAGAATAATACAAGACCCTACTGGTCCCGGCTATTTTCTATATATATATATATATATATATATATATATATATATATATATATATATATATATATATATATATATATATATATATATATATCTCATCTCTTCGTCTGCTGATGTGGCGTCACCGTTTGCCTCTTCTCTCGTCAACATTCAGAACCAGGAATGGTAACCCTTTCTCCTGTTCTGACTCCTTCACTGATGACTTGGGTGTCAAGCACAATGTACTTGAATCAACTGTAGAAGCTTCACTGATGAGGGACCGCTTCTTAATTGGCCCCGTTACCCCTCTTCGGGTATAGAGCCACGACTTTATTGTGGTCGCGAAGAAGCGAAATTACAACAACGCTGGCAGCATGCCAATTTGCGTGCATAACAATAACGAGCTCAGAGCTCTGGATTTTTCCGACAAATCCCTTTCCAACTGAAGAATGACTTCCTTGCCTGGGAAAACGTATGTCACTTCTTCCTTCGCCTCTGGCAATATCTCAAGCTCTGCGCTTCTGAGATGCCAAAACTTTGCCGTGGGTAATTTGTCGTGCCAAATTTCTCTCTCTCTCCCACTGTGCCGTGACCTGCAAATTCGAATTTCCCACTTTTAAGAGCAATCGAAAAATGACTATGGTTACACGGATGGCAATTTTTCATCAGAGAGGCCGCGACTATGAATCGATGTGAGTATATATAATTAAAAAACCCCCACGCTGACCTCGCCTACGTCATTGCGTGGCTTTGTTCTAAGCCCGAGGATCGCGCTGCATTTCAATACAGTTTGACCCCAGCCAATCAAATTAGTAAACCACTCTGACTCATAGTAGTACTGCTCGCGCGTATTACGTACATGGGTAAAGGTCAATACCAACGGGCTGATCACCCGTTTGCCAGTCACTTTGATTACGGAAACAACAGCAAACGGATTGATTTGTCGTTGCCCTAAAGACGCCATTAGGCGTGATGGGAACAACGGCAAAGAAAATCTATTCGCTGTTGCCCTTAAGACGCCACTAGGCGTAATGGCCACTGACTGCTTTGCCGGTCGTTGGCTAAGGACGGAAGAAGAAGAAGAAGAAGAAGAAGAAGAAGAAGAAGTAAAGGTCAATACCCCCATCCCCCGTTTAAACAAAAAATGTACTGGAGTACCAAATAATAATCTAACCATCGGGAATAATGCTCAGTCCTCTACTGCTTAATAAACAAAAACGACCGCACTTATTTAAATCCCGAAAATACGTCTATTTGCACGCAATCGCCTTAGAGAGAAGAAAACTGGTGCAAATCTGAACTTGGCTCTACCGTCATCCCTATAGAAAAAACCTGCAATAAATTCCCTACAAAACAAGACTAAACTCCACTACTATTCATAGAGAAGAAATATAGTGCAGATTAGATAAAACTCCACCGTTATCCCTCCTTCTGAAAAAACGAAAATAATGGAGAAGAAACCTGGGGTGGATTACATGTAATCCTTCTTAAAAATAGTGTAAATAATGCCAGGAGAAGAGACATGGGGCCTTTTGAAAAAAATAAATTACAGTACAGTACCACAAAGACGAAAGTCAACACCCATTGACGAGTTGGAAAAGATTAATCCCCTCCAGCCTATGGAGGATAGAAGAGACAGCAGAGCCCAGAAACAAGCCGAGAAATGCAGGAGGCTGATAGACCACCCAATGCACTAGAGAGTAAATGAGCTTGGAAGGGGAAGACTGAAGCGAAGCAACTTTGTAGAGACAGTCAAAACAAAGATGAGAGCAGACAACATAAACGCAATATCAACAGCTACGCCAATATGTACTGCACACAAGCTACCAATAAGGAAACAACAGTGCTTCCCTGAAATGATAGAAAACGTTCCTGGTATTGAGAGAAAGAACAGCCAAAATGAAACAGAAAGGAGAGTCCTAACCACAAAATATATAGAAAACATTACTCAAGCAACACCTGGATCCATGCATACACAGATGGATCAGCAACTAATGCAACAGAAGATGGGGTCGGAGGAGTCTTCCTGAGCTTAAGCAATGGCACAAAAAAAAAAAAAATATAGCAGTCGCAACAGGGAAATTTTCAACTAACTTCAGAGCAGAGGCAGAGGCCTTAAAAACTGCATCAGAAATTCTAATGACAGAAGAAAGCTCAGAGAGACCAGCAGCTATCTTCTCAGATGCGCTGTCAGTAATTATAACGCTGAAAAGTCTAAGTAATGCTGAACTGGATGACCTAAGTGTAACACTTCACAGAATTTGTCAGCAATGCAAAAGAGTCGTGATACAGTGGATCCCTTCTCACTGCAACATCCCTGGAAATGAAGAGACTGATAGATTGGCAAAGGAAGGGGGAAAGCTTCCTCAACTTGACACAAACATAACAAAAAATGATCCGTATTACCAGCTCAGCAGAAGTGAACAAGTGGTAATCTTCAGACTTCGCACAGGTCGTAACAGATTGAGATACCATCTATTCAACAAATTAAAGATAGGAACTACTGATGAGTGTGACTGTGGCACCGATAACATGACTGCTGAACATCTGCTTCAAAGGTGCCCAACATAAGAGGAACAGAGAAAACGCATATGGCCATCACCAGTACCATTCCTGGAGAAAATCTACGGAGATATCAACAGCTTCAGGCTGACCACTGCTTTCTTTGAACTTATTCAAGTTGACATCTGAGGGTGAACGATGAAAAAGAAGAAGAAAAGAGGAAAGTCCAGTATTCAGGGTCGATTTTCCAAATCGCTCACGATTGAAGGCCAGTTTTCGTTGGGGTGTATATTTGAACTAAAAAAATGGTAAAGGATACCGTTACACGCCCGTTGAGGCATATTGGAAATATGGCGTTAGGCCCATATTTTCTTGACCATCGGCACACTAGGTGTGATGTGGTCAGCATCACGCCGGCCGCCTTAACCTTCCCAAAAGTTGCTCTGGTGCCCAATTGGGGCTGGGTCGACCGAAGAGCCGTTTGCGCCCTACCCCCCCCCCCCCCCCCCCCACACACACACACATCGTCTGGGGATCGAACCATAGACCACTGAGCTATGAAGCCAGTGCACTAACCACTATGCTACCACGGCTCCAATTGAACTAATGCTGTTGTTTTATTAATTCAGCTAGTTTCCTTTGTAACTATGTATAACATAAAATACATTTTAGAAACTTGAAAAGAACCACCCCTAAAACGTTACAACTATATGAAAACTCAAATGGACAGAACATTTCTTGCGTCAAAAGTAGGGAAACCATAACGTCTTTTAAGAGTTAAAGCATCATAAGCATTACCAAGATGATGTCTCAGTTGTTTCAAAGCATCGATCCAACTTATCCCTCTTGTTTCACTCAATGGTTACATGGCTAGTTAGAAATTTGCCAACGTTGAGTCGATGCAGAGAAATAATTATAGATCTGTTGAGAGAAAACTAGCTGCTTGCGGACAACACTTTACGGCATCATTGACTACCACGTTTAAAGATTGTATAGCAGGTCACAAAATAGGCACGTGGTTTTATTTCCAGGATTCTCTATTGTATTGACCTTTGAGGGGCATATTTTTTATACAGATTAGTTTTTTTTATTAACGCGTGTAAAGAAATGCAACTGACACTTTATATTGTTTATTTTAATTTAAATACCACAACAGTGGTATGGAATATAATTAATCATAAAATCTTATGAAAAATTTATATATTATGTTTTTTTATTTATTCTTTTATGTGTTGTTTTCTTTTCTTTTGAAATTTAGTGATATTTTTGTTAAACACAAAAAAAAACACACAAAAACTGCCACTCAAAGGACGGTACTTCGCCCCTCTGAGGTCTGCACCCGATGCCCGGGACCCCGGGATGTGCCCGGTCCAACAGGGTGGTAGTTACGCTAATGCCCGGGTATAATGTGGACGAGGGGGTGTACTTTGGCTGGTTAACTTGGGACAATCCCGTTACAAATGTGATAGCATGTCACGTAAAGATTGTGTTTAGTACACAACGAAAATTGGACCGAATTATTTGGGTTTGAAATAAATTCTTGTCAACACAGAAACGAAGGGGAAACCCCTTCCCCCCATCTCTGTTTTTCTTTGCCATTCAGCAAAAGTTACATAGCCTACCGTTGACCCAGAACGTAGGAAATAACGTATTTTTATCTTCCGTGTTAAGTGATCTAGTATGGAGATTTTGAAGTATGCTGGGTAACAAACAACCTTTTTTTTTTTTAAAAACCTTCTGGTAATCAAGTGGTGACCTCGAACAGTAACGTGATGTTTTGATGTTTTGAATAGGCTACTGCGCAAGTGATTGTGTTCACCGATCATCATTGTGCAATCTTTGGCTATAGTCACAGCAATGGTCATGAAGTAAACTTTGCATTTGCATTATCTTTTTCATTAATTATAACGTTTAGATTTTTGTGTATTTGCGAAACATTATCTTGTGTCACAAAATAATAAGTTATAATCATATTTATTGATACTGTTGCAGATAATGCCTACCCACCTTTGTCAGACGGGTCCATTTTGTTAGCCCAACAATGTCTATCCGTACCAGTTGCGCTCTTATTGTGACAAGTTTGATTGTAGCAACATTTGTGTACAAAGCTGGGGGATACAAGCATGTTGTTTTTATGCATGGAATATTTGCAGGACCAAGGGAGTTTGACTATTTTAATAGTCTTGTACAAGAGGTAAGTTTATTTCATCAAACACAGTTGTCGAATTTAGAACCATATAACCACCATTACCCTTCAACTAGGCCTACACAAGTAGCGCATATCTTCAACAAATTCACACCAAATCCTGTCCTGTCCACTCAAACTCTTTCATTATCTTTGAACCTTTTCATTTCTGTCACCAGTTGTCTTCTTGTCTCCCTCTACCTCTCTCACCACGATGATTCCAGTAGCCTACACAGAATAACAGGCTACATGCCACACCTCGGAGATGAAAAACCTGTTAAAAAAAAAAAATCCAAAACCCTGTACAAAGACCCGCAAAACCTGTACAAAGACTGAAAAAAAAAAACATATCAAAAGAGTTCATTCGCGGAAAAAATATTTTCAATTACAGTGGGCTGCATTATAAATGAGGCACGGGGACTTTGCCTTTTAAAGTAGGTCTTCACTTATTTTAAAACCCAAACAATAAATGTCTGAGTTTATTTTACACAGTAAAAATAATGTGATGGTGTCATCATTTAGTCTATATCTGTGCTTAATTATCATTAACAGACTGGGAAATCCTGTGTTCAATAGGACCTTATAAAAGAACTCTGAGACACAGTAATAAGGGGAATGGGTTAGAAAACCTGTACAGAAATTATGTACAGGGTATACACATCTGAAAACACAAACACCTTGTACAGATTATGGGTAAACCATAGCATGTGGCATGTATGGAATAACGTGCAATTTGATTAACAGGTTTCCATAGTGTGTCCTAGCCATTGCTAGCATTTTCTTCTAATCTTCTGTTCCACAAACACCTGTCTGGTTTTTGTTATCAGTTCCACAATAGTGGTCTTGTTACACTGTTTGGTTTGGTTTGGCTTTTAAGGACTATCTTCATTGCACACGGAAAACTCCATCAGTGCTCCGATCTCCTCCCTTAGATCACACAAGGAGAATCTCAGCGCAGTGCACAAACTCTGAAGCATCCGCGGGTTCCCAGTGTGTGTATATAATGTAGAGGAATCACACATTCTATAAATATTTTTGTGGTGGGTAGGTTTCCTAATTTTTGAATTTTGCCAGGGCAGCGGCCTGATAAGCCTACTCTTTACGATTTCCAACTGCCGTAGGATTTTTAACATGTGCAATTTGCACACGGGACCTCCTATTTTTTCGCCCTTATCCGGGCAGGCTAGGCATCTGATCTCACTACCCAAGAGACTGGGGGGATATGACATAATTAGGACCATTGGTTCTGAAAAAAATATTTCAGTAAATTATAATCCCTCAACTGGGATTCGAACCCGGTACCTTTACGCCATACCTCTGAGCCACTCTGACCCCAAACACTGTTTCACTCCATTTAATCAGATTGCTTGAAATAAATTCATGAAAAATTACAAGCAAATGCATTAAAGGTAGTGTGCTTTCCTTCTTAACATTCAGTGTTCCTCCACTTCTTCTTTATACTTGTGAATCTCGGGCTTTCATTTAGTTCATGCTAAGCTCTTCATTCCTGTGCTATCTCTTTATCTTCCTTTCTGTAGGGCCTTTTTTCCATCTTGGACAGCTTATTTGAATTACTTCATTTGGATAATTTCTTTATGATCTGCTGGAATTTTTTTGTTGCTAAGCTTCTACAGTATTGGATATTGTTATTGTGGTTGAGAATTGACATCAGTGCAGGCAAACTCATAGGTACTCAGTCTCCCTCAGAAACTGACAGAGTTTGTGAATGCTGTAAACATGCCTGGCCCATCCTCTCATATGTCAGTCACTGCTAGTTTTACGCTTGCTGCCTATTTCTAGCAGTCATGTTGATTCATTAACCGCAATGTTGTTCTCTAATAGGTGATCATTAATTGTCTTTATTACCTCTCCCTTATCCATAACCAATTATGGGTGCTCTTGAGGCTAGTCTGTCAGCTCTGTATTTGCCACGTGCTCCTGCATGACCAGAACAGTAGATCCACAACAGTTCCTAAAGGGTTGATGCCTCTTTTTACCTTCTCCATTCATCTCATAGCCATTAATGTATAACCATTACTGTGTCTTACCCATATGGGATAGCCAGCCCCTAACCAAACCCACCTTAATCACCTCTTAAGTGGTAGGTTACAGTGTTGCTCTTCTTTGCTCAGTTTCTAAGTTCTCAAGTCTCAGTAATCTCTGCAGTGCTGTTTATGACTGTCTAGCGTTGAACCTGCTGTGGTATCCACTGCTTAAACTTCACAATGTAAAGAGAATAATTCACTGAAAGCTACCCAGTGTATCCAGGCATACATTACTTCTTTGATTACAATACTCAACTTTGTGCACATCTGCTACTTCAGACCTGGACTACTACAGGAAGGGAATAGAGTCACTGCCTACCTACCAGACATTCTTCTTCCTCGTTCGTCCTGAAAAGGACGGGGGTTGCGTTGTGTCTGTTTACGCCTAAGCTGTGATATCTGCACCTTTCGGTCGACACATCCGACTTCTGCACGGCATTTTTTGGGACCGGGTTTGCCTTCCCACTGCGATCCCTACTCGCTCAGCCAGACTGCAGTGATGCAATCTGTTTCCAGGACCACCATGTGGAGGTGGAGTAGGGTCTTGACCAGCTCTGGTTCGCTGATCCTGATGCAAGCAGTCAAGCTATGGGTCGCTGACTGCATTCTCTATTGCTGCATCTTTGGGTCCCCCTACCAGACATGACCTTTGAAGGTGGCTAAGGAAGACTGATGGCTTATGTCAGGGCTGTCCTATTGTATGGTTCTGAAACGTCAGAAGAACAGAGACACAGCCAGACATATTCAGACTGTCATAAATGGGTTTATGCAGAATAGAAGAATTTAAATGCTATTACAAGATCACCATTGCAGAACTGATGGTCAGAACTAGATAGATATTCATTCATTCATAACCCTCCACTCCCAAAGGAGCATAGGCCTTCAACAAACACATGCCAAGTCCTCCTGTCACGTGCCATCATCTCAAGTTCTTTCCATGTTCTCCTCATCATTTTCACCTCTGTTTCCAACTCTCTTCTCCACGTACTTCTTGGTCTTCCTCTGCCTCTCTTGCCCTGGGGGTTCCAGAACAAGGGCTGCCTTGTAATGCTATCAACAGGTTTCCTCAGTGTGTGTCCTATCCATCGCCATCGTCTTCTTCTCATCTCTTGTTCCACTGGCACTTGTCCAGTTCTTGTCATCAGTTCCACATTGGTAACCTTGTCATACCATTTTAATCCCTCTATTCTACGCAAGCACCCATTTATGAAAGTCTGTAGCTTTTTGGTTGTTGTCTTTGTTGTTCTCCATGTCTCCGAGCCATACAATAGGACTGACTTCACATTTGAGTTGAAGATTCTTATTTTCGTGTTGGATCCTATTTCTCTTGATCTCCATATATTTCCCAATGCAATGAAAGCTCCTCTTGCCTTTTGTATTCTTATTTTGATATCGCTGTCTGTCCCTCCAACTTTGTCTATATTACTGCCAAGATATGTGTATGATTCTACATCTTGTATTGGTGTTTCTTCAAGTTCAACCCTGTTTTCATTACCTGCATTTATTCGCATTATTTTTGTCTTTTCCCTGTGTATTTTCAGACCCAATTGCTGTGACCTCTCATCGAGTGTTTTCAATTTGTCCTGCATCTGATTACGGTTATGGGACAGGAGAGCCAAGTCATCAGCAAAATCCAGATCATCCAACTGCTTAGTCAGAGTCCACTGGATTCCATTTCTGTTGTGTGTTGTCGATGATCTCATAACCCAATCTATTGCCAGCAAGAAAAGAAATGGAGACAAGAGGCATCCCTGTCGCACTCCTGTTCTTATCCCAAATGGTTCTGTAAGCTGTCCTTCATGAAGAACTCTGCACGTCATGTCTTCATAGGTTTTCTTTATTAAATTAATGATCTTCAGGGGAACTCCATAATGCCTCATCAATTTCCAAAGTGATTCTCTGTCCACACTGTCAAATGCTTTTTCGTAGTCCACAAATCCGATGTATAGTGGTGAATTCCATTCCAGACTTTGTTCAACTATTATTCTCAAAGTGGCTATCTGGTCTGTACATGATCTGTTTTGTCGAAAACCTGCTTGTTCATCTCTCAATTTCTTGTCTATGGACTCCTTTAATCTCTCAAGGATAATCCTGTTCAATACCTTTCCTGGCACTGATAGTAACATTATTCCTCTATAATTTGTGCACTCTTGTAGATTTCCCTTCTTAGGCAACTTAACCAGATATCCTTCCTTCCATTCTGCTGGTATCTCTTCTTTTTCCCAGACTTTACCAAGTAATTTATATAACATCTCTGTAGCCGTGTCGATATCTGCTTTGATGGCCTCTGCTGGAATGCCATCAGGTCCAGACGCTTTTCCATCTCTTAGAAGCTTTATGGCTTTCTTTATTTCTTCCTTCGTTGGTCTTTCACCGTTAATTTGTAGCTCTTCTTCTGCTGGCTGGATGTCCGGCGGGTTTTGTGGAGCTGGTCTATTGAGAAGGTCCCCAAAATATTCCGTCCACCTCTTCATTTGCTCTTGTATATTGCTGAGCAGTTTCCCATTCTTATCTTTTATGAGGCAACTTGTTTGCTTGTATTTCCCTGTTAGCTTCTTTGTGCTGCTATACAGTTCTCTCATATTACCTTTGGCTGCAGCATCTTCTGCCTCTCTTGCCAACTCCTCAATATACTTTCTCTTGTCTCTTTTGATACTTCTTTTTACTTCTTTGTTTGCTTCTGTGTACACTTCTTGAGCCTTGGCTTTGGAACTTCTGGTTTTGCTTGTGTTTAACTCTGCTTTCTTGTTTTTTCTATCTTTTATCTTATTGATGGTTTCTGTTGTTATCCATGCTTTTTGTTGTCTTTCCCTTTTCCCCAGTATTTCTTCACATGTCTCCTTCCATACCGTTTTGACCTGCTGCCAATAGTCTTCTGTATTCTCTACATCTTCCAACTGTTGGAGCACTTGGAATTTGTTGGATACTGTGACCGCAAATTTGTCTCTTGTTTCTTGATTTCTTAGCTGTCCTACATTAAACTGTTGTCTATAATTTTGCATTGTTGCATATCTCTTGAGTTTCATTTTTACTTTGGCTATCAGAAGATGGTGATCTGATGCCACATCTGCTCCTCTATATACCTTTACATCCTGCAATGATGATCTAAACTTCTTCTTTATGCATATATGATCGATCTGATTTTCTGTTCTATGGTCTGGTGATATCCATGTTAATATGCTCATGATTTCTAAAGGTTTCTTTGCCAATATGCACATGAATTCTAAAGGTGTCTTTGCTAATTTACACATGATTTCTAAAGGTTTATGTGCTAATTTATATATTATTTCTAAAGGTTTTTTTTGTGTGTGCTAATTTACACATTATTTCTAAAGGTCTCTGCTAATTTACACATTATTTCTAAAGGTTTCTTTGCTAATTCGCACATTATGTCCAAAGGTTTCTTTGCTAATTCGCACATTATTTCTAAAGGTTTTTTGTTGCTAATTTGCACATCAATTCTAAAGGTTTCTTTGCTAAAGGTTTCTTTGCTAATTTACACATTATTTCTAAACGTTTCTTTGCTAATTCACACATTATTTCTAAAGGTTTTTTTGTTGCTAATTTGCACACAAATTCCAAAGGTTTCTTTGCTAATTTGCACATGAATTCTAAAGGTTTCAATTCTGATTTGCACATGAATTCTAAAGGTTTCTATGCTAATTTGCACATGAATTCTAAAGATTTAAAAAAAATCATTAAAAATAGAATTTTAAACTTTTCAAAAAAAGCCTCTGATAAATTGTTTTAATTGTCAGTCACAACATGTGTGTGCAATTTGATAAAGTTTGGTCAATGGGAAACATAAGTTTTTAGCTCTCGAAAATTGCTGAAAATTCAAAATGGCGGATGTTTTTTTTTGGTTACCATGGTAACCACATGTTTTTTAACAAAATAAACTGTAGAATTTGTTTCATGGACATACACTGTGTCTATTGAGCACATAAAAAGTTTGAAAATGTTATTAGAACAAAAGTTAGTTTTCACTGTAGTGGACATCCTTAAGCGCCAACTCGTGCTGTCTCTGTTTCTCTTTTTCCTCAAGCTGTCTCCTCTCTCTCCTCCTCATGCTGTCTCTCCTTCTCTCTTTCCTCATGCTGTCTCTCCTTCTCTCTTTCCTCTCTCTCCTTCTCTTGCTGTCTCTCCCTGTGGATTTCCATTTCCTCCTCCATCTTCCTCTGCTCTTTAGCTTCACCTGCTTTCCTCTCCACATCATATCTCTCAAGTTCGTCCCTGACAAACGCTTTCGCTTCTTCGCCTTCCAAACCCTCTTCTCTCGCTTCGTCTCTGAGGATTTGCCTAAGCTTCGCCCTTTCTGCCATAATAAGTCAGTGACTGAGACTAAGTCGAGAAAGAAAATAAGAAAAGGATACACTGGTTCCTACCACGTACGAGAAAATACCAAACAAACGATGATATAATTTAACCTGGGATACCTCCTCCTATGATTTAGTATCTAACTATCGCTGCTATTAATCGGCAATTAAGCACCTAATGCAGACGACTAAGCCAATAAATGGTAGTTAAGATTACTCACTGAAAAATAAGTTGCTACAGTGGAAACAAAATAATTATTTCAAAAAATTTTAAGGCGAAAAAAAAATTCCCGTAATTATTAAAAATCCGCTACAAATTCACCCCTGAAGTCAGATCGGGTAAGGGAGGCAATTAATCTGGACGTAATAGTCCGAAACGCACTCCTTAGCTTAGCTCAAACACCTACTGCTTCAGAACCCTGTGAATGTTATACACTCACACCTTTACCAGCGTTTAGTATTACAAAAGCAATATTAACATATATTCCGACAAAATCAACCTGTAACTCAAATGTATATATGCTCAAAACTGCTGTGGAAAAACCAATTATTAATTGTGTGGTCAGCACGCCCATAAACAGATCGATATGTCTAGGGGATAAATTATTTTAAAAGATATAAAACTCCACGAGACAATCACACTCTTACTCTATCTCAGAATATAGAAAATTCTTCTCCTTAAGTTCAAAATCCCGATAGACGAGACCCCATTCTGTCGTACATTTCTGATAGGGGGATTAAGACTTGGGTTGGTCCCTTCTGAATAAATTAGAATGAGTGATAGCCACAGTGAGAGATGATAAATAGAAATAGATTTCCACGAGTGAGATGGTAGAAATTTTTAGAGGCTGTCCCGGAAATCGAGAATCTTTCTCTCTTTCCGCCTATCTTCTACAACGGATCCAGAGGAGTCAGACAGTCTATAAAAAAATATATATATTAATATATATATATATATATATATATTACCACTCACGTGCACACACACAATTGACAATATGTAGACGCACACACGTGGGAAAACTATAACAATGATTATACAGATACTTTCGGACGAGCTGACCAACGAGCTGATTTAGGTTCAAGAGAAATTTTAATTATCGTCTAAAATTTCATCACAACACACAAAATTACATCAAGCAAAATATACACAAAGTCATAAAAATCAATGGATTTCTACCAGAATGATAGACCCACCGTACGATCTTATCCCTCAAGGTATGCCCACAGTCCTGTTAGAAGAAAGTGATAGCCCCAAGGAGACAAGGATACAATTAGCGGTAATCTAATGATGTTTCCCCTTTTAAAGGTATGAACAGACTTAGATATAGTATGATCTATCCTAAGGAACAGTATCTTGTTTGTAACAAAGAAACTTGCATAAAGATATTACAAGATGGGTGACATTTGGTATACTCAAAAAAAGGATCACTCCTTCCTGCTTTCTCTCGGTCCATTCATCAGGTCCCTGTCGTGCATTTCTCACTTTCTTACCCTATAACTTGCTGTTGTTCGCCGTCTGGCGCACGTTATGACACAATCTGTTTTATCGTTTGGTGAAGCGAATACCCAGCTCTGCAGATATTGGTTTCATGCAATTGGTCCGGGGAGCGTTCTCTTCAGGCGATAATTTTGTTCAGATTTTAAGTTAGTGTCACTTTATCAGTTCAGGTAAGAATTAGTATAAGCGGGGTCACTGTGTCCGAATCACGAGGTTTCCACTACTTAGGGAAAAATGTCAGGTTTGTAACTTTCGATCAAAGGGTACCTTCTTGGTCACACCACAAGTTGACAAAATTTGCGGAACGTTACTGTTTGTTGCCACAAGGGCGGAACTGTAATTAAGTTTTCTCAGGAAGAATCAAAATCAGGCACAAGAGGCCCGTTATCTCATTTAACCGTTAAAGTACTAAAAAAGAATGTGCACCAAGTCACTCTAAGGAAAATGTTTTAGTTCTTCACAGATATTAACCATCAGTACTTAACGCTGGCAAAGTTGGGTCACCCCACTATTCACTGAATAAAGGAAAAAACACACATAAAATAATTATACATTCTAGGTACTCGTTATAACTTACATTTTAAACTGCAAGCGTACAGCTTGGCTTATCATTTAAAACTTCCCGTGAAATCAGTTATATTTAAAAAAATCAATCATCATGAATTAGGAACACATACGTATTCCGTCAACACTCATAAGGCATCTAGCATTTATAAGTTAGTTTTAAAGTATTCTCGACTGAGTATTTAGCAGTTAGATTAAATTCATTAATAGCCGACTGAGTTTTAGCTAGAAATTATAATTTTTTTGTTTTCCACTGTAACTCGTCACTATAAAATAATACAGACTATATAAATTAAACACTCTGCATAAAATATAACTAGTGAAATATGAAATAAGCGATTATCACTTTAAATACTTCACAAAATATTAGATACTTACTTAGTCGTTCCCTAAGTAAGTATCTAATATTAGATACTTAATATAATATATTTACCTCAACACAGAACTACAGGTGATTGCACACTTTAGAATTATACGCTGATATATTTATTTGAAGTCTAGAAGCTCGGCAAATTTTCGAACAAACTAAGAGCTTCGCTATACAGCTTATTCTATTCACGAGCCACCTGTCTACTGCGAATTTTGAGGACTGAATGAAAATAAAGTTTAAACTCTCGTTAATATATTAAACAGAGAAAGGATGTGCGTTATTTTCAAAACCCGAAATCTCCCCCCCCCCCTTCCCCCTCTCTTAACACCTGCGTTACCTTAGACGCATGCCGTAACTGCCAACAGTGCGTCTTTGACACCTACGTTAACAAACTGACCGTGGAGCGCGAGTGTCATGGAAAAACCCAGACTATATGTCTGCTCTGAGCGAGCATGTCTGGCGCGATTCACACCTCCGTCTAACTATCGGACAGTGAGCGCTCATGTCAGATGCGAATGCCAGACGACCCGTTTCCCCTGCAGAGGGCGATTTTCACACTTTGCCGGGAGCTAGCCTGACGAAAAACTCTCGTCACAGATGAGAATGTAGACGATATGTCTGCATCTTCTGTCTGCCTAGACGAGTATTCACACATTCTGTCGTCCCGCAGCACTGACATCTACGTAATAGAATGCGTATCAGTATGAGAAAGAAAAACGTTAAAGTGAGAATGGGAAAGAAATATTTTTCGCAAACGAACGAATGCGAAAAATACAGGAAAAAGGTAAAGAGTGATAATAAATTAGAGGACACGGGTGGAAGAAAGAAAGAATATATAGAAAATTTATTGATCATAAAACTCTATGTGACAGTTCATGTACTTCTTGGATCTTGAGTTTATATACATCTTCTACCTTGAGTTCATATACATCTTGTGTCTTGAGTTCATATAAATCTTGTATCATGTGTTCATTTACATTTTTTATCTTTAGGTTATCAACATCATTTACCTTGATTTCATATACATCGTCTATCTTCAGTTCATACACATCTTGTATCATGAGTTTATTTAAATATTTTATCTTGAGTTTATAAACATAATTTAACTTGAGTTCATATACATCTTGTATCTTGAGTTCATATACATCTTTTATCTGGAGTTAATTCACATCTCATATCTTGAGTTAATTTACTTCTTATATCTTGACTTCATATACATCTTGTATCTTGAGATCACATACATCAAGTATCTTGAGCTCATTTACATCTTATATCTTGATTTCATTTACATATTATATCTTGAGTTCATTTACATGTTGTATCTTGAGCTCATTTACATCTTATATCTTGAGTTCATTTACATATTGTATCTTGTGTTCATTTACATCTTGTATCTTGAATTCATTTACATCATGTATCTCGAATTCATTTACATCTTATATCTTGAGTTTATATACATCTTGTATCTTGAGTTCATATACAGTTAGTTAGTTGCTTATCCTTTACAGGACGTGGCAATCAACCCCAGCTTTTATTGGCTGTTTGTGATTTTTCTAGGCAATTTTTTCATTCAGTAGTTTGCCATTGCTTTCTGAACGGTACGGCGCTTATACCATTCTTAAAAATCCACACAAAGCGATCTGCTACCAAACCGCCTGCAGCGGGTTTCGAACCTGGTATATCTGGATTATGAAACTGCGTTCATATCCATTAGGCCACAGACGCCGACTCATATACAGTACTTTGCAAAAAAAATGGCAGTCATATTTTCGCAACGCAGCACACTCATAGAAGCAAATAATAATAAAAACTGTATGTCCAGAGGAAGATTGGTATCTCCCCTATCTATTAACAGTGGTTTCAGTACAATATAATGTTGCTTTCTCCAGCAAGGCAAGCCTGGATGCGGCGAGGCATACTTCCCGCAAGTGTTTGTAGGTAATTGTGAGTCAGACTGTCCCAGTATTTTTCAGCTACCTTCTTCAATTGTTCAACGTCTCTAAGTCCACTCTTTTTTAAATGATTCTTGAGTAGTGCCCAAACATTTTCAATTGGGTTTAGGTCGGGACTGTTGCTGGGCCACTTCAGCACTATCACATTCTTCTCTTGCAGCCATGCTTTGGTGGTATGAGCTGTATGCTTTGGGTCATTGTCATGTTGAAATGTGCACCCATCGGGGTACATGACCTGCATAAATGGCAGAAGGTGTCCCTCTAGTATGTCGATGTACCTTTCTTTCGTCAGAATTCCTGTGAAAACACACAGTGGGGTGAAACCTCTTGCTGCCACCCCTCCCCAAAGATGGAATTTATGGGTATGTTTCGGTCGCTGGTACACAGGCGTTACAGAGTCTTTCATCCAAATATTTATTTGAGCAGGATAAGACCAAACAGAACATTCATCTGAAAAAATCACATTGTCCCATGACAAATTTTGGTGTTCGTGGCACCAGTTCAAGTGCATCTGTTTGTGAGTCTCTGTGAGAAATGGTGACAAAATTACCCGCTTTTTTGTGTAATTCATCCTGTGTAGCTCCCGGTTGACAGTAGCATTAGATACCTCTGGGTTTCCCAACTCGATCATGCGCTGCCGTATGTTTTCTACACTCTTCATTGGCCCAGCCCGAACGATTTGGGCGAGACGCCGATGGTCCTTTGTGTCTAAAATTCTTGACCCCCCACTACCTTCTTTTCGCTGGATTCCATTACCTGCTTTTAATTTACTCACAACTCTGTAGACAGTCCGCTCAGGAATGTTCAAGGTTTTAGAAATGTTGGAACATGTTTGATTTCCTTCATTCCACAGCTGTGAAATTAACATACACTTTGACTTTGTATCCATTTTCTGCCACTAGCATTAGAAATTGTCGTCTGCTCTATTATCAAGGGACTTTACGCTAATTTCTTTTTACTTTTGGTAGTGTTTGCTCACTTAAGTGGAGTGTAAATTTGGGGCAGAACATGCATATTTAATTAGATTTCAGCATATTTAGCTGAGCAATATGACTGCCATTTTTTTTGCAAAGTACTATATATCAAGTATCTTGAGCTCATTTACATCTTATATCTTGAGTTCATTTACATCTTATATCTTGAGTTCATTTACATCTTATACCTTGAGCTCATTTACATCTTATATCTTAAGCTCATTTAAATCTTGTATCTAATTTTCATTTACATCTTGTAACTTGAGGTTCTTTACATCTTATATCTTGATTTCATATACATCTTGTATCTTGAGTTCATATAAATCATGCATCTTGAGTTCATTTACATCTTATACATTGAGTTTATATACATCTTATATCTTGACTTCATTTACATCTTATATCTTGAGTTTATTTTCATCTTGTATCTTGAGTTCATATACATCATGTATCATGAGTTCATTTACATCTTATATCTTGAGTTCATTTACATCTTATATCTTGAGTTCATATACATCTTCTATCTTAAGTTCATTTACATCTTATATCTTGAGTTCATATGCATATTGTATCTTGGATTCATTTACATCTTATATATTGATTTCACATACATCATGAATCTTGAGTTCATTTACATCTTGTATTTTGAGTTCATTTACATCTTATATCTTGAGTTCATTTACATTTGATATCTTGAGTTCATATACATCATGTATCCTGATTTCATTTACATCTTGTATCCTGAGTTAATATTCATGTTGTGTCTTGAGTTCATATACATCTTGTATCTTGAGTTCATATACATCTTGTATCTTGAGATTATTTACATCTTATATCATGAGTTTATTTACATTTTGTATTTTGAGTTTGTAAACATCATTTATCTTGAGTTTACATACATCTTGTATCTTGAGTTCATATACAGCTTGTATCTTGAGTTCATATACATCTTGTGTCTTGAGTTCATATACATCTTGTATCTTGAGTTCATATACATGTTGTATCTTGAGTTCATATACATCTTGTATCTTTAATTTACTTCTTGTATCATGAGTTTATTTACATTTTTTATTTTGAATTTATAAACATCATTTTTCTTGAATTCAGATATATCTTGTTTCTTGAGTTTATAAAGATCATGTATCTTAAGTTCATATACATTTTGTATCTTGAGTTCATTTACACCTTGTATCTTGAGTTCATATACATCTTGTATCTTGATTTCATATACGTCATGTATCTTGAGTTCATTTACTTCTTATATCTTGAGTTCATTTACATCTTATATCTTGAGTTCATTTGCATCTTATATCTTAAGTTATGCGACAGCGGCCACCCCCCGGGCAACGGCTTTGACAGGCCGGCTAAACTAGGTGAGGGTAGCCGACTGGTTATAAACCTTCAGTGAGTTAGGGTCTGCCTACCCATGCATGCTAAGACTGGATTCGATAGACTGCGCGGAAGAAACAACCTATTGGTTCACCGGGCATGACGGCGATTACCAGCAACGCGCTGTGGAGCGTAAGGAGCACGGCAAGGCACGTAGAAAGCCCTGGTCATCCACTGCACCTGACTTCATCTCCAGTCGTCTTGACTTGTCTTGCCACTGGATTCAGATGGACCCAGGCGAAAGAGTGAGGTCGACGAATTGCGCAACTCTTCCTCACTTTAATCGAAATCACTGCGCAAGTCACTCTTTCATCCATTCATCCATCCACTCACAACAAGTCCTGTGGCGATGGGCGAGCGGCGAAGCGGCAGGCATGGGTACGCTGGCAGTCGTAGTCGCAGACCTACACACAGGCGGCTCAGGCCATATGGTCGTCTTCCACTGATCGGAGCAGCAGTGGGATTCGGCAGCCCCCTGAGTGTCTGAACAGCTCTCTTTAGGAAAGCACTGCTCACCTCCATGGCATGAGGAAGGGGCTAGAAAAGGTGCCCTAAACATTGCCTGCTCCACCATTACCTAACCAGCTTACCGCGGTTGGTGGGTACCCTACTTCAGCGGGCGACACATGAGAAAAAGAAAAGACAGATTTTTCCCCCTCATTCTAGGCGCATGGAATGTGCGCACTCTCCTTGACAAAGACTTTAACGCAAACAGACCTGAGAGGCGAACTGCCCTGATTGGGAGAGAACTGGCCAGATACAACATTGACATAGCAGCACTGAGTGAAACTCGACTTGCAGGCGAGGGCCAATTTTGCGAAAAGGGTGCAGGTTATACATTCTATTGGAGCGGAAGAGGAACTGAAGAAAGACGAGAAGCAGGGGTTGGATTTGCAATCAAAACAGCACTTGTTGGCAAGTTAGCGGGTCCCCCAAAGGGAATAAATGACCGACTCGTGACAGTCAAGATCCCCCTGCTTTATGGAAGAAAACATGCCACCATCATTGGCGCGTATACACCAACTATGACAATCCAGGATGACGTCAAGGATAAGTTTTATGAAGAACTACATGCAGTCATTGCATCAGTTCCTAAAGCAGATAAGCTCATAATTCTAGGTGACTTTAATGCAAGAGTAGGCTCAGATAACATCTCATAGAATGGCACTATTGGAAAGTGCGGCGTGAGTTGCTGTAACAGCAATGGACTTCTTCTCCTCCAGACTTGCGCAGAACATGGCCTCCTTGTCACCAACATCATTTTTCGACTTCCTACCCTCAACAGGACCTCCTGGATGCACCCTCGCTCAAAGCATTGGCACTTAATTGACTATGTATTTGTTAGGAAGAAGGACAGGCAAGATGTCCGGGTGACCAAGTCTATGTGTGGTGCCGAATGCTGGACTGATCATCGCCTCATTGTGTCTAAACTTAAAATTCGTATCCAACCAGCCAGGCGCTATGAAAACTCATAAAAGGCTGGATGTCACCAAACTAAAGAAGACAAAAATCAAACAGTCATTTACTGACACCCTGTAACGGCCTGGTGTTTATTCCTGGTTGGGGCGGTACGCCTCTTCTTGTTGTGGCGTAAGGGCCCAACGGTTTTCTCGTTGCAAGGTTGCTTGTTATGTTATTGCGGGGAGAATTAGTCAATCATGATTATTATAGAGCATCGTGCTGATAGATGGTTAATTTCGCAAGTGGTGGTGTAAAGCTTTGTATCCATTATACTGACGGTTGAACTTCTGATATTCAATAATGGGATAAGTCCTTTATGAGTCCACATGTATTTATTACATAGAAGATTATAGACAATATTTCAAACAATGGTTGTCATGAAGCATACATATTTAAAGTTCTGTTCCTTCCTTGAATTATGATTATCTTCAATTCAGTCCTTGTCAAATAACAAATAGACAGAACGACATAACTGTATGCACGCGTGGCTGGTGATCCCAGCGACCGACAGTGAGATTATGCGTTCGTCAATAATTATAAATCTATCTCGACTTAGGTTTAGTCACTTACTAACCTGTAACATTCTTCCTCCGAATCATAACATTGGACTGACCCATGTCCATCATTAATTATAATATAATCTGTGTGGCACTCCATGCCCGACACTGCATAAATACAAGGACACGTCTTATCCGTTCGACGGTCATACAAGAAAAGGGTGTGGTAACCTAGTCACGGTGCGTGACATACCAACGCACACACGTCAAAACAATCGTGTGTATCGCGTACACTAAACTAACAATTATTTACATTATATTAAACGTGGTCACCTCTTAATCTAATGCTGCTAACCTCTAGCAGACCATGCCAATAAAATACCGTAACAATTCCCTGTCCACTGGGGGAAAAAAAATCTATTAGATAGATTTTTTTCAAAAAAAAACCCATCTGAATGAATACCAAAATGTTAACAATATCAAAATCAAAAAAATTTAACAAAATTGCGGCATATGGCCTACGACGTTCTGTCTAGAACCAATGTCATGGTCATGTCGACTAACTAACAGTCATGTAATATATTAATTATTTATATCATACATAAATATAAATTGTAATAAGAACTAAAAGAGAATGGTAATGTTGATCTCTAATTAAATAATTAATTAACTTAAAATATGTCGTGATAAAATGTCATGTCAGACTAATCTAAAGTGTTAAAATTAAACTAATTAACTATACTAGGTATGGAATAAGAATAAGTTGTTGAAAATCTAATGTAAGAAAAATGAGAGGATATGTTAAAGAAAGACATAATAACGAATAAAGAATAAAGTAGAGGGAAAAAAAATGATGTATAAATTTAACTAAGTTATGTGTGTTGAACATCAAGTAAGTGTAGTATTAAGTTATTAATACCTATCTAACTACTTTAAACAATAGTATGTGATGTATTGACATAATTATTAAATATGCAATATAATCATGTAATTCTAAGAATATAATCAAAGAATAGTGTGAGTTTTCTTTTCTTTCTTTCATTTTTTTAAGTTTCATTTTTTTTTTTTTTTTTTTAATTCAACTCACTTGTCATTTTAATGTGGACTAGTTTTAAAGACTAAATTAAAAGTAATTAACATTGGATATGAAGATCCATTCGTAGTCTTGATCTTTGAATTTCCATTAGACAAAATGTTCAAGCATTCTGAATCAAGTTATATAACGAATTAGTTCGAATGGAATGTCATTTATTACCTCCGAAGTGTTTTGAAACAGTATTGTGACGAATGTAAACCAGGAGAGTCCCGGCGTAAAGACGAATATAGTGTCAATTGATTGCAGTCACTTTGCGTATAATCTGCCTTTAGGAAGCAGCTGAGTCAATGGTTCATTCATGTGTCAAAAAGCAACGATGGTGCTATGTCCTTTGATTAAGTTTCTCTGTGAATAGTATTGTCTTTGCGACAAACAACGTGAATTAGGAATCGACATCATTAGGATTTCGAGATAACGTATCTGCCAAGATGTTGTCGGATCCTGTGATGTACTCGATTGAAAACTCGAAAGGTTGAAGGAGTATAGCAAATCTGGTCAACTTTGGACTTTTGTGATTTGCTCGTTGTAGTGATGCTACGGCCCTCTGATCAGTTTGTACTACGAAAGGGGCTCCCAGTAGAAATTTCTCAAGTTTGGTTATCGCCCACACGACGGCCAAAAGTTCGCGGTCAACCGTAGAGTATTTCACTTCTGGTGGTTTCAGTTTTCGTGACACGTACAAGTTTGGATGGAGGATGTCGTCATGGTATTGGAGCAAACATGCGCCAATTCCGTAGTTACTCGCATCTGTACGAAGAATGAACTTTTTAGAAGCATCAATTAGTCTCAAAATAGGTGGATTTGAAAATATATAAATTATTTGCCGAAAAATTCTGTCACATTCGTCAGTCCATGTCACCTTCACTGGCATGTCTTTCTTTAGTAATGAGGACAATACAGCCGTGATGGATGACAAGTTAGGTACGAATCTACTGTAATATTGGACTAGACCTAACAAGCTTCTCACTTGTTTCTTCGTTTGAGGAACGGAAATGTTTAAAATTTTTGAAACTGTACTGGGTAGTGTTCGGATATATCCTGCTCCAATAATGTGACCCAAAAAAGTGATCTCATGAAATGCTACCTGTAATTTTGTAGGTTTAGCAGTTAACTTGTACCTTCTCAAGGTATCAAAAACGTATCCAAGACCCAAAAAATGTTCCTCAAAAGATGAACTAAATAAGCATATGTCGTCTATATATGTAATAATGTCTGGTCTACCTGAAAAAATGTGTCGCATCATGCGAACAAAGGTAGCTGGAGCGTTAACAAGCCCAAAAGGCATCACATTCCACTGGTATAGACCTAGCGGAGTTGAAAACGCTGTGTAGTATTTAGCTTTTTCGGTTAGTGGTATCTGCCAATAACCTTTAGTTAAGTCTATCTTAGTGAATATAGTTGCTGTCGATAGACGTGGCAGTAAGTCATCGAGAAGTGGATGTGGTTCGCTATCAACTATCGTTTGTGCATTTAATTTTCTATAGTCGACGCATAGTCTAATGTTATTGTCCTTCTTTCGGACAATAACTAATGGAGAAGAAAATGGGGAATTACTAGTTTCGATAATTCCTAAAGATAACATCTGTTCAAGTTCCTTAGTAGTTTTAGTAAGAAAGTGTAGAGGAACAGAATAAGGATGTACCCGAATTGGAGTATCATCATTAAGAGTGATGTCATGACTAATGACTGATGTGCGACCTGGAACATCGGTCAACACATCTGGATAAGATTGTAGAAGATCAGCAATCTTTTGATGCTGTTGCGGTGTAACCGACGAAGAGATGGTTACGTCCCGCCAAGATTCGCTAGATTGTACTACAGGTACAGGTAAAGCTAACTGTACCTCAGGAAAAGAAGATTCTTCTTCCTGGATAACAGATAAATTAGAATAGTGACATGTAGGTCTGAAAGTGTCATCTAGTTCATGAAAAATAGCTTGTAGATGTTCAGGTCGAGTATGAAATTGCTTGAGCATATTTATGTGAAATATTTTGTGATGTCCCTTAATGTCCAGGACATAATCAACATCAGAAATCTTATTGATAACCTGGTAAGGACCGTTCCACGAGATTAGTAGTTTATTATTGTTATGTGGCAATAACACATAAGCTTGATCTCCTGGAAATAATTGACGTAATCGTCTATTACTGTTTTGGAAAGTTCTAGCTTTCTCTTTCGCAGCCTCAGATGAAGCTGTTGCCATTTTACAGGCATCAATAATGTTATTCCGGAGATTAATTACATACTCATAGGATGACTGAGTGTCCTGAGTCATCTCAGAATCGATTAATAAATCTTTTATCAGTCCCATAGGACCTCTTGGTGGAGCGCCAAAGACTAGTTGAAATGGAGAGAAGCCAGTTTGTTCATGTGGCACCTCTCGATAAGCGAATAACACCGCTGGTAGAACTCTGTCCCAGTCCTGTGGATGGTTAACTGTAACTTTATGTAACATTTGTTTGAGTGTGCGGTTAAGTCTTTCTACAGCACCATTACTCATTGGGTGATAAATGCTGCTGAGATTTCTATCTATTTGCCAAGTCTTCATTACCTCCGTCATAGTCTCAGATATAAATTGAGAACCATGATCTGACAAAAGTTTTCTAGGAAAACCTACTCTAGAAAAGATCAGGTGTAGTGCATCAGCTACATCTGTGGTGGTGGTTGTTTTCAATGGGATGGCTTCTGGCCATCGTGTGCATAAATCGATGCAAGTGAGAATAAATCTATGTCCTCTGGCTGATGGTAAAAGTGGGCCAATGATATCAATGGCCATTTTGTCGAAAGGTCTCACAGATATGTCACAAGCCTGAATAGGCGCCGTGTGAAAGGCTCCCCGTGCTTTCACTTCTTGGCATATCGTACAGGAGCGTACGTACTGTGAAATATCTCGTGATACTCCCGGCCAAAAAAAAGAAGATAATACTCGCGAACGTGTACGAGTATAACCCATGTGACCTGCACACTTAGAATCATGTGCGTGTTGAAGTATGTACCGCCTAAAAGCAAAAGGTACCATGACTTGTTGTCTTATCTGAGTTTTATCCATAAAACATCTTAATAAAATGTCATTTTTAATACTAAACCAATGACTATTATTTTTGTTCATAGAAAGATTGTCAACTTTGTTGACCAGTGTAAAAAATTTTGTTAGTGACCTGTCTTCCCTCTGTTTTGCAGCAAAGGATACTCGGTCAATAGCAGAATGAATCTCGATACTTTCATGATCATCTGTTTCCTTGTTTTCAGTGTCCATAGTCTCTAATTGTTTCATATGTGCTCTGGTTATTGCTGCATTTCCGATGTATAGATTATTTTTTTCCCATTCAATAATCTCCTCTGGTGTGCAATCTTTACTTCCGTGTATGCATCCCACCATAAGGTCGGCAATTGGGTTTCTTAACATGCATGCTTTAACATTGCCTGTGAAAAAAGGTGTATCAATATAGATAATAGCTGTTGGATAATATTCTATGGTTCCACCAAAGGTCATACACCTGACATGTTCTCCAGTTGCACAATTCGGATGAACAAGTGTCTGACGGATTCCGATCGTGGTCGATCCCGAATCTCTTAAGACTGAGACGATGGATCCATTAACTTTTCCTCTGTTGAAGATCAGCGAGCCTGTTCCGTCATTGACTGCTAGACTGACTTCTGGTAGAATATGTCCGCAGTTCAGAACTGTCTCTTTTGCTTTCTGAAATATAAGATTACATGTTGGGCAACTATTTGCCACGTTATAATTCATTGCAAAACAAGTAGACGAAGACTGTATTTTGTTATCAGTAGGTGAACTCTGAACCCCAGGGGTTGTAGCAGTAGTAACGGCTGCCCCTGTATTATGGTTATAATTTGTCGATCTACGAGAATGAGAACGATGACGAGAATAATTAGATGAATTATCCCGTTGTCCTCTATTGTAACTGTTATCTCGATGTCTCGAGTTATAATTATCGCTATTGTTCCACTTGTTATCATTATTATAATTATATGACCGATTATAACTTGAGTTACGTGGATTACTGTTGTATCTTGACTGAGGTGAATAATTTCTGGTTTGTTGTCTTCCTCTATTAAAGTTATTGTTAAAGTTATTCTGTCCCTTATGAAAATTAATGTCATAGTTTCCTTTGAACCTACCTCTGTCCACACTGTGTGTTCTAGGTTTGTTATGATTATGATATGCCATATTGGAGGCTACAGGAAGTGGTTCTCTTATCAACGAGCCAGAAATATTAGCATTCGGATGAGCTGTGCAGTAATTTAAAGAAATTTTTTCTAACTCATCAATAGATTCTGGTTTTCTTTCTTGCAGATAAGCAAAGAATGGTGGGCTGACAGAAGATAATACTTTATCCCTCAATAACAAATCGACTAACTTGTCGTAAGATTTGTTGACACCTGCCAGTTCAACCCATCTGTTAAAAGTATTGCGTATGTTAGCAATAAAACCTGTGAAATCTTTATTGTTATCTGGCAACAAACTTTTAAAACGTAATCTACATGCCTCTTCGTTCAAGTGGAAACGACGTAGTAACAACGCCTTAATGGCCTCATAGTCTGTTGATAATGTTGGATCTATATTTTGTGCTGCACTTGCAGGTTCGCCATCCAGAAATTCCTTAAGTTTAAGTGCCCATGCAGTTTTGTCAAGGTTATTGACATTACATATATCCTCAAAGCGCGCCAGCCACGATGAAAGGTCATCCACGTGTAACTTGAATGGTGGTAGTTTAAAGTAATAATTACCTTTAAGTCGTGTGGATGAAGATCCAGATTGAGCAATATCATTTTGGGTTGCTGCAGCGCCCTGTGAATTACGTTTTGCTGTTTCCAATCTAAGCCGTTGCAATTCCATTTCTTGCTGCAGTATGATTTCTTGTCGTTTCAATTTATTCTCTTCTTCAATCCGTAGGATTTCATCTCTCGCTATCTTTCTTTCTTCTTCTTGCCTTAATTCTGCCTTCTTTTCCGCCTGTTTTCTTTCAAGTTCTTCCATCTCTGCTTTAGCAATGGCTTTCTTCTCAGCTTCCTTTCTTTCAAGTTCTTCCATCTCTGCTTTAGCAATGGCTTTCTTCTCAGCTTCCTTTCTTTCAAGTTCTTCCATCTCTGCTTTAGCAGTGGCTTTCTTCTCAGCTTCCTTTCTTTCAAGTTCTTCCATCTCTGCTTTATATTTTGCAAATTCAGCCAATGCATAAGCCTCGAGAAGTTCTCCTTTTTTTCCAAAATCCTTACCATTTTTAATAAAATAGTCTAGGTTAAGCATCTTGACGTTAATATTGTACGTAATGGCTATGTAATAATCACTAATAAATTCTAAGTAATTATTGTGCTTATTCAATCTATGAATAGTCAATATAAACAATCACAATATTATTGAACTTAATCTGGGAATGTTCAATTTAATTAATTGTAATATTATTTAACAATTATTTGTAAATTCCATACATAGACATAATATGTTGGGAAAATATTACATATATACTCGTTAATATATCATAAATAGTTATGATATTTATCTATTTAAGGTGCTGAATTACTATCATGCACCTAATAATAAATGGTATTATTCCTCAAGTATTATATCATTCAATCAGTGATATGTGCTAAGTAAATCATTTAGTACTGGAAAAATGTACTAAATAATATACACTATGTCTTTTATATGCCGGACAGACTAAAAAGTAAAATTATTTTATAAATATATATATTATTATATTATGCCTTAATCATGAGCTATAAAGTGCATCGCCCATTTCTTGGACTACCACTGCAACTTGGTGCAAAGTCCCTAATTCTCCTTAAAAGTCATAAATTTTTAATTATATTCATATACACTCTTATTAAGCAAGAAATTATAGTATTAATATTAAATCATGAACAGATGAAATGAGAACAAACAATACAATTGGTTAACCAAGGATAAACAAACAATATTATCACGAGACAAGACATTTCTACAATAAAAATTGATATTATAAAACCAAATCTACTAACCGGAAATATAGAGCAGGGTGAAGGTTAACTGAATATAGAGTTAAATCTGTGTACACAAAAATTAATGACGCAAACATGGACTCATTGACGGTTATACAAAAAAAAAAATGAACTGAATAATAGCAAGATTAGAAAAAACATGATAGATTACCAACATTGTTACAGAACTAAATAAAATTTAAACTGAATACAATAAAATACAACGATTATTTCACAGAACTAGACATCTAACATATAATGTGAATTAAATGCAATCCCGAACGAAACAAGCCCCGGAAATGTCGTCGACGCGTTCTCCGCGAAATGCAATTTAATTCACCGCCCTAAAGAAAATTCAGAATGAATATCGGCAATCCTTAGAGCCATAATTTATTCATTCCGAATCACCGTTCCAACCTCCCACGAATTAGGCACAGCACAAACAATGAGAACAGATATAACGTACATATATAACATATAGAATGGACATGCCTGCAAATGTGAACTAGACTCAGTAATGTTTCTTCTCAATGACAACAGTCACGAAATGAGACTTATCTTTTAACCCGTCGTCCGATGCGATCTTCACCAACGGACTAGACTAGTGTATAGGACTGTTTGCTCCTTGTTGGCAAATAATGTCTTTTCAATCATTTGGTCTATCGAGAAATTGTATTCTTCAATGAAACAGTAGGTGAGCTGGCTTCGTCCTTCGATCGTTGGCTTGTACACAGAATATTGTGACGTCACTGATTTGCATAGTTACACAAGCCACGTCATGTTCGGAATCATGTGACTTGAATAGTTTCTTGTAATGATAAACAGTCTATCAGTTTGTAAATAAGAAAAATTTTTTCTTCGTTCTTATTTCGCTCCCTATCGCTGGCCCACCATTTGTAGCGGCCTGGTGTTTATTCCTGGTTGTGGCGGTACGCCTCTTATTGTTGTGGCGTAAGGGTCCAACGGTTTTCTCGTTGCAAGGTTGCGTGTTATGTTATTGCGGGGAGAATTAGTCAATCATTATTATTATAGAGCATCGTGCTGATAGATGGTTAATTTCGCAAGTGGTGGTGTAAGGCTTTGTATCCATTATACTGACGGTTGAACTTCTGATATTCAATAATGGGATAAGTCCTTTATGAGTCCACATATATTTATTACATAGAAGATTATAGACAATATTTCAAACAATGGTTGTCATGAAGCATACATATATAAAGTTCTGTTCCTTCCTTGAATTATGATTTATCTTCAATTCAGTCCTTGTCAAATAACAAATAGACAGAACGACATAACTGTATGCACGCGTGGCTGGTGATCCCAGCGACCGACAGTGAGATTATGCGTTCGTCAATAATTATAAATCTATCTCGACTTAGGTTTAGTCACTTACTAACCTGTAGCATTCTTCTTCCAAATCATAACATTGGACTGACCCATGTCCATCATTAATTATAATATAATCTGTGTGGCACTCCATGCCCGACACTGCATGAATACAAGGACACGTCTTATCCTTCGACGGTCATACAAGAAAGGGGTGTGGTAACCTAGTCACGGTGCGTGACATACCAACGCACACACGTCATAATCAATCGTGTGTATCGCGTACCCTAAACTAACAATTATTTACATTATATTAAACGTGGTCACCTCTTAATCTTATGCTGCTAACCTCTAGCAGACCATGCCAATAAAATACCGTAACAGTACTATTGGTCAATTTCATTGTTGACTTCTTTCCGTGCCATAATGTTAAACTGTCCAGAATCATCACTTTGTTGTCCTCCGTCTCTTTTTCCTTCTATCTTCCCTGTTTTCATGATGTACTCTAGCGTCCTCATAGCATGCCCAAAGAAAGTGGGTTTCTTCCTTCTAACATGAGGAATAAGTTTTTTTACACATTGGCCTCTTTCAGAACAACCTCATTACTCATTTTAGCTGTCCATGGTATTTTTAACATTCTTCTGTAAAACCACATCTCTGTCGCCTCTTGTACTTTTCCTGTTTTGTTTACTAATTGTCCATGACTCATTTCCATATGTCAGGATTGGTTCTGTATAACTCTCTTTCTTACTTCCATTGACAAAGAGTTGTTGCACAAAATACTTTTCATCTTTTAGAATACTTTTGCCTGGGCTATTCTACTTTTCCCTTCTGAAATGCATTTTCACTTCTGTGATGCATATTAAGATCTAATATTAAACAGATGAAATATTTTGGACACACAAAGAGACACACCTTGTTGAAAACTATAATATATAGAAGAAAAAAAGTTGATGGCAAATGAGCAAAAGGAACATAACATTACAAGTGGGAAGATAACATCATGAGATGTACAGAAAAGAGCCTATCAGAGTGTGCCACCAAGCCAAGAAACAAGACATTGGAAATCCATTGCAGGTTACCTTCGATGTAAAGATAGCGGTTGATCTTATCTCAACGAAAACATATTTTATGTAGTGACAAAGAGAGAAAATTGGTTATATGGTTCTGCCACAGTGGCCACTTTTATTCTCTGTCTTTTGTGTTTTGCCATTACATAAAATTGATTTTTACTTTCATTTTCCATGAATGTAATAATAACTACATTTAAGATGTCTGCAATTAAGAATTTTGCCTATTGTTATTCCTGAGAATTTCATAAATGGGTCTTTGCATAGAATACAAAGACTGTAATGGTATGAGAAGATCACTAATTTAGAACTGATGATAAGAATCCTACAAGTGCCATTTGAGAAAAGAGATGAAAAGAAGACTCTGGCATTGGATGGGACATGCCTTAAGGAAACCTGTTAATAGCATTACAGTGCAGTCCTTGTTCTGGAACCCCAAGGGTAAGAGAGGTAGAAGGGAGACTGAAAAAACATGGATAGGAAGGTCTGACATACATTTGTTAAAGGTTGGACTGGAAGGTGTGACATACATTTGTTGAATGTTGGACTGGAAGGTGTGACATACATTTGTTGAAGGTTGGACTGGAAGGTGTGACATACATTTGTTGAAGGTTGGACAGGAAGGTGTGACATACATTTGTTAAAGGTTGGACAGGAAGGTGTGACATACATTTGTTAAAGGTTGGACAGGAAGGTGTGACATACATTTGTTGAAGGTATAAGCTCCTATGGGAGCTAAAAGGTAATGACAGTGATGAATTACTGGGGGTCCCTGAAGTGACGAAGAAAGAATAGAGGTACTGCGTCCTCAGTAAAGTTGTAACGGTTGGCTAATAGGAGGTTGTTCATGAGGCTGACAACCTGATCATGTTAAACATTCCTACAGAAACCACAGCTGAGAGAGTACATGCAAGGAGACCAGCTACAATTGTGAGTCCATGCTTCACAGTGAGTGAAAAGGAACATAAAATTATATAAGATTTTTGATGTATTCCTGTCAGTTTGTTACCTGTTTTTTGTTTTAAACTTTGTAGCAACTGAAGAAGAGCTCTCACGGATTTTTGGAGGCGAGGCTTGCACTTGGAGTGAATATATAGATGAAACCAATGTGCTGCAGGTTGTATGGTAGGTTTCTGTTAACTTTTGAACATGTAAATGGGTAAGAGTTCCGATGTTGTGTTTCCAACTCATGTTTCTGAACTGATGTTTTGTACTCTTGTGTCATCTTAATTAAAGACAACCAAAAAGTCAGACTTTCATAAATAGGTACAGAATGAACTGATTGACATGGTATGACAAAATCAGCAATGTAGAACTGATGAAAAGAACCAAACGAATGCCAGTTGAACAAGAAATTAGGAAAGGTGTTTTGTTCTCCTATTTAATGTGTCCGGAATTCAAGTAAACAGCTCCCATGTAGTCATGTCTAACATGTCCCAAGCTTATATGTATAGCTTTCATCTATTCATGTCTAATAAGTCTAGATCTCGTGTAAATGCTTTCATTTGTTCTGTCAAATAAGTCTAGATCTCATGTAAATAGCTCTGATTTGTTCTGTCGAATAAGCCTAGATCTCATGTAAATAGCTCTCATTTGTTCTGTCAAATAAGTCTAGATCTCATGTAAATAGCTCTGATTTGCTCTGTCAAATAAGTCTAGATCTCATGTAAATAGCTCTCATTTGTTCTGTCAAATAAGTCTAGATCTCATGTAAATAGCTCTCATTTGTTCTGTCAAATAAGTCTAGATCTCATGTAAATAGCTCCCACTTGTTCTGTCAAATAAGTCTAGATTTCATGTAAAAATCTCTCATTTGTTCTGTAATAATTCTAGAAGTCACCAAATGGACAGGTCTGTTTTGTATGTTGTTTATGCAGGCCAAGAGCAGCAGCTGTAGCTGAGCGCCTATGGAGTCCATCTAATATAACAAACACGGATGATGCTGCACTCCGACTGGATCAGCACAGGTGTAGACTTATCAGGTAAATTCCATGTGTCTCATGGACACAATAGTAGAACTATTTCAGGCCTAACCACTTGCTAGTTTTATCTGTGGTTTGTGAAAAGCTGAGCATTCGAATAGAGGATGAAGGATATATAAAGATGAGATAAAGGAAGGTACACAGATAACACTAGTCAACAAATTTTCAAAAGTTATTTGTACCAGAAATTAAATATACCATTTCTTATTGATTTTGACATGCTGATTTCAAATATCATAATGAAATTCACCAATTGGCTCTGGTTTAAAAAAAAATGATGAATTTACATTACTGTAATACAAATAATGTATGCTTGTTTAATTCTCTGGGGTGAACAGCTGGTATTTCTACTTTAGCATTATAAAAATTGTGGTTACATACTCAATTAATTAATATTTCAACATAAAATGATAGAAAAAATAAAAACATTATTTAAAGTTCACATATCATGTTTTAAAAAGGCACATTTGAACCCATTCCGTCATTATTCAGTCGCTGTTCGAGCTCTCTTTGCTTGCTTCTTGTAGTCAATCAATGAGGTGTCTCTTGTCAAAGTCCAACAGTAATCAGCAAGCATTGAAGGGCTCCAATTGCATTGATACCTTGTCTCCATAGCAGCAATGTCCTGATGAAATAGTTCACCATGCTCATCACTGACCGCTCCACAGTTTGATGTAAAGAAATCCAGATGAGAATCCAGAAAATGAATTTTCAAAGACATGTTGCAGTCAAGACTCTTATACTTCAGAATGGGTGGGTTTGAAAAAAAATCGAAAAAAGGTGATTCGTCTTACGAGGACAAAAGACAAAGAAAGTAGTCTATACTTCAGAAGGAGATTTTCTACAATTTCATTGTAATTATCAGATCTGTTGTTTCCAAGAAAATTGTCCACCACTGACTTAGATGCTAGCCATGCTGCTTTTTCCTTGCCATGTAACACGCAAAGAAACTCGTCATCATGAAGAAGTTTTCGAATTTGCGGACCAACAAATACTCCCTCTCTTATTTTAGCTTCACTCAGTCTTGGAAATTTTCTGATGAGGTATTTGAAAGCCTCATCTGTTTTCTCCATTGCCTTGACAAAGTTTTTCATGAGACCCAGCTTAATGTGCAAGAGTGGCAACAAAATCTTGCTGGTGTCGACAAGTGCTGGGTTCTCAACGTTCTTACTGCCAGGCTGCAATGACTGCCTGATTGGCCAATGTCTTCTGATGTAATGGTCACTTCGTGCACGGCTATCCCACTCACAGAGAAAGCAACAGTACTTGGTGTATCCACCCTGTAGTCCAAGCAAAAGAGCGACCACTTTTAAGTCACCGCAAAGTGACCAATGATGATGATCGTAGTTTATACACTTCAAAAGCTGCTTAATGTTTTCATAAGTTTCTTTCATATGAACTGCGTGACCAACTGGAATTGGCGGTAACACATTACCATTATTCAACAAAACAGCTTTAAGACTCGTCTTGGATGAATCAATGAAAAGCCTCCACTCTTCCGGTATGTAATTGATTTTGAGGGCTGCCATTAAACCAGAAATGTTGTAGTATGCAGAAAGGTCACCCTCTTTGAAAAAGAATGTAATAAGCGGCTTCTGGTGGTTCCTATACACAGAAATTGTAACATCTTTTGCCAGGAGATTCCACTGTTGCAATCTGGAACCCAAAAGCTCCGCCTTGTTCTTCGGTAAATTCAGATCTCTTACAAGATCATTCAGTTCACCTTGGGTTATTAAGTGTGGTTTAGTGGATGTAGTTTGCTCAAAATCTGGGTCGCTAGAGGTTGATGGTTCAGGACCACCAATGTCCTCTTCATCAGCGGAAGCAGCTGAAAATGATTCTGGCACTTTGGGAACTGGTAGGTCATCGCCATGTGGTACCGGACGTATTGCAGAGGGGATGTTTGGATATTCCAGAGTCCATTTTTTCTTCTTTGATATGCCTTTCCCAATTGGACGGACTGTGCAAAAGTAACAGTTGTTGAGATGATCAGTGGGCTCTTTCCAAATCATTGGGACTGCAAAAGGCATAGCTTGCCTTTTGCCAGTCAACCACAGTTTAAGATGTGCTGCACATGTATTGTAGCATATGTGTGGCGCCCAGCTCTTATCTTGATCTCCTATTCTGCAGCCAAAATACAAACTGTACGCCTTCTTAATCACTTTAGTTATATTTCGTTTTTGTGATAGAAATGTCACCTCACCACATATATAACAGAAATTATTAGCACTGTTCACACATGTCCTAGGCATTTCTAACTACGATACTTTTGATAAGGACAAATGCACTAACTAAAGGCAAAATTTTATCAGAGATAAGATATTTATACACAAAGGTGGTGTAATCATAGGTAGGATTGCATCATCAACTTCTAGTTACATTTTTATTGGTCATTAGAAAAAATTATGCAATCGCCCTCAACAGTTGCGTCATTTATATAAATTGACCGTAATTAAATAAACTAGTAGCATATATCTTGAAAACTAGAGCCAATCAACATTTTTTAATGTCATTTTCGTTTTCAGCACACCAAAATTAGTTAAGATCAGCTATTTTCATTTCTGGTACATTTTGGTTGTTGACTAGTGTAAGAGATCAGGAATGTCAACAACTCAGTTACTGCTTATAAGCATCTCGCTTTGTGGAAGGACAAAGTGACAAATGTTGAGGTGCTGTCACGTTCTGGTCTTCAGAGCATGTATACACTGCTTAGACAGCACAGACTACGCTGGTATGACCAAATCCGCTGCATAGAAGATGGTCGTATCTCCAAAGACATTTTCTACAAACAACTCACAAATGGCTTAAGAACAGTCGGGTGACCATAGCTGAGGTTCAGAGATATGTGCAAGAAAGACATGAAGGTACTGCTCAGATTGAGCAAAAAGACGCTTTTACAAGCACAAGGGAAAAGAACTTGCCAAAAAGTACACCAGGAAAAAAAGCAGCTGAGGGCTATCACTTCTAAGGCGCATCTGTCTCATTCCCATAGTCCGTTATAACTGAAGGAAACCACTTTTGATTTTTTTTAGTTCAGTTTTTCTTTTCGCCCAACACTGTCGAAAGGTCATGGACATCAATTTGATCTATTTATATTTAGCAGTAAGGATAGGACCAGGAGGAAAAGGGGAGTATGATACACCAGTGTTGCTGTTTAATCATATTTTCCTCTAACATGATTGACAATCATCTGTACTTATTCCATGATAAACAGTTTTTGTCATAATGATAAACAAGGACTAAACTGTCTAGATATATGTTATGTTCGTGTGAATAAGGAACGTATGGGTCATAAAGGACATTATTTAAACACAACCATATATGTATGTATTTAAATAATGTCCTTCATGACCCATAAGTTACACTGACAGTTAACCAGAAATCGGCACTGAACACACCACTTTATATATATATATATATATATATATATATATATATATATATATATATATATATATATATATATATATATATAGTGAATTTATTAAAATCAGATGCACATCTCCAATCCAACCTGCATGTCTGGAAGGAAGAGCTGGAGAAGAGAGGGATGGTCATAAGCAGCTCTAAAACAAAATCCATGGTGATATCACAAGAAGAAAGAAGACATCAGATTAAGCTGGGAGAACAGGTCCTGGAGCAGGTCGACCACTTTAAATACCTCGGAGCTATTATAAACCGAAAGGGAGGCATCAAAGAAGAGTTGGCCACTCGAAAAGCAGCAGCTGGGAGACTTTTTCAGGCCATAAATCGAGGATTCCTCAGCAAGAGAGAGGTTGGTAAGAAAACGAAGATGGCTGTATACCGCTCCACCTATGTCCCAGTCTTGACATATGGATGCGAGTCATGGGCAATGACTACAACCCACAAAAGCCAGATCCAAACCTCAGAAATGAGGTATCTGAGGAAGGTGGTTGAAGTAACAAGAAGAGAAATGGTATGCAACCAGACGATACGTCAAGGCCTTAAATTCCACCCCCCTGCAGACCCAAGTAGAACAGTCCCAACTAAGATGGTTTGGCCATGTCTGTAGAATGGGAGAAGATCGGCTACCACGACAAGCATGGGAAACGAAGAGCCAGGGATCCAGACCCCCAGGACGACCCAGAGTTCGCTGGGAGGACAACATTAGACAATCTTTGAAGGACTGAGGACTAGAATGGAACCAGGCCAGGAGGAAGACAGCCGATAGGATGGTCTGGCGCTCTCTCTTCCAAACCTCTACACCTCACGGTAGAAGGGGAACGACTAAGTAAGTAAGTAAGTATTTATAGTCTTATTACAAGGCTTTAATTAAAAGGCAGTCTTTGTTCTGAAATCCCCAGCACAAGGGAGGTAAAGAGAGACAGAAATACACATGGAGAAGACAACTGGAGACAGACATGCAAGGGGTTGGGAAGATCTTGAGTGAACGGCATACATTTGTTGAAGGCCTATGCTTCAAAGGTAACTGAAGGATAATGATAAGGCATTCCGTTGTTTAAACAGAAAATCTCTTTGGAAACTAATAAGGCATTAATGATAGACCCATAAGTTGCATAATTCTTGGAAAAGTGCAGAGAATTTTCCTGGAAATTTGCAGTGTGCACGAAATTTTTAAAAAACCCCATATTTGCTTACTAACATTTTAGGAGCATTAAATTACGTGCCGTAGGATAATAAGGTATACCATATGTCATCAATGCATGGCGACATGTCTGGAGTCATCCTTATACGACCACCAGTTAAGCACAATGTGACATTATACACATGTGGAAGTGAACCTCAGTCTGTGAGGCTAATTACAACCTCATTGACTCTTGAAATCATCCACACACTTCCAGAGATTCCCCCTGTGGCAAAACATGTTGAGAACCCAGCATTGCACCCTAAGCTTGGAGGAATCACTCAAGTCCTAGATGTAACTCTGGCTTTTACCTGGTTGGCTGTATGCAGCAGGATCTCACTGTGGACCCATGATAGGCAGGGGGAGCTGAGAAGTTGCTGTGTGTAAGACATGACAATTCCTTGGGAGAGCCCAAAACCAGAGCACAGTACTTAAGCTTTGCATATTTGAAGAGCCCTCTTGGATGGCGGGGAATGCACACTATGCCATGCACCTCTTCATTCTAGATGGGAACCAGATGTGACGATCCTTTAAATGCAAGCCAGGCTGGAAAAACTGAAGCTCATGACTTAGCTCAAAATGTTTCGGAATGGCAGAAAAGCCTAGATCTACAGTGTAGATAATACAAAAGAGTCTTCAATGTGGTATTGGCTGCAAAAGAGCGAGAAGATCAGAGGTCCTACTTAAACAACAACAACAAATGTGTCATTACCATCATCACCCTTCAGCTCCCCACAGAGCATAGGACTTCAACAACTTATGCCAAGTCTGTATGTCATTCTGTTCATACTAAATAACTCAACAAACATCTTTTACTGATACTTAGTTTCTAATTACTAACAAGTTTTTTATTGTTTTTTAAAAAAATTGATGTCAGACGAGGCATACCTGCTGCTCCTATCTCTCCTGGTTACTGTCACGATGACTATAATACTGATAATTCTGGAGTTCACCATCTACAACATATGCAGAATCAACAAGACATCCTATAGTCGGATAATGGCGTCAGCATCTTTTACTAGTCACTAAGATGATCAACATTGACTACACCTTAATGTAGATGTTTTCTATAATTATTTCCTATGGCATTTTCATTATCAATTATTCAGTGTTTTTGCTTCCCATCTGTCTTGTTTCTGTGACACTTATAAGCACAACATTGACCACTGTCATCAGAAAATTGTCTAAAAATAGATAAAAATAGACACACATTCAGCAGTTTTCATAAAGAAAAGCAGTAAAGAATTTGAGTTTCTTATGTGTTTCATATTATTCATGCACAAATAACATTGGTCGCTATATAAAATCTTTCTAGGACAGAATGCAAAGACAATTATCTATGTTTATAGAGGTTTGCACTAATGACCTGTCATTGAAACATCCTTTTTTGGGGATGCGTAGATGGCAGGGAGGACAGTGTGGTTCGCTTGCATAGCTAGGTGGTGTTGTCGCACGGAAGGTCCAGGGTTCAAATCCTGGGTAAGCCACTCATGTCTGTTGTTTTTCTGTTGTCTAGTGTTCAACTTCTTTATTTCCTACGAGTGCCTTATAACATACCTTTATATTTGTTTCATATTAATTTACTGTCTATGTTACAACCACAAGGCCATCATTAGGGACAAACAAATGAAAAAATAGTGAGAATTAAGTTAAATACAGGGGAACCAAGTTAAGACCCAAAAACTGAGATAGCTGATGTCCCATTGAAAGAATAGTTCTCACTTACCGAGAGATCAAGACAGGAGAGCCTGTGTACCAAAAGGAGCAGAAAAAAGTATTGATTGAAAACAGATGTGCCTGCCCAGCAGTGAGCCTGAAAGTTTGTTATGTGTTCCTCAGTCAGACTGAAAGTCTCAAATGTTTCTATTTTCTCTTTTTTTTTTTTGACAGCAGAGGTCATTATCTTAGGTTAGTTACTATGTCTGATTAAATCTTTCTGTGACATTCTGTTTTTAGATCATTCAAATACTTCAGAGGACTTGTGTGTACACAAGTTTTTTTTTATTTAAAGCATAAGAAACTGAATGCAAATAAAAAAATAATATATAGTTTATTTTCTGTACATTAAATATAAATCTATATATAAATAAGCAAATAAATGAATTTCAACATGAACACAAAGACCATTCGAATAAATCTTGGTAAGAAATGAAGAAAAGACAAATAAAGTATTTAAAAATAAACACAGTGTCGTTCTTCTTATGCTCATGTACAGCTGAAGTTCTTCAATCCTTAACCTCTGACTGTCAAAGCAGTCAGTGGCCATCATATTTAGTGGCATATTGTAGGGCAGAAACAAACTGCCTCTACCTTGCTCGGTCTCCGGCCATCCTTTGTGCAGTGCCCCAACTCTGGTTTATGCTTTGTGTCTCAGCCTCCACAGTTCTCCGCCAAGTTGTTTTTAGTCTGCCTCTCTTTTGACTTCCATCTGGGGTCCATAGCAGAGTCGTTCTTATGATGGCATCGGCGTCTCTTCTGAGGATGTGGCCAACCCAACTCCAGCATCTGCCAGCTATGATGGTATACGTGTGTCTTCTTGGTTGATCCGAGTAAGCAGTTCTTGTTTGGTGATGGTATTCTGCGAAAAAATTTGGAAAATTTTCCTTAGGCAGGTTGTGTGGAAAGAGGACAATTTCGACAATTCCATTTCTGTTACTCTCCAGCATTAAACACTGTACAGAAAGTTCACAACGTAGCAGAAGTTAGAGGCTGACAAAAATGTAAGCATTCAGTAGGGCTGACCCAATAAAAAAAACACACACACAGAGACAAAGAAACAAAGTGTCCTGCTTTTTGCATAAGGGATATTGCCACCATTGAAAGAATAGTTCTCACTTACCGAGAGATCAAGACAGGAGAGCCTGTGTACCAAAAGGAGCAGAAAAAAGTATTGATTGAAAACAGATGTGCCTGCCCAGCAGTGAGCCTGAAAGTTTGTTATGTGTTCCTCAGTCAGACTGAAAGTCTCAAATGTTTCTATTTTCTCTTTTTTTTTTGACAGCAGATGTCATTATCTTAGGTTAGTTACTATGTCTGATTAAATCTTTCTGTGACATTCTGTTTTTAGATCATTCAAATACTTCAGAGGACTTGTGTGTACACAAGTTTTTTTTTTTTTTTTTTAAAGCATAAGAAACTGAATGCAAATAAAGAAATAATATATAGTTTATTTTCTGTACATTAAATATAAATCTATATATAAATAAGCAAATAAATTATAGCTTATTGTCTACAAGTTGTACATATAACAGCCCTTAACAATGAAACTGTTGTAAGTCAATCCCAACAAGGCCTGTGTGATGTGGTGCTCTTTGAACAACTCCATAGTGAAAGCAGACCTTCCAGACATCACTTTCAATGGGTAGAACATTGAAAGGCAAGACAGGCTGAAGTATCTGGGAGTAACGTTTGATTGTGGGCTATCATTCAAGTATCATGTGGAACTGATCATACAGAAGTGCAAGCGAGGACTGGCAGCCTTAAAAACAATGGCTTGCACGCTTGGAACAGAGACTATTGTTTCTCCTGTATCATCAGCTCGTGATTTCAGTAATTGAGTACGGGCTAGGAATACTCACGCTGTCAGTGTTACAATGTGAATGGCTGGAACACATTAAAAATGAAGGAATGCGACTAGTCTTGGGCTGAGTGGAGTAATTCAGGGTAGAACTGCATAAACTACCGGCAGGTCATCATTAGCCTTGGCAGAGAGTGCAGATCTTGGGGCAATGGAAAAGCAGAGCTGGAGATTAATCAGCTGATAAGTGATCATGCTGGGGATGATGATGCCATTGTGTACACTGATGGGTATGTAGTACGTGGTGAGAAATCAGGATGGGGCTTCTCTGCGAGAATAAAGGGCAGGGTCGTCGCTAAACAGAGTGGAGCCTACATGACAACAACCTCCAGCATGAGAATGGAGGTAAGGCAGTTACTGCAGCACTGAGGTGGCTGTCTGAAACTCCATCAACCAGGGCAGTTATATTGTCAGACTCTCAAGCCATGCTTTGGAAAGTTAGAACGGAAGGCTGCAGCAAGAATGGAAAACATCAACAGAATCCTCAAATCTTGAAGAACTGGTGTGGATCTACTGTCCTGGTCATGCAGGGGTACGTGGCAATGAGAGAGCTGACTTCGAGAGCACCCATAGTGGGGACACTGGACATGGATAAAGGAGAGATACTAAGGGCAATTAATGATCGCCTGCTGGATAATGACACTGCAATGGATGAATCAACAAGGCTGAGACTATTTGAGTTTGGCATCAAACGTGGGAGAGGATGTATCCGTCGTATGTACAACCAGCGTGCTACAGGTACAATTAGCATTCATACTCTTCGACATGAGGGAGACTGAGCACCTATGGGTTTGCCCGGAGTGCAGTGAGGTCAATTCTGATTAACAATAACAATGAAACTACAAGGATGTGACATAATTCTCTAAAAACAGCTACAGCAGTGCAAAACAATGGAATGACAGTAATCTGGTAGAAGTAATCATGTCTCTCCATTTTCCTGTCACTATGGACATTTGATTAGATCTGTCAGATTTTCACTCTGTATTAACTCTTTCTTCTTCTTCTTCTTCTTCTTCGTTCGTCCTGAAAAGGACGGTGATTGCGTTGTGTCTGTTTGCGCCTAAGCTGTGATATCTGCACCTTTCGGTCGACACATCCGACTTCTGCACAGCATTTTTTAAGGACCGGGTTTGCCTTCCCATTTCGATCCATGCTCGCTCAGCCAGCCTGCACTGCTGCAGACTGTTTCCAGGACCACCACGTGGAGGTGGAGCACGGTCTTGACCAGCTCTGGTTCGCTGGTCCTGACGCAGGCAGTCAAGCTATGAGTCGCTGACTGCATTCACTATTGCTGCATCTTGGGGTCCCATTAACTCTTTCAACATCCCCAATATCTTTTCCCTGCATCTTTTATTACATCCTGTAATAATTTGTTTTGTAGTCTTCCTGTACTTTTATCAAAATTTGCTAGGTGAACATATTGAGTCCATTCGCTAGAAGCGAAAGTGGTAGGACCTCGATTATCAAACGAACGCCGCAAGCAGCACCAATGTAAAACCAAAAAAGTTGAGGATACACGTGCACACGAAGCTTACCCTATTAGTGTAAAAGTAAGCAACAGGTTTACCGCCCTTAACCAGCGTTCAGTACAAAATGAACAGTCATTAACGCCACTACCAGATCAGATACTGACACCACAACTACCCGATGAAAACACCCAGACTATTCAGGACGATTCACACCAGGAAAATCAATGGCGGCAGCAAGAATCAAAACGAAAGCCAAGTCAACAACCATGTAGTAAAACTACACATGTCATAATTGGCGACTCTCTCCTAAAAGGCATATACAATGATCGGATGTCTACTACTAAAGAGGAAACTGTCTCAGTTTTAGCGATACCTGGAGCTGGAACTGAAAGATTAATTGATAGAATTAATAGGTTCGACACACATAATAACATTACAAGAACAACAGTACATGTAGGGATCAACGACATAATGAATGGACACAGCGTTAGCCCTTCGGCGATTTCCAAACTGACCACTACAATAAAACAAAAATTTCCTAACACCTCCATTTTTATGTCATCCATTATTCCACCTTGCTATGGCTTCCAACGTCGCGTAGCCGATACCAACAACAAGACACTCCAGAGCTATTGTAAACACAACAACATTGGCTATATCAACAACACTCCTTTCTTCACAAGCAACTCTGGAGCACCAAAGAAACGCCTTTACATAGATCAAATACATACATCAAAACTAGGTAGCAGCATCCTAGCAAAAAACATCAAGTACCCGCAGCGAACGCAACACGACAACCCACCAGACACAAAGAACACAAACCGATCTACCATGAGATCAGCCCTTCATGAAAATGCACAACACACCTTACCCGCCCCTCAAAGAAGCGCTCCCGTAACCAACAAATTGCCTAACAACAAACAGAACGCCACATACAGCCAGGAAGCCGAACGTTACGATGTTATGTTTCCTCCACTACCTATAAGACAGCCCCTCACAAACACATTATATGACAGTTCAACAAGCAGTGACACAATGTCTCAGACCCAAAAATCTCCTACAAGTGTTGAAACCACTGCAGACGAAATCTACAGTCGTCATGCTTCCTCCCGTTGCCTTCCTGGTCGTGCTCAATGGAACCCAGAACTTGGATACCTGATGCATATCAGTCCTGCATCACTCAGCCAAGCACTAATGATGTCTGTGCAACGGGGGCCCTACTATATACCTGACAGAGACATCCATTATCGATGATGAATCCACTCATTTTTTTTTATTGACTTAATCCCTGCGACCAAAGCCGTCTCTCCCCTGAAAAATTAGTTGATTACTGTGATGCATAAAGTAATAAGTACTTTGTTACTTTCTCAAAACACTTTAATTTCATTGGCTACAGGCCTTCGACAGTTTTTTTCATAATTTGCAAGATTTTATTTTATTTTATTTACTTTTTAAATTCGTATTCTCTCAGTGTTGCTTAATTACTTTGTTAGAAATTTAGTGTTGTGGTGTGAAAACGTGCGTGCCTACTGTTGTGTGACTATTTTAATATACTACTGACAATTTCAGTTAATAGTAATTTTTTAGCAATACTTGTACCAAGTGTTCGTACGTTAATTACTAACATTTGTATTTTCACTTACTTGGTGACGTTAATTAGTTTAAATTTTCGTGGGTTTCGTATTTAAAATTGCTTTTGTTATTTTCCTTTTTTAAACCACTCGCCAAAATAAAATGCATACCTATCAAACACAATGGCTAATTAAGGATGGTCTACGGCTGGGCCACCTGAACATTTAACTATTTATTAGGCAAACTTCCTGAGCTTACACAAATTCTGAATAAAAATTTTCATGTTTTTGGACTTTCTGAAAGTCGTTTAAACGACAAAATATCAGATGATGAAATTGCCCTAAATGGCTTTAAAACAGTTCGGCGAGACTCAAGTAGAAAACTAGAAACAGGTATAGTAGTATTGTAACGGGTCCTCTGCTTGTTCCTTCTTTATTATTTATTGTTTGAATATTAAAGTCACTCTTCGGCTTGTTTAATGTATGTTATTTTGTTGGTTAGCTCTGACCGTAAAGAAAGTCCTTTCGACATTCTGATTTGCATATTTACAATAATTTATCTTTCTTGTGAGAGAGTATCGTGCTTAGAAATATAAACATTAAACAGCTGTGGAACCAAACCCGTAACGTAATGAAGATATCAAGCCTTCAGTTAGAGTCCACATGTATTGACGTTTTCCACATAAATGATATCCAATATTCACAAACTTCATATACAGTTCAGCATAATGATAAATTCCACATAATACAAGTAAGTATCCGTCCGTGTCAAAATAATATGTCAGATGAACACCATGGCTATATACATGCGCTGCTGTAGTCAGACAGCCAGAAATGAGCGCATGAGTTCTGGACAGCTACAAATTGAATCTTAATTCGATTCTCCTTCCATCATTTAGTTTACATAATAAATCTCATACGTTATCTTAATATCTGAACTGACCCCTGAGTTCTATATTGAATTCATACATAGGCTATATACTAAGCCTCTCCTTGGAAGGAATACAAGACACAACTTCTCTGCTTGACGGACAGCATGAAATGGGTAACGTAACCAAGTCACCAAGCGTGACCTTCCCAACGCGAACACGTCATAATTTTAGCATATATTTCGCGTTCAGTAGTCCGTAGAATATCGACATATTCTATTAATGTTATTGACCCCAAACGTTGCGCACTACTAACCCCAGCAGACGCCGTCATTTAAAATAACACCGTAACAAGTATATATTTCCACTTCTATTAGTTATCACCACAGAAGCGATTTAGAGACAGCAGAGACCGAGTGCATATGGTTAGAAATAAAACTACCGACTCAGGGACAATTTCTAGTCGGGAATCTTTATAGAAATCCCAGTGCAGGAGCCATCTGGTACGAAGATTTCACCACTATGATGGATAAAGTATTTACCACTGCCAAAGAAATTATTCTTCTAGGCGATTTCAACATCGACATGCACAACACAAACCAAACGTGGGAAAACATCATACTATCTTACAACCTAAAACAAATAGTCAACCAGCCAACCAGGTAACAAATGCATCATCCACAATAATTGACCACATCTACGTCACCTGTGCAGAAAACATTATAGAATGCTCTGTTCCTACTGTAGCGATGAGTGACCACTATCCTATATGTTGCACGTAGTCAAAGAATAAATATAAAGCTCCAAGAAATAAACATATCAGTATTAAATTTAGAAGTTTTAAAAATTTCAACCGTGAACTATTTTTACATGATTTGCGAACTGCACCTCTTGCCAGTGTTTACCAGCTTTCTGATCCCGATGACGCCATTGCCCTTTGGACACGTATCTTTCTTTGTGTGTTTGATAACCACGCACCAACTAAAGAAGTTCGTGTGAAACGACAGGTCAAATCTCCTTGGATCACACAAGCAGTGCTAGACGCCATGAGGCAGAGACATCAAGCTCACAAAAACAAGGACTTTAACACATACAGAGCACAGAGGAACAACGTGCAATATTTAATTCGTAGAGAAAAAAGAAATTACTTTAAAAATTTGGTTCAGAACAAAACAAACAGTAAAGATATATGGAAAGCAATCAACACCTTAGCGAACAAGCGAAATCTGTCAGTCTCGTCAAGCCCTAATACTTCATTTACATGCACAGACTTCAGCAATTACCTTCAGGCAGAAATAAACAGTCTTAAATCTACAATACCCAATTCACCTTGTGACAGGCAGGCTGTCAGTATTTTGTGAGAACAAATGTACCAACACAATCCCATCCAACATTCCGTTTATGACAGTTAATGAAGTGTATAACTATCTTCTAGGACTTAAAGATAATAACTCATCAGGATTTGACGGAGTCAGTAATCGAATACTGCGTTATGCGGCTCCAGCTATTAGTGATTCGCTTACATACATATACAATCAATGTATCGCACGGAGTTACTTTCCGTGGCACTTTAAAGTCGCTAAGGTATATCCTCTCTTAAAACCTGGCTCTTCCGACAATAATAACCTTGGTAACTATAGGCCAATCTCCTTAATATCATCGCTATCCAAACCACTAGAAAAACACATACATAAAATAACACTACAACACCTAGTTAACAATGGCTTGCTAATTGATAGTCAGTCGGGGTTTAGACCTAAACATTCATGTCACACAGCTCTAACTAAGATGATTGACAACTGGCACTTAAATATTAATAACGATAACATATGTGGGGCAGTTTTTGTAGACTTTAAAAAAGCATTTGATATGATAGATCACGCTATTTTAATTAGAAAACTAGAAACATCAAAAGTAAACCTTCAACTAGTGACGATAATTAAATCATTCCTGTCAGACAGAAGACATGTAGTTTCTTACAATAACTCTTGCTCAAACCCAACCATAATAAATACCGGCGTTCCTCAGGGCTCTATTCTTGGGCCTCTACTTTTTGCCATATAGATTAATGACCTTCCACTGCACGTCGAGCACGCATCTTCTTCTTCTTCGATCCTTAACCGCCGACCGTCAAAGCAGTCAGTGGCCATCACGCCTAGTGGCGTCTTGTAGGGCAACAACAAATTGATTCCACTTTGCACGGTCGGTGGCCATCCTTCGTACAGTGCCCCAACTCTGGTTCATTCTTTGCATCTCAGCCTCCACAGTCCTCCGCCAAGTTGTTTTTGGTCGGCCTCTCTTTCGCTTTCCTTCAGGGGTCCAAAGCATAGCTGTTCTTGTGATGGCATCGGGGTCTCTTCTGAGGACATGACCAACCCAGCTCCAGCGTCTGCCAGCTATGATGGTGTGCATGTCCTCTTGCTTGCTACGAGTAAGCAGATCTTGGTTGGTGATGGTATTCGGCCAAAAGATGCGGTGAATTTTTCTTAGGCATGTTGTGTGAAAAGAGGACAATTTTGACATTTCCTTCTCTGTGACTCTCCAGCATTCCGCACCATAGAGAAGCACAGAAAGCACGCAACTCTGGTATAATCTTAATTTTGTGCTTGTGCTGTATTGGGAGGACTTCCAGATGTTATTTAGGCTAAAGAAGGCTGTTCTTGCCTTATTCATTCTGATGTTGATGTCTTTGCCTGCCCCACCGTCTGGTGTTACTATGCTTCCTAGGTATGTGAAGGTATCTGTCTGTACCAGTTGCTGATTCCTTACTGATATGGGCTCAGGGTTGCTCACATTGAGCGTCATGACCTCAGACTTCTTTAAATTGATGTTCAAGCCCACCTGCTGGCTAAACTTATTAAGTCTATCCGTTTTTTCCTGGATGTGTTGATGTGAATGTGCCAGCAGTGCAATGTCATCTGCATATTCCAGATAGAAAATGTTGTCCATCTTATTCCTCTTGGACTGCCCTCTGTTGTCTGGCGCATCACCCAGTCTATGACTGTTAAAAATAGAGTGGTTGATAAGGGGCATCCCTGTCGTACTCCTGTCTTCACCTCGAAGGTTAGGTTGCTCTGCCCAACACTACACGTAAAGTTGGCATAGAGGCTTTTTATGATTGACACTATGCAGCTTGGAATTTCATAAGCCCTCAGTATTTTCCATAAACTGTCCCTATGTATGCTGTCAAAAGCCTTTTCAAAATCAACAAAATTTATGTAAAGCTGTCTTTGCCATTCTGAGCACTGCTCTATAATGTTCCTGAGAGTGAATATATGGTCTACACATCTTCTGTTCTTTCTAAATCCTGCTTGTTCTTTCCTCAGTTTGTAGTCTACTGCCTTTGAAATTCTCTGTATAATTATCCTGCCTAGTATTTTGCTGGGAACTGAGAGAAGAGTGATTCCTCTCCAATTATTGCAGTCTGCAAGATCTCCCTTCTTGGGCAATTTGACAATTATTCCTTTGTTCCACTCTGATGGTGTTGTCCCCGTTTTCCACACTTGTGCAAATAGTGGTTCTAATAGTTCTGCTGCTAGCTCAGGGTCTGTCTTAAATAGCTCTGCATTTAAGTTATCATGGCCCGGAGCTTTACCGTTCTTTAACCCTTTGATTGCTGTGATGATTTCTTCTTTTCGTGGAATGTCTGTATTTACATCTAGATCGTTTTCAGCCTCAGGAACATTCAATTGTGTCTCTGGTATTTCCTTGTTCAGAGTTTCTCTGAAGTGCTCTGCCCATCTTGTTTCCTGTCCCTCTGCTGTCTTGATGAGATTTCCTTGCTTATCTCTTACTAATGTAATATTGTTTGCACCTTGTTTTCCGCTGATGAATTTAGTTATTTTGTATACTGTGCTTTGTTCATTTCTCAGTGCTGCCTCTTCTGCCTGTTTTGCAAGATCGTCTAGGAAATTCCTTTTGTTGGCTCGGGTTTGGCGTTTAACTTCCCTGTCCAGCTGGCTGTACTGTTCGCTATATAGTTGCTTTAACCTGGGGGACTTCGCTTCTGTTTTCTTTCTTTTCATTTCCTTTCTCATTTTTATGGTGTTTAGTGTTTCTGGTGTTATCCAGTCTTGCTTCTTCCTTTCCTGGAATCCTAAGCATGATTTGCTACTTTCCTTATATATTGTTGAAATGGTGTTGAAATTCTGGTCTATATCATCAGTCAATGTCTTTTCCTGGCTTTTGGCAAATTGATATCGTTTCTTAATGTCGGCCGCAAAAGCTTTTCTGGTAAGGGGGTCCTTCAATTTGCTGATGTCAAACCTTTTCTGTGTAGTTACAGTTGGTCCAGCCCTTCTTAGTTTCACTTTCAGTTTTGCTACTACTAAATGGTGATCACTTCCCACATCTGCACCTCTTCTTACCTTCACATCTTGTAATGCATGTCTCCATCTACCGTTAACCATGATGTGGTCTATCTGGTTTCTGTCCCGACCATTTGGTGATTCCCATGTTAACTTGTGAATTTCCTTATGTGGGAAAAGTGTCCCTCCAATGACCAGGTTGTTAATGCTACAGAAACTTATTAGCTTATCCCCATTTTCGTTTGCTGTTCCGCTGCCACATTTCCCCATTGTTCTTTCATTATATGTATTGTGTGTACCAACTTTCGCATTGAGGTCTCCCATTACTATAACAAGATCATATCTAGGTGTGTCTTCCATTTCTTTCTGCAGTTGTTGATAGAATTCATCCTTGACCTCCTCATCGCTATCATTCGTTGGTGCGTAGCATTGTATTATTGTAGTGTTGGTGAATCTCCCTCTCAATCTCAATCGTATCAGTCTGTTGTTGATGGGTTTCCATTCCAGTAATGTCCTTTCTATCCCTTTCTGTAGAATAATGGCTACGCCTTCACTGTGCTGTCCATCCTCTCTTCCAGAGTAAAGTACTGTTTCTCCTGTTGCTGTTTTAACTTTTCCTGCCCCTGTCCATCTGCTTTCACTTATCCCCAGGATGTGTAACCTATAGTTTCTCATTTCTGCCGTGACCTGTCTTAGTTTACCTGTCTCGTACATTGTCCTGACATTCCAAAATCCTATTCTTGTATCCTGTTTTGCGGTCAGGACATCCGTTTTCATGTCAGTGGCTTCCTTTCGGCTTTCACCACTGACAGTCATATGAGCCACAGACTCCGAATGTCCATCCCGCAGCAAAGTTTGTTCATTTGATGTTGTTTCCGTAACTTCATTATTTTTTTACATAGACAGGGGTGTCAGCCCTATGCTAAAACCCCCAACCTGGAGGACCAGGGTACCAGCTTTTGTCTGACCCCTACCCACACAGACCAGTCCAGCTTGGTTGAACCTACCAGGAGTAAAACTCCCACTGGCATAGCTCTGGGGATTGTCAGGGTACGCAAGCTGCCATACCGCTACAAGGTATAGGTACCATTGATGGCAGTCGAGCACGCATCCTGTGACCTATTTGCTGATGACTGTACTGTCTACACGAGTGATACAAGTTGCAACACACTCAAACTATCGTTACAAAAAGATACAGACAATCTGATTAAGTGGAGCATCGGAAATCGCATGCTAATTAATATAATTAAAACAAAGTGCATGTTAATATCAACTAGACAAAAATTCAGAGAAAAGAACACTTCAGATCTATATTGGTACCTTACCAATTGAAAACGTTAATGAACATAAAACTCTAGGAATAGTCGTTGACCAGCATCTAAATTGGAACTCACATGTTCATGCACTGACCAAGCAAACAGCACAGAAAGTTTACCAGTTAGCTAAAATCAAACATTTCCTAGATGAAGATGCACGTACAAACAAACCTTGACTATTGCTCCACAATCTGGGATGGTTGTTCTATGTCCAACACAAAAAGACTCCACTCACTACAAAAGCGTGCAGTGCGTCTAGTTTCTGACAACTGCCAAGCACAGTGTGTAGATCTATATAAAGATCTCAAAATACTGCCTCTAAGAAAGCACTTTCTGTTCAACAAAGCTAAATCCTGTCACAGAATGCTCCAAAATATCTGTGGCCAATGTTCAAATACAGTGAAAGACGCAGTCAACGCCTTAACAAAATACAAGTGCCCAAGCCTAGGCTTGACTTATTCAAGAAAAGCTTAGCTTACTCTGCTGCTCATCTTTGGAACTATCTTCCACATTATCTGAAAGATAACAACCTCAGTCCCTATTCATACAATCGTAAACTTTTCAAATACTTTATGAGTTCTGATTATCTGCCCCCCTAGTGTGATTATTTTTCCGAACAAATGATATAATATCGAATGTAGGTTTAATGATGATGTTAGTGCTTTTCAACATATTTTGTTTCATGGTAATACTTAGTTTGTACTTTTCAACATATTTTATTTAATGTTTATAATTAGATACTGTGAATGTGAGTATGCTATTATTTTACCTTTACAACGTTGAATTCCTTGAATTGATGGGTAAAATGTATGTGAGAATAAATGAAATCAGTATAAAAGACGAGAGAAAGGAAGGGCAGAATGTCAGACGGGCCTGCGTGCCCAATTCTCAACCCTTTGAAAATAAAGTTTGTTTGTTCCTTCAGGGAAGTACCTAGGTTTAATTTTTATATTTATTTAGGTTCTTATGTGTCCTATCTAGCCTTCACTTTCTTTCCTTTCCCTGACGAAGGCCTTGTGGTCGTAACGTTGGATATTTTCTTTGTCTTTTGTCCTCGTAAGACGAATTACCTTTTTTCGATTTTTTTTCCACACCCATCCTAGGTGAATATAGAATTGATCTTCCTCATTTTACTCTTAATGTGTGTGCTGAATAAATTTGTTCATTGGCCTTTTTTTAGTTGTTTCACATATTTTCCTTGGGAGAGGAGTCTATCCTTCTACCAGGTACATCAGCTGGATGGTGGATGGTTGAACGACCTCTAGATATACAGTAGAAATTGCTGTAAATACTGAATAAAGCAGCTGTTGACCAAACCAAGAGGCTTTTACTGAAGGAGATGTGGGATGGTTGTTTGGGATAGCTGTCTGCATAAAAACCTCTAGGATGGGTTTGAAAAAAAATCGAAAAAAGGTGATTCGTCTTACGAGGACAAAAGACAAAGAAAATAGTCTACGTTACGGCCACAAGGCCTTCGTCAGGAAAGGAAAGAAAGTGAAGGCTAGATAGGACACATAAGAACTTCAATAAATATCAAAATAAAACCTAGGTACTTCCCTGAAGGCAAGGCATCGAAATCCTATCACTATTGCTGTCCACTGATGGACAGCGTGGCTGAAAAGGAAGTGACTTCCGCCACCGGATGTACACAATACATACTAAGAAACTGAAAACTAAAAAACGAAACTGAACAATAAACTACCCAAACGTAATAAAAGTGGGGACTAGAAATGGAAGAGGACAGAATGAGTGGGAGATAAAGAAATATGAAATAAAAAATCAAGACAAATTAGAAACAGTGTACATTCATACATATTATGGAGGATGGCATAAAAAATAGAAGAATAGGATAAGAGTGGAAAGAGTCAAAATAGAGCAAGAGAGGAAAGGGTGACCTCAGACAAAGGTGTGTAAAGTGTTGAGACCGGCTGGTTTTAGACACCCCATGCGGTGGATAAGACGGTTCTCAAGCTGTTCTCAGCTGGCAGTATCAGAGGAGCAGGATCGGATCGCTGTGACCTGGATGTCGATGGGACCATGGTGGTCAGGACCATTGAAGTGTATGGCAACTGGTGTGGACTTTTGCTGAGAGATGTCATTTAAGTGCTGGCTGAATCTGTCCCCAAGTCGTTTGCCTGTTTGGCCAATATAGGTTTTGCAGCAACGTTTACATCATCATCATCTCAACCCGTAACCCGTCATGGGTCGTAGGGGTGCCATGGTGGAAGCATCAGCAGACAGGGTCCTCCACTGCTCTCTATCCTCAGCAATGCGTTCAAGTGTGGAAAAACCGTGTCCTGCCCATTCTTTGATGTTATCAGCCCAGGATTTTCTTTGCCTTCCTCTTCTCCGTTTACCTTCAACTGTTCCCTGGAGTTTCGTTTTCGAAAGGGAGTCATGACGAGTTACATGCCCAAACCAGGCAAGCTTTCGACGTTTCACTATTGACAAAAGTGGTTCTTGGTAGCCTGCATAGGTGTTTATCTTCTCTCTAACATAGACATTTGTTTTGTGCTCTTTATAGCAAATGCGCAAAATTCTTCTATAACATTTATGCTTGAAAGCCTGAATCCTTCGCTCCGTATCTGCAGTGAGTGTCCAGCCCTCACATCCATACAAGAGAATAGATAATACAAGTGATTTGTACAATGTGATCTTCACAGGAAAACTGATGTTACTTTTCCAGATCACATTCAGCCTTGTCATGGCAGCTGAGGCCATTTCAAGTCTTGTCTTGATTTCTTTACCTGATCTTCCATCACTACATATAGTGGACCCGAGATATTTAAAGGTGTTAACTTCTTCTAACATTTGCCCATTTAACGTAATGTTGGTCGGAACATGTTTCTTATGGCTATTCACCAATATCTTGCTTTTTTCTATATTAATTTCCATCCCATACGTTCTTGTTACTTTCTCCAGTCTAGAGGTAAGGTCTTGAAGTTCTGATTCTGTTCCAGCTATCAGATCGATATCATCAGCAAAACGTAGATTGCAAAGAGGTCGGCCTCCAATCGATATGGTTGTTTTATAATCGTAGAGAGCCTCCTGCATAATATGTTCTAGATATATATTAAAGAGCACTGGTGACAGGATACATCCCTGGCGAACTCCTACAGTTGTTTTGAAAAATTCTCCAATGTCGTTGCTTGCAAAAACAGCACTGCTTGCGTCCTTGTATAGTGCTTCAATGATATCTATGATGATGGTATCAAAATTGAATTTTTTCATTATTTGCCATAAACCTTCATGCCAGACTCGATTGAAGGCTTTTGTGAAGTCGATGAAGTTATGGTATAAATCGTGTTGATGCTGGAGATGTTTTTCGATCAGTAATCTAATATTGAAGATTTGTTCTGAGGTACTTCTTTTTGGTCTAAAGCCAGCCTGTTCCTCGGACAAGATTTCTTCTGATTTCTGTTTTATTCTGTTCAAAAGTATCCTTAACATCACCTTACTTGGATGACTAATAAGGCTAATGGTTCTGTAGTTCTTGCACATTTTTAGATTTCCTTTCTTTGGAAGCGGTATTACCAATGACTGCGTCCATTCTTTTGTACTCCATATCTTCTGGCAAATTGTTGTCATGATTTTTACTGTATCTGGTCCTCCATATTTCAAGAGCTCTGCTGGGATATTATCCACACCCGGTGACTTCCCTCCTTTCATCAAACATATAGCCTCTTCCACTTCTTCCTGTAATATTGCTGCATTTCCGAGTTCCCTGTTTTCGCACTTAATGTTGTTTAATATGCCTAAGTCAGTGTCAAGTTTACAGTTATATAATTCTTTACAATATTCTGTCCACCTTCTCATTACAGCTGTTTTTTCATTGAGCAGAGCCCCATTGCTATCTTCTATGACAGTTACCCTGGGCTGTTGGGGTTTTGATAGTCTTCTTAATGTGTCAAAAGCTGCCTTGCTGTTACCTTTTATTAGCCCAGTATTAATGGACTCACATTGATCAGCTACCCATTTTTCTCTGGCCTGTTTCATTTTCTTTCTAAAATTTTTATTCACCATACTGTATTGCCATGCTGCTTCAGGAACCTCTTTCTTAACCTTTTTCATTTCCTGCCGTGTATCACATAACTTCAGAATGTCATCTGTAACCCATGGTTTGTTTATTTTCTTTCTTTTACCAAGTATTTCTGTTGCTGATTCAATGAGCACGTCTTTCATGTTCTCTGTGATTGAGTTGATATCATCCTCCAAAAAGTTGAGAGCTGCGAATTTTCCTCCTACAGTTGCCTCAAAGATTCCCGCGATTTCTGGATCTTTCAGTTTGTCTAAATTGAATCTTAACTGAGAACATCTGTTTTGATTATAGTTCTTTTTGAGTTTAAGCTTGAGCGTCATCAATACCATGTCATGATCACTACCAATGTCGGCGCCAGGAAAAGTCCTAGTCTTGGCTTTACATATGATCATATAAATGACATTGCGCGATTCACACGTGAAGCTACTAGTGATGGTGTACGTAGCCTTAGGAAAGGACACCTTCTGGGTTGAGATGACATACTTGCACGTGTTGCATCGTGTCCGACCACAGGGTAGTGTGCCAAAGTGAGTGGCATTCTCCTTTGGGAGACGGCTGTGAACAAGAAGATCCTTCAAGTTCTTGTCACGTCTATATGCCACCAAAGGTGCTTCACCGAATACTTCTTGGGTCACAGGCTCTGCTTGGAGGATAGGGAGGTGGCGGAAATGGATCTGTTTGACAGCAGTACTGTGAGGGTGATGGGTCAAGATTAATTTGACTATCCAAAGTGGATTTATAGTGAGGTTTGAGGCCTCCTGACGAGAGATGGGGAGCACACATTGGAGAGCAGCGGTGAGAACATGTTCCGGATAAAGTCTGCTACGGAAGAAATCCAACATCTCATTTGCTCGGAAGTGGAAGTCATCATCGTCTTGGCACAAACGGCGGAGGCGGAGAAGTTGTGAAAAAGGAAGGGAGTCACAACAGGCCTGAGGATAAGAAGAGGTATACAGGAGGTAGCTGTGGGCATCTGTCGGCTTGTAGTATACTGAGGTATTAAGGCCGGAGGGTGTGATAGTAATAGTAATGTCAAGGAAGTTGACAGATACTGTGGAGACGAGGGAGGTGAACTTGATGGTGGGGTGAAAGTGGTTGACAAAATCGATGAAGCGGTATAAATCAGTCTCAGACATATCTGTGAGACCTATGCCATCATCGATATATCTGCGGTAAAACCCGGGGAAAAGACTGGAGTATTGTTGCCATATCTGATGCTCCAAGTGGCCCATGAACAGGCAGGCATAGCTAGGACCCATCTTCGTTCCCATGGCAACATCACTAATTTGGTCAAAAAACTGACCATTGAATTCAAAGGAATTCAGTTGAAGGACCAATTCAGCAAGATGGAGAAGAGTGTCAGTGGATATAGAAGGGCAAGTGCGCTGGTCAAGAAAAAACCGAAGAGCTCGGAGGCCATCAGAGTGGGGAGTAGAGGTATACAAAGAACAGACATCTAACAAGAAAAGACGGTAGGAGCGGTCTGCTGGGATTCGGATAGAGGAGAAAGTTGTAAGAGCATGATTGGTGTCTTTGACAAAGGAGGGAAGATTCTCAACGATAGGCTGGAAAATGCTATCGAGGAAGTCAGAAATGTGTTCAGTAGGACGGGAACAGGCTGAGACAATAGGTCTGCCAGGGTTGTCGATCTTATGAATTTTGGGGAGCATGTAGAATACAGGTTTGCCCAAAGAGCTGTCATGAATCCTAAGACGAGATGCTTCGGGAGGAAGAGCATTACTAGTGATGAGCTGTTTAACAGTGTTGTGTACAATGCGATTGTTAGAGACAGTCGCATCGCTGGTCCTGGGCCTGTAAAAAGAGCCATTGGTCAACTGGTTTTTACCTTCACTTAGGTATAAGTCCTTCTGCCAGACGACAATGGCTCCTCCCTTGTCAGCTGGTTTGATGACAATGTCGTCTCTACGGCGAAGAAGGGAGAGAGCACGGGACTCTGCCGAAGTGAGATTGGAATAATGCAATCTACGAGGGCGGAGCTGCTGAATGTCATGGATGGTGTTCTTGATATATAGGTCCAAGGCAAGAGAGGCCCCAGGTTTAGGTGTAAAGGGAGGTTTCGTAGAGTCAGAAAAGCACTCAAAGATGTCGGATTCAGCCTGAGACTGCGGAGTGCTGTCTTCCTCTCTAAAATGGAACTTCAGCCTCATGCGACGGTGAAACCAATGAACATCCTGGAGGAGATTGTATTGGTCTAGGGTCGGACGAAGAGGAACAAATTTTAGGCCCTTACTGAGAACAGAGCGCTCTCTCTCAGAGAGGGGTAGATCTGGGGGGATGCAGACTACCTGAGTGGAGGATGGAGGGGTAGCTTTGGGGGTAGGGATGAGACGGGATAGTTTATGGTGTTTAGACGTGGAAAGGGACTCATGCAGCTGCCGGTTCAGTGTGTGGATAGTGGTGCGTATCATAGAATAGAAAGGGAAGTTGTTGGAGGTGAGACAACGTAAGTGAAGCAGAAGCTGGGACTGTTGGGCACTGAGGTCTGATAAAAGGCGGGAGTGACTGGCGGCCACTACGCGCATACGCTGAAAGCCACATCTGGTCTCAATTCGTTGTAGGAGACGTTGTTCCCTAGGATTGAGTGTACCAGCAGATGGATGAAAACTGGAAGAGAATCCATTAGGAAGAATTTTGTGGTGGAGGCAGGTGTGAATAAAGTGGAGATGAGAGGTGAATCTAAACCCATCCATTGTACTCCACGTCTTACCGCAGTTCCCCTCAACTTCCTCGATAAAAACCTCTAAAGCTTTATGGTGTGACAGCAGGCAAGATGAAGGTGGCTTAACCTCTTCCTTCCCAACTTTGGTTAGACTTTTCAGTCACAAACTGACAGAAGGTAAGGGGAAACCACTGTTGCATTGTCATGAATTGAAGCAACTTTTATGGAAAAACAGGAAGTTCTGGAGAGACATGAATGATCAGTGCCAGCTAACCATGTACTTGATGATGATGAACATATTTTTCATCCATCTTTTTAGACAATTATATGGCTTCCACAGATTGTGGTCCTTGTTATTTACTGTTCATAATTTACAACATTATAACATAGGGTACATTATGCAACATACTGAACAATTTTCTTCTGGAAATAGTTGACAGATCTTCTTGCTACAGATATGTTCATCATCTTAAAATAGTTGGGGATGAGCTGCACTGCATTTCAAGTCAAAGCAGAAATAAAATGAAAACTAGGATTAGCCTATTTCTTATAATTTATATAATCTCATAAATCTAACTACGTCCAAATACATTTTTTTTTTTTTTAAACTGTCACAACACATTCTTGGCAGGAGTATTCTGATTTTGAAAATTGTATTTTCAGAGGATTTTGTGCTTTCAATGAAGAAAACCATGAATTTCTCAGACCCTTATCTTTCACTATTTTAACCATAAATACCAGATTTGAAGGCAGATGTGAGCAATTACATTGAAATCAGCCTATTAATTGTCTGATTACTGTACTTGCTTATTTATTCATTAATCAAAATCAGATTTGGCACAGATACTTTCCATTATGTGAGAAAAATTTTATCAGATCGGATTGGTCATATCTAAACAAAATTTTGGCTTTTTTATTTATTGCTAATAATTTAAAATTTTAAAAAATTTGCTGCTATTTTCAGACATTAACTAATTGTCTGTAGCTCTGGAAATCTACAAATCTGATCTAAAAAAAAAAAAAAGCTTTCAAATGTAATAATAATCTTCCAGTTCAGAATCAGATACACATAACTAACAAATAAAAACCTTGGCGAATTAAAATATAGCATTCAAATTCAATATGGCCATCATTTTCATGGTAGCTAATAGCAATATATCATCAAATGCTAAACTAGTATTACGCATAACTAGTGATGTTGTAAGTTTAAGCCTGTGCATTTTACTGTCATTCCAACAATTTAAAAAGTAAAAAACATTTCACTGTAACTCCTCCCCCTAATTTAAAAGAAAATAAACTCGCGTTGGATTGGACACACATTTAAAACACCTGTTAATACTGATAGCATTACAAGACAGTCTTTGTTCTGCAATCCAGAGTAAAGAGACTGAAAAAACACACAGAAGGGGAAAATGGAAACAGATATGAAATGGATAAACAACATATGGAAAGATCTTGAATAGGACTAGAAAGCATGGCACGAATTTGTTGAAGGCCTAAGCTCCTTAGGAAGCTGAAGGGTAGTGAATGAATATTTAAAACTCAATTATTTATGAATTAATTATATCTAATACTATATATGAATTCATTGTAAATGATGTAATAATAACTGTTTCCTCTACTACAAAAACATTTATTATCATTATGAAGGTATCACAGAACTTCTTCTCTTCTTATTTGATCCCTAGCTGCCGACTGTCAAAGCAGTCAGTGACCCTCACGCCTGGTGGCAGTTTGTAAGGCAGCAACAATCTGCTTCCACTTTGCTTGGTCGGCGGCCATCCTTCATGCAGTGTTCCAGCTCTGGTTCATTCTTTGCATCTCGGCCTCAACAGTTCTCCGCCAAGTTGTTTTTGGTCAGCCTCTCTTTTGCTTTCCTTCAGGGGTCCATAGCATAGCTGTTTTTGTGATGGCATCAGGGTCTCTTCTGAGGATGTGGCCAACCCAACTCCAGCGTCTGCCAGCTATAATGGTGTGCATGTCTTCTTGCTTGCTCTGAGTAAGTAGTTCTTGGTTGGTGATGGTATTCGGCCAAAAGGTTCTGAGAGTTTTCCTCAGGCAGATTGTATGGAAAGAGGACAATTTCTACATTTCCTTCTCAGTTACTGTCCAGCATGCTGCACCATAGAGAAGCACAGACAATACACAGATCTCATATAATCTTAATTTGGTGTTTGTGCTGTACTGAGTGGACTTCCAGATGTTTGGATTAGCAAAGGCCATTCTCGCTTTATTTATTCTGTTGTTGACATCTTTGCTTGGTCTGGTGTTACTATGCATTCTAGGTATGTAAATGTGTCTGTTCCAGCTTCTGATTCCTTATTGTTATGGGCTCAGAACTGCCCACATTGAGTGAATATTTAAAACTGAATTATTTATGAATTAATTATATCTAATACTGTGTATGAATTAATTTAACTGATTTAATAATAACTGTTTCCCTACTACAAAAATATTTATTATTATTATTATGAAGGTATCACAGAACTGAATAACAAGTAATGTTGGAAATTAATTGGTATAATAATAATTACAATTACCATTAATGATATATACAGTTAAATACATACAAATTGCTGTATTTTGATAAATCTATAACAAAAATATAACATAAATAATTATGTCCAATCAAAATAAAATTTCAGCTACATGAAAATATTACGGAGAAATATAATAAATAATACTGCAATGTTAAATATGTATGCCACACATGAATTATTTCTTAATGACATTTATAGTAACCTTTCTACCCCATGAGCCGTTTGGTACGCCAGTATAAACTATATGGTGCTATAATGAACTATATGGTGCTATAATGAAAGTACTAGACGAGAGATCACCGTAAGTGGATCTTAAAATACAAAGGGAAAAGAAAAACACAATGAGAATAAATGCAGGAAATAATAACAGGCCTGCACCTGAAGAAATACCCCTGCAAGATGTAGAATCATACATATATCTTGGCAGAAATAGAGAAGAGTTGGAGGAATAGATGCAGAATGCAAGAAGAGCTTTTATTGAATTGGGAAGTATGTGGAAATAAAAAGAAATCAAGTCAAATATAAAAATTAAAATCTTCAACTCAAATATCAAGCCTGCCTTGTTTTATGGCTCTGAAACATGGAGAACACCAAACAATAATCCCCGATGTTGTGGACATGTTTGTTAAGTGTGCCTGGTGCTCTCCTGTGGGAAAAAACTGGCATCTGTTGTGGTGCCTGGGGTAGAAAGAGTTAAAAGTACAGCACAACTGAATTACAGGTTATGCTGCATTGCACTAATTATATAAGTTAGAGAGGAAAGTGCTATTTCCTTAATACAATAATATTTACTTACAAATAAAAGTTTCATGGTAATGCAGCAGTATAGTAAATATGTATACCACAGTTCTAGTAATTTCCTGAGTATAATAATGTTTACTGTTACCATAAAAAAGAGCAAACAAATTAAATAAATAATGCTGAACTAAGGTAAGTATGTATACCTGTAATTTAAAAAATTGAAATAAATATTTCCTTAATACACTAACTTTCACAGCCATCATGGAAGTAAGCATACAATTAAAATTACACAAGGCTGCAATGTTTTGACCATAAATACCGGATTTGAAGACAAATGTGAGCAATTATATTGAAATCAGCATGGTTCATTCCAGTAAGTTATAACCAGCATGGGGATCTTCTGCGGTGGTGGGTTGATGCTTCTTAGGGGGCAAAAAAAGGGACATTCATTCATTAACAGGAGCAAAAAAGGGACATTCATTCATTAACAGGGGCAAAAAAAGGGACATTCATTCATTCACAAGACCAGCATGCATTGAAAATGCTGTTAGATTCAATTAAAATAGTTATCTACATACATATCACAAAAAATACTACGAAGTTGAAGGGCTGAAGTGTCAAATGGCCCATGTTCAAGAAAATGATGTTTATTATGTGCATGGAATACCTGGTTCAACCGCATGTAGGTTATAATTTGGGTCAATGATCAGAATACCTCCTGTATCACCATCTTCTACAACAATATGTAGTTTGAGATCAGCAGGAAAAACAGCTAATACAAATTTTATGGATATATTGCAGACATTACTAATGCTAGTAGATAATTTAATACATCTCTGACTCAGGGATCTCAAAATGGATTATCACAGCTGATGCTATACAATCCCAATATCTTCTTTGTGAGACAGTAGCTGTTACAATACAGTAATATTAAGCTACCAAGGATGCAACATTGCTTTTAGTTGTTCTTCAGCAAGTTGTGTTTTCTCGCCATCTGCTTTCTTTTGTTGCCTTTCAACTGGTGGTGCTGCTGCTCCAGATGCAATCAGATGTCCATTTAATGTGAATGCACAGTGATGTGCCAGGTAAGTGCAGCCCTGTGAGAAGCACACAAGATAATTTTTATAGAAGAAAATGCCTAAAAACTGAGGTAGAAAATTCTTGGGTGTGTGCTCCTAAATTAAAATGATAAATATAAACAATGACTGTTAAAGTCTAGAAATGAAGGTTAGCTTTCTGGAACAGTGAAAAGCACATTCAAAATAAACCTGCTCTATAAAGTGACACAAGGATTAATGCACAACACATTATGTATTAAATCAACACAAGTTCTCCACCCTTCAGTTTCAACTACTCATGTATTTCATATATGCTCATACATGCCAAGTAGTAATAATAATAATAATAAATTCTTTAAGCGCCAAACACGGCGCATAAGGCAGAAACCAGTGCTCTCCAGGTTGTTCGTTGTGACGCCACTCCTCTTAGCTCTTGCACATTATTTAGGCCCAACGTTCTTCCTTCTCTTATTATTGTTCTTCTGAGTGTTTCTTTTGGTCTTCCTTTTTTCCGCTTACCCTCAGGAACCCAAGTGAGCGCCTGTAGTGGTATTCTGTTGTTTTGCATTCGTAGGACATGACCGATATATGACCATCGTCTTTTCCTTATATAGTCGGAGACATATTTCTGCCTAGAGTCTTCTCTTATTTGTTGATTAGTCTTGAATTCTTTCCAACTGATGTTCATGAGTTTTCTAAGACATTTGTTCTCGAATGTATTCAGCTTGTTCTCCAATGATTTTGTTATTTTCCAACTCTCACAGCCGTATGTTAACACTGAGATAACATTTGAATTAAACAGACGAAGCTTGGTATGTATATTCAATGATCGTAATTTCCAAATGTTAGATAATCTATTGAAGGCGCTAGCTGCCAAAGCAATTCTAGTATGGATTTCTCTTGTTGTGTCACCATCCTGAGTCATTTTACTGCCTAAATAATTGAAACTTTCAACTTTCTGTACAGGTTTTCGCCTAATTATTAACCCTGTACAATTTGATTCAGCCAAAAGCGACAGTGCGCAAAGTCTACCATCCAAAATTGAAACTGGAAACACTGTTTAGCGAGACCTGAGTATTTCCATTACAAGAGAAGCTTCCGTTTTCTGAAATTGTTTTCTGAATCGATCAATATTTTGATGTTTCAGCGATTTGTTTTTTTTTTAAGTCGTGGCTTTTTGGGGGATGGAATCTTTACTTTGGGAGCTGAGAGGTGACTTTTATTTGATCAGGAAGATGGCGATGTGGTTGAAACAGATGTGGGTATTAAATATGGGCCTGATTTAGACTCTGACAATGATGAAAGTGAATCTAGGTAAAGACTTATAGGCCTAATAATATTAATGACAGATCAAATTTAGGAGGTAGTCAATACAGCATACTTTTGTTAAAATTTATGACTTTGTAGGAAACCCGCAACGTAAATACATATTAGATCTAGTTTATCTGGACACGGACTTGAGACATGACAGTATCACAGCAAAAGTCATAGTGGAGATTTATTAAAGGACATAAACATTTGGCAGACAGAGGGGACCATTATGATGATCAGACCGCCTCGTGTTGTAACGCTCCATATTGAGCTTGCTGTTATATCCAACGTGAAGAATTGTACCAAATACACAAACAAGGAAAATGCAGTAAACAATAACTAATGCTTTTTGCCTGTGTGAAAAAAATGCTCTTATGATTTCTCAAAGAACAAAATGGTGGATGTATGGACCTTTCTCCTTTATATGGTTCTGTTTTAAATATTTTTTTGTAGGCTACAGGTTTTTTAAATTTTTGTACAGGTTTCCAGATTTTTGTACAGGTTTTTCATCTCCAGGGTGTGTCATGTATGTATGCTGGCTAGACTAGTGAGATTAGAATACTGAGTAAAATAAAAAGACTCTGCTACAAAATGTAATTAATATGGCTTATCCCACTTTAACAATGTGAGATTAAACATTCTAAGGCTAAATGCTTGCAGGAATGAGATGTATTATTTTGTTTTCATAAAATGCAAGGAGCAAAATATTCAAACTGCAACATTGCAAGCAGCCAAGAGCTCTTCATTATTGCATATAAAATTATTCATGTAAGCAACAGTTGAAAATATATGTATGTACAGTGTCAATGAATTCGAATACTTAGGATCAATCATTAACAGCTCTGGCGACTGTGCAGTAGAAATTAAAAGAAGACTTGCAATTGCTTCACATAAGCTAATACAGATGAAAAACCTATGGCAAGGCACAAGCAAAGAAACAAAGTTACAACTGATCAGAGCATGTATATTCCCAGTAGCAACATACGGCTGCGAGACTTGGACACTCAATAAAACAGTTGCAAAAAAGATTACATCATTCGAAATGAAATGCTACAGAAGGATGTTGAGAATACCCTGGACAGAAAAAAAGACCAACAGAGAAGTACTGCACTCACTAAACGTACAGGAACATTGGCTCCTAAATACCATCGCAATAAGGAAGCTGAAATTTTTCGGTCATATAAAAAGACATAATAGTCTGGAAAAAACAGTGATGGAAGGCATGGTCCCTGGAAAAAGGGGAAGGGGTCGACCTAGACGACGGTGGACCCAGGACATCACAGAGAGTCTGAACTTGTCTTTGGCTGATGCAGGTCGACTTGCCCAGAATCGTGATGCGTTCAGAGCAGCTGTAATGGAGACAACGTTCTGGAAAGAATATGTCACATGATGACATTTATATCATGTCCTTCATAAATCTTCTCATGCTATATCTCAGCTTTATGCAAAAGTATAATAAAGTTGAAACAACTATTATCGCTGTTAATGTCAACGTATAAATGTGCAGTTTATACTTTCACATGGGAACAGTTTGATAACAAGCGGTAACATTAAAATTGTGAAGGAAATGTGTAACAAATTACTGTCAGTAGAAAATTGAGACTAAAACTCTGAACATTATGTAAGGGAGATTATTTATTGAAGATGACTCGTTAAATAATCTAATTATTGATGCAAACTAATTATGGAACCAGGATACAGTTATGTTCTTTTTTATTTTATTTTAAAAAAGGTTATGGCGTAGGTCACAGACAGATTGCATAAAATATACCTCACAAAACAATATAATAAAATAAGAATTGAATAAAATGAGGGTAGTAATGAAACCACACACTTACTGTTAGAAGAAGGCTGTTTGGCATGAAGAGGTAAAGAGACAAGAGAAGGCACTGGATAACACACTCTACTGAAGGCAATAGCATAAGGGGGTGATTCGGGGGGAGGGGTCGAAAATGGCAATTTGAAAAGAATTAAAGAAATTCTTTTGAAAACTTTTTTCTCTTCATCTTGAACTCAATGATAACTATGTAAGTAATTCAGTGAAATTATCTTCTGCCATCGGTTCATTTCATTAGAAGAATTGCAAAATTGGCTGAAGTAACAAGTTTGAGGTGGTATGATCACAAGGAATAAGGCCTTTGAATAAAGTTAGCAAAAGTAACCAATTATAGTGCAGTCCGGATAAGCAGAAGCCATTTGGGCCATTTTAAATACTTCGGCTTATCCTAAATTCTGCTTATCAGGAGTTTCTACCAAAGAAGACTTCTGGCCGGGACCTGCAAAATTGCTTCAACTTAACCAAAATTTGGCTTCAGCGAGTTCCGCTTATTCGGACTGCACTGTACCTAATGTGCAAGTTTGGCGGGCACACTTTTAGCTGCATGTTGTGCAAGATAAGATTAAGCTTCACTTTAACTCTTAAGGGACGAGGCCAGTATTCAGGGACAATATTCCCTGTCGCTGATGATGGGAGGTCAGTTTTAGGGGCCAGTATATTGAAACTAAAGTTTTGATTTGCCCCAATTTTGTATTTTATTAATCCTTATTTGATTTCCTTCACAACTGTATTATGTTACTATACTTTTAAAAAATATGAAAAGAACCGACCCATAAATATTAAAACTATATGAAAACCCAAAGTGACAAAATTCATTGTGTCAAAGATGAGAATACTGCCACATCCTTTAGGAGTTAATAATGGCAGTAGATATTTGGTCACAGCAAGGTTTGAAACTTGATAGGACTTTTCCATTGAAAAAGTATAGCATGGTACTGTATGGAAAACAAACACTCAACATGTGTGGTCATTCTTGGACTAAAAGCCAAGATAGACTCTATTGCTTTGAATATTTTGTTGTTTGCCAGTTATTTGTGTAATATACGCCAGTTTGACGCTCTGATCCTTGTTGTGGAAGTAAGTTAGAATTTTTTTCTCTGATCACGATCGATATATTACGTCCATATTTATTCATGTTTTTATAAATAAATTTTTAATGATGCAAAGACAATGGATAATTGTTGGAGGGCAAACAGCTGATCAGTGATTAAATGTCTCTTCTGTGTTAGTCCATTCTGCATACAGTATGTGTGACTATTTTTTATAGATAACTTGGATTACATATAGCTGAAAGTATACAATTTCTTAGTGATTTCACCATGATGAATACTGCATTAAAAACGTGAATCATAATGTATATGAGATTAAATGCAGGAAATGATAACATGATTGTACTGGAAGAAACACCACTACAAGATCTAGAAACATTCATATACCTTAGCAGCAATATAGACACTGTTGAAGGGACAATGATATTAAAATAAATATGGCTAGAGAAGCTTTCATTGCATTGGGAAATATGTGGAGATCAAAAGAAATAAGGTCCAACACAAAAATCAGAATTTTCAATTCACATGTCAAGTCAGTCCTATTGTATCGCTCTGAAACATAGAGACAAACAAAAACAACAACCACAAAGCTACAGACGATCATAAATGGATGCTTTTGTAGAACAGGAATTGAAGTGGTATGATAAGATCACAACCTCTACACCTCACGGTAGAAGGGGAACGACTAAGTATTATTTTTAATAATTTTATTATTATTATTGTTGAATAAAGTTTTGGCTAGACGCATCCTGTTCAACATTGTCGGTTATATTAGGGCGCATGTCCAAATATAAAAGACCTTTAAGTCTGGAATTAGTGTTAACGACTAAGTAGTAGTAAGTAATGATAAGATCACTAATGTGGAACTAATTACAAGAACCAGACAAGCACCACTGGAACAAGAAATGAGAAGATGCTGGAGATCAGTAGCTGGAGATCAGTAGTACACATATTGAGGAAACCTGTTGATAGCATCACCAGGCACTCCTTGTTCTGGAATCCCCAGGGTAAGAGAGGGAGGCCAAAGACCATGTGGAGAAGAGAAATGAAGACCGACATGAAGGAGATGAAGAAGACATGGACAGTTCTTGAGCTGATGGCACGGGACAGGAAGACTTTGGGAGCTGAAAGATGATGATGATAACATACTATAAATGGTATAATACAACATAACATTCTATGGTAGTACAACAGAATATAACTTAGCATAATTAAATATAATACAACATAACATTCTATAGTAGTATAACAGAATATAACTTAGCATAATTAAATATAATACAATACAGGGTAATTTAATTTCTTTAAACATAATATAATGTAATATGAGTTGGTGCACTGTGCGCTCCTGGTTAGTGAGATCTGATGCCTAGCCTTCTTGGAAAAGGGCAAAAAAATAGGAGGTCCCGGGTGCAAATTGCGCACATTAAAAATCCCACGGCAGTTGGAAATCGTAAAGAGTAGGCCATAAGGCTGCTGCCCTGGCAAAAATTAGAAACTTATCCACCACAAAAATATTTGTAGAACGTGTAATTCCTATTTACACACATTGGGATTACCGCCGGTGATATGGAGTTTTTGAACTGTGCTGAGATCCTCCTTGTGTGATCTAAGGGAGGAGATTGGAGCACTGATGAAGTTGGCCGTGTGCAATGAAGATAGTCCTTAAAACCAAAACCAAATCTATGTAATATGAAGCTACTTTGGCATATTTTTGGCCTGAATGAACTGACTTACCTCTAGAGTATTAACACATTCTCCTGTCACAATGTCCCACACTTTGACAGATTCATCATCAGCAGCACTGGCACAGTAAGTAGCATCAAGAGAGAAGTTGACTGCCTGAACCCACCCAGTGTGGCCCAGGAGGATGTGGAGACAATTACCCTTCATGGGATTCCACACACGTACAGATCTGTCCCATGACCCTGATGCCTGAATATTAGTTAAAGTATTCATTACAATGCACATACAAATTCCAGGCAGTCGCCATTATATTCCACTATGTGTTTTTCTACTACTCTTACTATATCATTCTTTTTCTCTTTCTTTTCATCTTCTTTTTTTTTGTGTGAATAAAAAATTAAGTTTTTCATGATGTTGTCACATTTACGGACATCTTTCAATAAAAATATAAATCTGTCATCACTAGAAAGTATTCTGTTGTTTCTAAGATTTGACTGCCAGTTCAACCCTCTTAAGAGCTCTCCTAATACATTGTTACAGTTACGTCCTGTCCATCCTCTTCCATTGTTGTAACATTTATTTTATAGAATAAGATGAAAATGCTACCACTTCTACACTCTTTCACATTGTTAAAATGCATTACTCTAACCACACTGTTAAAATGCATAAATTACTCTAATTTCACACTGTTAAAATGCATAATTTACTCTAATTTCTTACTTAGTCGTTCCCCTTCTACCGTGAGGTGTAGAGGTTTGGAAGAGAGAGCGCCAGATATCCTATCGGCTGTCTTCCTCCTGGCCTGGTTCCATTCTAGTCCTCGATCCTTCAAAGAATGTCTAATGTTGTCCTCCAAGCGGACTCTGGGTCGTCCTCTGGGTCTGGATCCTTGGCTCTTTGTTTCCCATGCTTGTCGTGGTATCCGATCTTCTCCCATTCTGCAGACATGGCCAAACCATCTTAATTGGGACTGTTCTACTTGGGTCTGCAGGGGGTAGGATTTAAGGCCTTGACGTATCGTCTGGTTGCGTACCATGTCACTTCTTGTTACTTCAACCACCTTCCTCAGATACCTCATTTCTGAAGTTTGGATCTGGCTTTTATGGGTTGTAGTCATTGCCCATGACTCGCATCCGTATGTCAATACTGGGACATAGGTGGAGCGGTATACAGCCATCTTCGTTTTCTTACCAACCTCTCTCATGCTGAGGAATCCTCGATTTATGGCCTGAAAAAGTCTCCCAGCTGCTGCTTTTCGAGTGGCCAACTCTTCTTTGATGCCTCCCTTTCGGTTTATAATAGCTCCGAGGTATTTAAAGTGGTCGACCTGCTCCAGGACCTGTTCTCCCAGCTTAATCTGATGTTTTCTTTCTTCTCGTGATATCACCATGGATTTTGTTTTAGAGCTGCTTATGACCATCCCTCTCTTCTCCAGCTCTTCCTTCCAGACTTGCAGGTTGGATTGGAGATGTGCCTCTGATTTAGCAATCAGGGCAACATCATCAGCAAATGCCAGCTCCGAAATATAGACCTGTCTCATCTTCCAGTACCCCACTGAATACTTTCTTGTTCTCTCCTTACATGCCTTGATGACATCGTCCATAAGGAGTATGAAGAGGTAAGGTGATAGGATATCACCTTGTCTTACACCAGTGGTGGTCCTGAACTCTTCCGACTTATGGTTTGCTGTCCTCACATAATTTTTGTAAGACTTGTAGAAGCTCTGTATAGCATGAATCAGATGTGCTGGAATATTCTTCCTTGCCAAACAGTCCCAAAGTTTGCTCCAGGGGACCCTGTCAAATGCCTTTTCCAGATCTATGAAACAAAGATGCATCTCACTCTTATACTCAAGGGCCTTTTCGCTCAGCTGTCTGAGTGTGAAGATTAGGTCTTGAGTACTTCGGTTTGCTCGGAATCCGCACTGGACCTCATCCAATTGTGGCTCAGCTAGGCGTCGGAGTCTCTGCTCTAGGATTCTAGAGTAGATTTTACCAGGGACACTGAGAAGGGATATGCCTCTATGGTTTCCACACTGTCGATTGTCACCCTTTTTGAAAATTGGTGTTATGATGGCAATCTCCCAATCCTTTGGTATGGTCTTGTTGCACCACGCTGCCTGTAAAACCCTTAAGAGTAATAGGTCGCATGATGCTCCCATGAACTTAACCATTTCTTGTGTTATACCATCATGCCCTGCTGCTTTGCCCATCTTGATTTTCTCCAGTGCTGTACTCTATTTTCACAATGTTAAAATGAATAATTTACTCTAATTTCACCCAGTTAAATTGCATAAAGTACTCTAACTTCATCCTGTTAAAATGTATAATTTACTCTAACGTCAGACTGTTAAATTGCACAACTTGCTCTAACTTCATCCTGTTAAAATGTATAATTTACTCTAACGTCAGACTGTTAAATTGCACAACTTGCTCTAACTTCACACTGTTAAAATGTATAACTTACTCTAACGTCAGACTATTAAATTGCACAACTTGCTCTAACTTCACACTGTTAAAATGTATAATTTACTCTAACGTCAGACTGTTAAATTGCACAACTTGCTCTAACTTAACACTGTTAAAATGTATAATTTACTCTAACGTCAGACTGTTAAAATGCACAACTTACTCTAACTTCACACTGTTAAAATGTATAACTTACTCTAACGTCAGACTGTTAAATTGCACAACTTGCTCTAACTTCATCCTGTTAAAATGTATAACTTACTCTAACGTCAGACTGTTAAATTGCACAACTTGCTCTAACTTCACACTGTTAAAATGTATAACTTACTCTAACGTCAGACTGTTAAATTGCACAACTTGCTCTAACTTCACGCTGTTAAAATGTATAACTTACTCTAACGTCAGACTGTTAAATTGCACAACTTGCTCTAACTTCACACTGTTAAAATGTATAACTTACTCTAACGTCAGACTGTTAAAATGCACAACTTACTCTAACTTCACACTGCTAAAATGTATAACTTACTCTAACGTCAGACTGTTAAATTGCACAACTTGCTCTAACTTCACACTGTTAAAATGTATAACTTACTCTAACGTCAGACTGTTAAATTGCACAACTTGCTCTAACTTCACGCTGTTAAAATGTATAACTTACTCTAACGTCAGACTGTTAAAATGCACAACTTACTCTAACTTCACACTGTTAAAATGTATAACTTACTCTAATGTCAGACTGTTAAATTGCACAACTTGCTCTAACTTCACACTGTTAAAATGTATAATTTACTCTAACATCAGACTGTTAAATTGCACAACTTGCTCTAACTTCACACTGTTAAAATGTATAATTTACTCTAACGTCAGACTATTAAATTGCACAACTTGCTCTAACTTCACACTGTTAAAATGTATAACTTACTCTAACATCAGACTGTTAAAATGCACAACTTGCTCTAACTTCACACTGTTAAAATGTATAATTTACTCTAACGTCAGACTATTAAATTGCACAACTTGCTCTAACGTCAGACTGTTAAAATGCACAACTTACTCTAACTTCACACTGTTAAAATGCATAACTTACTCTAACGTCAGACTATTAAATTGCACAACTTGCTCTAACTTAACACTGTTAAAATGCATAACTTACTCTAACGTCAGACTATTAAATTGCACAACTTGCTCTAACTTCACACTGTTAAAATGTATAATTTACTCTAACGTCAGACTATTAAATTGCACAACTTGCTCTAACTTCACACTGTTAAAATGTATAACTTACTCTAACGTCAGACTGTTAAATTGCACAACTTGCTCTAACTTCACACTGTTAAAATGCATAACTTACTCTAACGTCAGACTATTAAATTGCACAACTTGCTCTAACTTCACACTGTTAAAATGTATAACTTACTCTAACGTCAGACTATTAAATTGCACAACTTGCTCTAACTTCACACTGTTAAAATGCATAACTTACTCTAACGTCAGACTATTAAATTGCACAACTTGCTCTAACTTCACACTGTTAAAATGTATAATTTACTCTAACGTCAGACTATTAAATTGCACAACTTGCTCTAACTTCACACTGTTAAAATGTATAACTTACTCTAACGTCAGACTGTTAAATTGCACAACTTGCTCTAACTTCACATTGTTAAAATGCATAACTTACTCTAACGTCAGACTATTAAATTGCACAACTTGCTCTAACTTCACACTGTTAAAATGTATAACTTACTCTAACGTCAGACTATTAAATTGCACAACTTGCTCTAACTTCACACTGTTAAAATGTATAATTTACTCTAACATCAGACTATTAAATTGCACAACTTGCTCTAACTTCACACTGTTAAAATGTATAACTTCTCTAACGTCAGACTGTTAAATTGCACAACTTGCTCTAACTTCACACTGTTAAAATGCATAACTTACTCTAACGTCAGACTATTAAATTGCACAACTTGCTCTAACTTCACACTGTTAAAATGTATAACTTACTCTAACATCAGACTGTTAAATTGCACAACTTGCTCTAACTTCACACTGTTAAAATGTATAATTTACTCTAACGTCAGACTGTTAAATTGCACAACTTGCTCTAACTTCACACTGTTAAAATGTATAATTTACTCTAACGTCAGACTGTTAAATTGCACAACTTGCTCTAACTTCATCCTGTTAAAATGTATAATTTACTCTAATGTCAGATTATTAAATTGCACATCTTGCTCTAACTTCACTCTGTTAAAATGTATAATTTACTCTAACGTCAGACTGTTAAAATGCACAACTTGCTCTAACTTCACACTGTTAAAATGTATAACTTACTCTAACGTCAGACTATTAAATTGCACAACTTACTCTAACTTCACACTGTTAAAATGTATAATTAACTCTAACGTCAGACTGTTAAATTGCACAACTTGCTCTAACTTCACACTGTTAAAATGTATAATTTACTCTAACGTCAGACTGTTAAATTGCACAACTTGCTCTAACTTCACACTGTAAAAATGTATAATTTACTCTAACGTCAGACTGTTAAATTGCACAACTTGCCCTAACTTCATCCTGTTAAAATGTATAATTTACTCTAACGTCAGACTATTAAATTGCACAACTTGCTCTAACTTCACACTGTTAAAATGTATAACTTACTCTAACATCAGACTATTAAATTGCACAACTTGCTCTAACTTCACACTGTTAAAATGTATAACTTACTCTAACATCAGACTATTAAATTGCACAACTTGCTCTAACTTCACACTGTTAAAATGTATAACTTACTCTAACGTCAGACTGTTAAAATGCACAACTTGCTCTAACTTCACACTGTTAAAATGTATAATTTACTCTAACGTCAGACTATTAAATTGCACAACTTGCTCTAACTTCACACTGTTAAAATGTATAATTTACTCTAACGTCAGACTGTTAAATTGCACAACTTGCTCTAACTTCACACTGTTAAAATGTATAATTTACTCTAACGTCAGACTATTAAATTGCACAACTTGCTCTAACTTCACACTGTTAAAATGTATAATTTACTCTAACGTCAGACTGTTAAAATGCACAACTTGCTCTAACTTCACACTGTTAAAATGTATAACTTACTCTAACGTCAGACTGTTAAATTGCACAACTTGCTCTAACTTCACACTGTTAAAATGTATAACTTACTCTAACGTCAGACTATTAAATTGCACAACTTGCTCTAACTTCACACTGTTAAAATGTATAACTTCCTCTAATGTCAGACTATTAAATTGCACAACTTGTTCTAACTTCACACTGTTAAAATGTATAATTTACTCTAATGTCAGACTGTTAAAATGCACAACTTGCTCTAACTTCACACTGTTAAAATGTATAACTTACTCTAACGTCAGACTGTTAAATTGCACAACTTGCTCTAACTTCACACTGTTAAAATGTATAACTTACTCTAACGTCAGACTATTAAATTGCACAACTTGCTCTAACTTCACACTGTTAAAATGTATAACTTTAACGTCAGACTATTAAATTGCACAACTTGCTCTAACTTCACACTGTTAAAATGTATAATTTACTCTAACGTCAGACTGTTAAATTGCACAACTTGCTCTAACTTCACACTGTTAAAATGTATAACTTACTCTAACGTCAGACTATTAAATTGCACAACTTGCTCTAACTTCACACTGTTAAAATGCATAACTTACTCTAACGTCAGACTGTTAAATTGCACAACTTGCTCTAACTTCACACTGTTAAAATGTATAACTTACTCTAACGTCAGACTGTTAAATTGCACAACTTGCTCTAACTTCACACTGTTAAAATGTATAATTTACTCTAACGTCAGACTGTTAAATTGCACAACTTGCTCTAACTTCACACTGTTAAAATGCATAACTTATTCTAACGTCAGACTGTTAAATTGCACAACTTGCTCTAACTTCACACTGTTAAAATGTATAACTTACTCTAACGTCAGACTATTAAATTGCACAACTTGCTCTAACTTCACACTGTTAAAATGTATAACTTACTCTAACGTCAGACTGTTAAATTGCACAACTTGCTCTAACTTCACACTGTTAAAATGTATAATTAACTCTAATGTCAGACTGTTAAATTGCACAACTTGCTCTAACTTCACACTGTTAAAATGTATAATTTACTCTAACATCAGACTGTTAAATTGCACAACTTGCTCTAACTTCACACTGTTAAAATGTATAATTTACTCTAACGTCAGACTATTAAATTGCACAACTTGCTCTAACTTCACACTGTTAAAATGTATAACTTACTCTAACATCAGACTGTTAAAATGCACAACTTGCTCTAACTTCACACTGTTAAAATGTATAATTTACTCTAACGTCAGACTATTAAATTGCACAACTTGCTCTAACGTCAGACTGTTAAAATGCACAACTTACTCTAACTTCACACTGTTAAAATGCATAACTTACTCTAACGTCAGACTATTAAATTGCACAACTTGCTCTAACTTCACACTGTTAAAATGCATAACTTACTCTAACGTCAGACTATTAAATTGCACAACTTGCTCTAACTTCACACTGTTAAAATGTATAATTTACTCTAACGTCAGACTATTAAATTGCACAACTTGCTCTAACTTCACACTGTTAAAATGTATAACTTACTCTAACGTCAGACTGTTAAATTGCACAACTTGCTCTAACTTCACACTGTTAAAATGCATAACTTACTCTAACGTCAGACTATTAAATTGCACAACTTGCTCTAACTTCACACTGTTAAAATGTATAACTTACTCTAACGTCAGACTATTAAATTGCACAACTTGCTCTAACTTCACACTGTTAAAATGCATAACTTACTCTAACGTCAGACTATTAAATTGCACAACTTGCTCTAACTTCACACTGTTAAAATGTATAATTTACTCTAACGTCAGACTATTAAATTGCACAACTTGCTCTAACTTCACACTGTTAAAATGTATAACTTACTCTAACGTCAGACTATTAAATTGCACAACTTGCTCTAACTTCACACTGTTAAAAATGTATAACTTCCTCTAATGTCAGACTATTAAATTGCACAACTTGTTCTAACTTCACACTGTTAAAATGTATAATTTACTCTAACGTCAGACTGTTAAAATGCACAACTTGCTCTAACTTCACACTGTTAAAATGTATAACTTACTCTAACGTCAGACTGTTAAATTGCACAACTTGCTCTAACTTCACACTGTTAAAATGTATAACTTACTCTAACGTCAGACTATTAAATTGCACAACTTGCTCTAACTTCACACTGTTAAAATGTATAACTTTAACGTCAGACTATTAAATTGCACAACTTGCTCTAACTTCACACTGTTAAAATGTATAATTTACTCTAACGTCAGACTGTTAAATTGCACAACTTGCTCTAACTTCACACTGTTAAAATGTATAACTTACTCTAACGTCAGACTATTAAATTGCACAACTTGCTCTAACTTCACACTGTTAAAATGCATAACTTACTCTAACGTCAGACTGTTAAATTGCACAACTTGCTCTAACTTCACACTGTTAAAATGTATAACTTACTCTAACGTCAGACTGTTAAATTGCACAACTTGCTCTAACTTCACACTGTTAAAATGTATAATTTACTCTAACGTCAGACTGTTAAATTGCACAACTTGCTCTAACTTCACACTGTTAAAATGCATAACTTATTCTAACGTCAGACTGTTAAATTGCACAACTTGCTCTAACTTCACACTGTTAAAATGTATAACTTACTCTAACGTCAGACTATTAAATTGCACAACTTGCTCTAACTTCACACTGTTAAAATGTATAACTTACTCTAACGTCAGACTGTTAAATTGCACAACTTGCTCTAACTTCACACTGTTAAAATGTATAATTAACTCTAATGTCAGACTGTTAAATTGCACAACTTGCTCTAACTTCACACTGTTAAAATGTATAATTTACTCTAACATCAGACTGTTAAATTGCACAACTTGCTCTAACTTCACACTGTTAAAATGTATAATTTACTCTAACGTCAGACTATTAAATTGCACAACTTGCTCTAACTTCACACTGTTAAAATGTATAACTTACTCTAACATCAGACTGTTAAAATGCACAACTTGCTCTAACTTCACACTGTTAAAATGTATAATTTACTCTAACGTCAGACTATTAAATTGCACAACTTGCTCTAACGTCAGACTGTTAAAATGCACAACTTACTCTAACTTCACACTGTTAAAATGCATAACTTACTCTAACGTCAGACTATTAAATTGCACAACTTGCTCTAACTTCACACTGTTAAAATGCATAACTTACTCTAACGTCAGACTATTAAATTGCACAACTTGCTCTAACTTCACACTGTTAAAATGTATAATTTACTCTAACGTCAGACTATTAAATTGCACAACTTGCTCTAACTTCACACTGTTAAAATGTATAACTTACTCTAACGTCAGACTGTTAAATTGCACAACTTGCTCTAACTTCACACTGTTAAAATGCATAACTTACTCTAACGTCAGACTATTAAATTGCACAACTTGCTCTAACTTCACACTGTTAAAATGTATAACTTACTCTAACGTCAGACTATTAAATTGCACAACTTGCTCTAACTTCACACTGTTAAAATGCATAACTTACTCTAACGTCAGACTATTAAATTGCACAACTTGCTCTAACTTCACACTGTTAAAATGTATAATTTACTCTAACGTCAGACTATTAAATTGCACAACTTGCTCTAACTTCACACTGTTAAAATGTATAACTTACTCTAACGTCAGACTGTTAAATTGCACAACTTGCTCTAACTTCACATTGTTAAAATGCATAACTTACTCTAACGTCAGACTATTAAATTGCACAACTTGCTCTAACTTCACACTGTTAAAATGTATAACTTACTCTAACGTCAGACTATTAAATTGCACAACTTGCTCTAACTTCACACTGTTAAAATGTATAATTTACTCTAACATCAGACTATTAAATTGCACAACTTGCTCTAACTTCACACTGTTAAAATGTATAACTTCTCTAACGTCAGACTGTTAAATTGCACAACTTGCTCTAACTTCACACTGTTAAAATGCATAACTTACTCTAACGTCAGACTATTAAATTGCACAACTTGCTCTAACTTCACACTGTTAAAATGTATAACTTACTCTATCGTCAGACTGTTAAATTGCACAACTTGCTCTAACTTCACACTGTTAAAATGTATAATTTACTCTAACGTCAGACTGTTAAATTGCACAACTTGCTCTAACTTCACACTGTTAAAATGTATAATTTACTCTAACGTCAGACTGTTAAATTGCACAACTTGCTCTAACTTCATCCTGTTAAAATGTATAATTTACTCTAATGTCAGACTATTAAATTGCACATCTTGCTCTAACTTCACTCTGTTAAAATGTATAATTTACTCTAACGTCAGACTGTTAAAATGCACAACTTGCTCTAACTTCACACTGTTAAAATGTATAACTTACTCTAACGTCAGACTATTAAATTGCACAACTTACTCTAACTTCACACTGTTAAAATGTATAATTAACTCTAACGTCAGACTGTTAAATTGCACAACTTGCTCTAACTTCACACTGTTAAAATGTATAATTTACTCTAACGTCAGACTGTTAAATTGCACAACTTGCTCTAACTTCACACTGTAAAAATGTATAATTTACTCTAACGTCAGACTGTTAAATTGCACAACTTGCCCTAACTTCATCCTGTTAAAATGTATAATTTACTCTAACGTCAGACTATTAAATTGCACAACTTGCTCTAACTTCACACTGTTAAAATGTATAACTTACTCTAACATCAGACTATTAAATTGCACAACTTGCTCTAACTTCACACTGTTAAAATGTATAACTTACTCTAACATCAGACTATTAAATTGCACAACTTGCTCTAACTTCACACTGTTAAAATGTATAACTTACTCTAACGTCAGACTGTTAAAATGCACAACTTGCTCTAACTTCACACTGTTAAAATGTATAATTTACTCTAACGTCAGACTATTAAATTGCACAACTTGCTCTAACTTCACACTGTTAAAATGTATAATTTACTCTAACGTCAGACTGTTAAATTGCACAACTTGCTCTAACTTCACACTGTTAAAATGTATAATTTACTCTAACGTCAGACTATTAAATTGCACAACTTGCTCTAACTTCACACTGTTAAAATGTATAATTTACTCTAACGTCAGACTGTTAAAATGCACAACTTGCTCTAACTTCACACTGTTAAAATGTATAACTTACTCTAACGTCAGACTGTTAAATTGCACAACTTGCTCTAACTTCACACTGTTAAAATGTATAACTTACTCTAACGTCAGACTATTAAATTGCACAACTTGCTCTAACTTCACACTGTTAAAATGTATAACTTCCTCTAATGTCAGACTATTAAATTGCACAACTTGTTCTAACTTCACACTGTTAAAATGTATAATTTACTCTAACGTCAGACTGTTAAAATGCACAACTTGCTCTAACTTCACACTGTTAAAATGTATAACTTACTCTAACGTCAGACTGTTAAATTGCACAACTTGCTCTAACTTCACACTGTTAAAATGTATAACTTACTCTAACGTCAGACTATTAAATTGCACAACTTGCTCTAACTTCACACTGTTAAAATGTATAACTTTAACGTCAGACTATTAAATTGCACAACTTGCTCTAACTTCACACTGTTAAAATGTATAATTTACTCTAACGTCAGACTGTTAAATTGCACAACTTGCTCTAACTTCACACTGTTAAAATGTATAACTTACTCTAACGTCAGACTATTAAATTGCACAACTTGCTCTAACTTCACACTGTTAAAATGCATAACTTACTCTAACGTCAGACTGTTAAATTGCACAACTTGCTCTAACTTCACACTGTTAAAATGTATAACTTACTCTAACGTCAGACTGTTAAATTGCACAACTTGCTCTAACTTCACACTGTTAAAATGTATAATTTACTCTAACGTCAGACTGTTAAATTGCACAACTTGCTCTAACTTCACACTGTTAAAATGCATAACTTATTCTAACGTCAGACTGTTAAATTGCACAACTTGCTCTAACTTCACACTGTTAAAATGTATAACTTACTCTAACGTCAGACTATTAAATTGCACAACTTGCTCTAACTTCACACTGTTAAAATGTATAACTTACTCTAACGTCAGACTGTTAAATTGCACAACTTGCTCTAACTTCACACTGTTAAAATGTATAATTAACTCTAACGTCAGACTGTTAAATTGCACAACTTGCTCTAACTTCACACTGTTAAAATGTATAATTTACTCTAACGTCAGACTGTTAAATTGCACAACTTGCTCTAACTTCACACTGTTAAAATGTATAATTTACTCTAACGTCAGACTGTTAAATTGCACAACTTGCTCTAACTTCATCCTGTTAAAATGTATAATTTACTCTAACGTCAGACTATTAAATTGCACAACTTGCTCTAACTTCACACTGTTAAAATGTATAATTTACTCTAACGTCAGACTGTTAAAATGCACAACTTGCTCTAACTTCACACTGTTAAAATGTATAACTTACTCTAACGTCAGACTGTTAAATTGCACAACTTGCTCTAACTTCACACTGTTAAAATGTAAAACTTACTCTAACGTCAGACTATTAAATTGCACAACTTGCTCTAACTTCACACTGTTAAAATGTATAACTTACTCTAACGTCAGACTATTAAATTGCACAACTTGCTCTAACTTCACACTGTTAAAATGTATAATTTACTCTAACGTCAGACTGTTAAATTGCACAACTTGCTCTAACTTCACACTGTTAAAATGTATAACTTACTCTAACGTCAGACTATTAAAATGCACAACTTGCTCTAACTTCACACTGTTAAAATGTATAATTTACTCTAACGTCAGACTGTTAAATTGCACAACTTGCTCTAACTTCACACTGTTAAAATGTATAACTTACTCTAACGTCAGACTGTTAAATTGCACAACTTGCTCTAACTTCACACTGTTAAAATGTATAATTTACTCTAACATCAGACTGTTAAATTGCACAACTTGCTCTAACTTCACACTGTTAAAATGCATAACTTACTCTAACGTCAGAGTATTAAATTGCACAACTTGCTCTAACTTCACACTGTTAAAATGTATAACTTACTCTAACGTCAGACTGTTAAATTGCACAACTTGCTCTAACTTCATCCTGTTAAAATGTATAATTTACTCTAACGTCAGACTATTAAATTGCACAACTTGCTCTAACTTCACACTGTTAAAATGTATAATTTACTCTAACGTCAGACTGTTAAAATGCACAACTTGCTCTAACTTCACACTGTTAAAATGTATAACTTACTCTAACGTCAGACTGTTAAATTGCACAACTTGCTCTAACTTCACATTGTTAAAATGTATAACTTACTCTAACGTCAGACTATTAAATTGCACAACTTGCTCTAACTTCACACTGTTAAAATGTATAACTTCCTCTAACGTCAGACTATTAAATTGCACAACTTGTTCTAACTTCACACTGTTAAAATGTATAATTTACTCTAACGTCAGACTGTTAAAATGCACAACTTGCTCTAACTTCACACTGTTAAAATGTATAACTTACTCTAACGTCAGACTGTTAAAATGCACAACTTGCTCTAACTTCACACTGTTAAAATGTATAACTTACTCTAACGTCAGACTGTTAAATTGCACAACTTGCTCTAACTTCACACTGTTAAAATGTATAACTTACTCTAACGTCAGACTGTTAAATTGCACAACTTGCTCTAACTTCACGCTGTTAAAATGTATAACTTACTCTAACGTCAGACTGTTAAAATGCACAACTTACTCTAACTTCACACTGTTAAAATGTATAACTTACTCTAATGTCAGACTGTTAAATTGCACAACTTGCTCTAACTTCACACTGTTAAAATGTATAATTTACTCTAACATCAGACTGTTAAATTGCACAACTTGCTCTAACTTCACACTGTTAAAATGTATAATTTACTCTAACGTCAGACTATTAAATTGCACAACTTGCTCTAACTTCACACTGTTAAAATGTATAACTTACTCTAACATCAGACTGTTAAAATGCACAACTTGCTCTAACTTCACACTGTTAAAATGTATAATTTACTCTAACGTCACACTATTAAATTGCACAACTTGCTCTAACGTCAGACTGTTAAAATGCACAACTTACTCTAACTTCACACTGTTAAAATGCATAACTTACTCTAACGTCAGACTATTAAATTGCACAACTTGCTCTAACTTCACACTGTTAAAATGCATAACTTACTCTAACGTCAGACTATTAAATTGCACAACTTGCTCTAACTTCACACTGTTAAAATGTATAATTTACTCTAACGTCAGACTATTAAATTGCACAACTTGCTCTAACTTCACACTGTTAAAATGTATAACTTACTCTAACGTCAGACTGTTAAATTGCACAACTTGCTCTAACTTCACACTGTTAAAATGCATAACTTACTCTAACGTCAGACTATTAAATTGCACAACTTGCTCTAACTTCACACTGTTAAAATGTATAACTTACTCTAACGTCAGACTATTAAATTGCACAACTTGCTCTAACTTCACACTGTTAAAATGCATAACTTACTCTAACGTCAGACTATTAAATTGCACAACTTGCTCTAACTTCACACTGTTAAAATGTATAATTTACTCTAACGTCAGACTATTAAATTGCACAACTTGCTCTAACTTCACACTGTTAAAATGTATAACTTACTCTAACGTCAGACTGTTAAATTGCACAACTTGCTCTAACTTCACACTGTTAAAATGCATAACTTACTCTAACGTCAGACTATTAAATTGCACAACTTGCTCTAACTTCACACTGTTAAAATGTATAACTTACTCTAACGTCAGACTATTAAATTGCACAACTTGCTCTAACTTCACACTGTTAAAATGTATAATTTACTCTAACATCAGACTATTAAATTGCACAACTTGCTCTAACTTCACACTGTTAAAATGTATAACTTCTCTAACGTCAGACTGTTAAATTGCACAACTTGCTCTAACTTCACACTGTTAAAATGCATAACTTACTCTAACGTCAGACTATTAAATTGCACAACTTGCTCTAACTTCACACTGTTAAAATGTATAACTTACTCTAACGTCAGACTGTTAAATTGCACAACTTGCTCTAACTTCACACTGTTAAAATGTATAATTTACTCTAACGTCAGACTGTTAAATTGCACAACTTGCTCTAACTTCACACTGTTAAAATGTATAATTTACTCTAACGTCAGACTGTTAAATTGCACAACTTGCTCTAACTTCATCCTGTTAAAATGTATAATTTACTCTAATGTCAGACTATTAAATTGCACATCTTGCTCTAACTTCACTCTGTTAAAATGTATAATTTACTCTAACGTCAGACTGTTAAAATGCACAACTTGCTCTAACTTCACACTGTTAAAATGTATAACTTACTCTAACGTCAGACTATTAAATTGCACAACTTACTCTAACTTCACACTGTTAAAATGTATAATTAACTCTAACGTCAGACTGTTAAATTGCACAACTTGCTCTAACTTCACACTGTTAAAATGTATAATTTACTCTAACGTCAGACTGTTAAATTGCACAACTTGCTCTAACTTCACACTGTAAAAATGTATAATTTACTCTAACGTCAGACTGTTAAATTGCACAACTTGCCCTAACTTCATCCTGTTAAAATGTATAATTTACTCTAACGTCAGACTATTAAATTGCACAACTTGCTCTAACTTCACACTGTTAAAATGTATAACTTACTCTAACATCAGACTATTAAATTGCACAACTTGCTCTAACTTCACACTGTTAAAATGTATAACTTACTCTAACATCAGACTATTAAATTGCACAACTTGCTCTAACTTCACACTGTTAAAATGTATAACTTACTCTAACGTCAGACTGTTAAAATGCACAACTTGCTCTAACTTCACACTGTTAAAATGTATAATTTACTCTAACGTCAGACTATTAAATTGCACAACTTGCTCTAACTTCACACTGTTAAAATGTATAATTTACTCTAACGTCAGACTGTTAAATTGCACAACTTGCTCTAACTTCACACTGTTAAAATGTATAATTTACTCTAACGTCAGACTATTAAATTGCACAACTTGCTCTAACTTCACACTGTTAAAATGTATAATTTACTCTAACGTCAGACTGTTAAAATGCACAACTTGCTCTAACTTCACACTGTTAAAATGTATAACTTACTCTAACGTCAGACTGTTAAATTGCACAACTTGCTCTAACTTCACACTGTTAAAATGTATAACTTACTCTAACGTCAGACTATTAAATTGCACAACTTGCTCTAACTTCACACTGTTAAAATGTATAACTTCCTCTAATGTCAGACTATTAAATTGCACAACTTGTTCTAACTTCACACTGTTAAAATGTATAATTTACTCTAACGTCAGACTGTTAAAATGCACAACTTGCTCTAACTTCACACTGTTAAAATGTATAACTTACTCTAACGTCAGACTGTTAAATTGCACAACTTGCTCTAACTTCACACTGTTAAAATGTATAACTTACTCTAACGTCAGACTATTAAATTGCACAACTTGCTCTAACTTCACACTGTTAAAATGTATAACTTTAACGTCAGACTATTAAATTGCACAACTTGCTCTAACTTCACACTGTTAAAATGTATAATTTACTCTAACGTCAGACTGTTAAATTGCACAACTTGCTCTAACTTCACACTGTTAAAATGTATAACTTACTCTAACGTCAGACTATTAAATTGCACAACTTGCTCTAACTTCACACTGTTAAAATGCATAACTTACTCTAACGTCAGACTGTTAAATTGCACAACTTGCTCTAACTTCACACTGTTAAAATGTATAACTTACTCTAACGTCAGACTGTTAAATTGCACAACTTGCTCTAACTTCACACTGTTAAAATGTATAATTTACTCTAACGTCAGACTGTTAAATTGCACAACTTGCTCTAACTTCACACTGTTAAAATGCATAACTTATTCTAACGTCAGACTGTTAAATTGCACAACTTGCTCTAACTTCACACTGTTAAAATGTATAACTTACTCTAACGTCAGACTATTAAATTGCACAACTTGCTCTAACTTCACACTGTTAAAATGTATAACTTACTCTAACGTCAGACTGTTAAATTGCACAACTTGCTCTAACTTCACACTGTTAAAATGTATAATTAACTCTAATGTCAGACTGTTAAATTGCACAACTTGCTCTAACTTCACACTGTTAAAATGTATAATTTACTCTAACATCAGACTGTTAAATTGCACAACTTGCTCTAACTTCACACTGTTAAAATGTATAATTTACTCTAACGTCAGACTATTAAATTGCACAACTTGCTCTAACTTCACACTGTTAAAATGTATAACTTACTCTAACATCAGACTGTTAAAATGCACAACTTGCTCTAACTTCACACTGTTAAAATGTATAATTTACTCTAACGTCAGACTATTAAATTGCACAACTTGCTCTAACGTCAGACTGTTAAAATGCACAACTTACTCTAACTTCACACTGTTAAAATGCATAACTTACTCTAACGTCAGACTATTAAATTGCACAACTTGCTCTAACTTCACACTGTTAAAATGCATAACTTACTCTAACGTCAGACTATTAAATTGCACAACTTGCTCTAACTTCACACTGTTAAAATGTATAATTTACTCTAACGTCAGACTATTAAATTGCACAACTTGCTCTAACTTCACACTGTTAAAATGTATAACTTACTCTAACGTCAGACTGTTAAATTGCACAACTTGCTCTAACTTCACACTGTTAAAATGCATAACTTACTCTAACGTCAGACTATTAAATTGCACAACTTGCTCTAACTTCACACTGTTAAAATGTATAACTTACTCTAACGTCAGACTATTAAATTGCACAACTTGCTCTAACTTCACACTGTTAAAATGCATAACTTACTCTAACGTCAGACTATTAAATTGCACAACTTGCTCTAACTTCACACTGTTAAAATGTATAATTTACTCTAACGTCAGACTATTAAATTGCACAACTTGCTCTAACTTCACACTGTTAAAATGTATAACTTACTCTAATGTCAGACTATTAAATTGCACAACTTGCTCTAACTTCACACTGTTAAAATGTATAATTTACTCTAACGTCAGACTGTTAAAATGCACAACTTGCTCTAACTTCACACTGTTAAAATGTATAACTTACTCTAACGTCAGACTGTTAAATTGCACAACTTGCTCTAACTTCACACTGTTAAAATGTATAACTTACTCTAACGTCAGACTATTAAATTGCACAACTTGCTCTAACTTCACACTGTTAAAATGTATAACTTTAACGTCAGACTATTAAATTGCACAACTTGCTCTAACTTCACACTGTTAAAATGTATAATTTACTCTAACGTCAGACTGTTAAATTGCACAACTTGCTCTAACTTCACACTGTTAAAATGTATAACTTACTCTAACGTCAGACTATTAAATTGCACAACTTGCTCTAACTTCACACTGTTAAAATGTATAACTTACTCTAACGTCAGACTGTTAAATTGCACAACTTGCTCTAACTTCACACTGTTAAAATGTATAATTTACTCTAACGTCAGACTGTTAAATTGCACAACTTGCTCTAACTTCACACTGTTAAAATGTATAACTTACTCTAACGTCAGACTGTTAAATTGCACAACTTGCTCTAACTTCACACTGTTAAAATGTATAACTTACTCTAACGTCAGACTATTAAATTGCACAACTTGCTCTAACTTCACACTGTTAAAATGTATAACTTACTCTAACGTCAGACTGTTAAATTGCACAACTTGCTCTAACTTCACACTGTTAAAATGTATAATTAACTCTAATGTCAGACTGTTAAATTGCACAACTTGCTCTAACTTCACACTGTTAAAATGTATAATTTACTCTAACGTCAGACTGTTAAATTGCACAACTTGCTCTAACTTCACACTGTTAAAATGTATAATTTACTCTAACGTCAGACTATTAAATTGCACAACTTGCTCTAACTTCACACTGTTAAAATGTATAACTTACTCTAACATCAGACTGTTAAAATGCACAACTTGCTCTAACTTCACACTGTTAAAATGTATAATTTACTCTAACGTCAGACTATTAAATTGCACAACTTGCTCTAACGTCAGACTGTTAAAATGCACAACTTACTCTAACTTCACACTGTTAAAATGCATAACTTACTCTAACGTCAGACTATTAAATTGCACAACTTGCTCTAACTTCACACTGTTAAAATGCATAACTTACTCTAACGTCAGACTATTAAATTGCACAACTTGCTCTAACTTCACACTGTTAAAATGTATAATTTACTCTAACGTCAGACTATTAAATTGCACAACTTGCTCTAACTTCACACTGTTAAAATGTATAACTTACTCTAACGTCAGACTGTTAAATTGCACAACTTGCTCTAACTTCACACTGTTAAAATGCATAACTTACTCTAACGTCAGACTATTAAATTGCACAACTTGCTCTAACTTCACACTGTTAAAATGTATAACTTACTCTAACGTCAGACTATTAAATTGCACAACTTGCTCTAACTTCACACTGTTAAAATGCATAACTTACTCTAACGTCAGACTATTAAATTGCACAACTTGCTCTAACTTCACACTGTTAAAATGTATAATTTACTCTAACGTCAGACTATTAAATTGCACAACTTGCTCTAACTTCACACTGTTAAAATGTATAACTTACTCTAACGTCAGACTGTTAAATTGCACAACTTGCTCTAACTTCACACTGTTAAAATGCATAACTTATTCTAACGTCAGACTGTTAAATTGCACAACTTGCTCTAACTTCACACTGTTAAAATGTATAACTTACACTAACGTCAGACTATTAAATTGCACAACTTGCTCTAACTTCACACTGTTAAAATGTATAACTTACTCTAACGTCAGACTGTTAAATTGCACAACTTGCTCTAACTTCACACTGTTAAAATGTATAATTAACTCTAATGTCAGACTGTTAAATTGCACAACTTGCTCTAACTTCACACTGTTAAAATGTATAATTTACTCTAACATCAGACTGTTAAATTGCACAACTTGCTCTAACTTCACACTGTTAAAATGTATAATTTACTCTAACGTCAGACTATTAAATTGCACAACTTGCTCTAACTTCACACTGTTAAAATGTATAACTTACTCTAACATCAGACTGTTAAAATGCACAACTTGCTCTAACTTCACACTGTTAAAATGTATAATTTACTCTAACGTCAGACTATTAAATTGCACAACTTGCTCTAACGTCAGACTGTTAAAATGCACAACTTACTCTAACTTCACACTGTTAAAATGCATAACTTACTCTAACGTCAGACTATTAAATTGCACAACTTGCTCTAACTTCACACTGTTAAAATGCATAACTTACTCTAACGTCAGACTATTAAATTGCACAACTTGCTCTAACTTCACACTGTTAAAATGTATAATTTACTCTAACGTCAGACTATTAAATTGCACAACTTGCTCTAACTTCACACTGTTAAAATGTATAACTTACTCTAACGTCAGACTGTTAAATTGCACAACTTGCTCTAACTTCACACTGTTAAAATGCATAACTTACTCTAACGTCAGACTATTAAATTGCACAACTTGCTCTAACTTCACACTGTTAAAATGTATAACTTACTCTAACGTCAGACTATTAAATTGCACAACTTGCTCTAACTTCACACTGTTAAAATGCATAACTTACTCTAACGTCAGACTATTAAATTGCACAACTTGCTCTAACTTCACACTGTTAAAATGTATAATTTACTCTAACGTCAGACTATTAAATTGCACAACTTGCTCTAACTTCACACTGTTAAAATGTATAACTTACTCTAACGTCAGACTATTAAATTGCACAACTTGCTCTAACTTCACACTGTTAAAATGTATAACTTCCTCTAATGTCAGACTATTAAATTGCACAACTTGTTCTAACTTCACACTGTTAAAATGTATAATTTACTCTAACGTCAGACTGTTAAAATGCACAACTTGCTCTAACTTCACACTGTTAAAATGTATAACTTACTCTAACGTCAGACTGTTAAATTGCACAACTTGCTCTAACTTCACACTGTTAAAATGTATAACTTACTCTAACGTCAGACTATTAAATTGCACAACTTGCTCTAACTTCACACTGTTAAAATGTATAACTTTAACGTCAGACTATTAAATTGCACAACTTGCTCTAACTTCACACTGTTAAAATGTATAATTTACTCTAACGTCAGACTGTTAAATTGCACAACTTGCTCTAACTTCACACTGTTAAAATGTATAACTTACTCTAACGTCAGACTATTAAATTGCACAACTTGCTCTAACTTCACACTGTTAAAATGCATAACTTACTCTAACGTCAGACTGTTAAATTGCACAACTTGCTCTAACTTCACACTGTTAAAATGTATAACTTACTCTAACGTCAGACTGTTAAATTGCACAACTTGCTCTAACTTCACACTGTTAAAATGTATAATTTACTCTAACGTCAGACTGTTAAATTGCACAACTTGCTCTAACTTCACACTGTTAAAATGCATAACTTATTCTAACGTCAGACTGTTAAATTGCACAACTTGCTCTAACTTCACACTGTTAAAATGTATAACTTACTCTAACGTCAGACTATTAAATTGCACAACTTGCTCTAACTTCACACTGTTAAAATGTATAACTTACTCTAACGTCAGACTGTTAAATTGCACAACTTGCTCTAACTTCACACTGTTAAAATGTATAATTAACTCTAATGTCAGACTGTTAAATTGCACAACTTGCTCTAACTTCACACTGTTAAAATGTATAATTTACTCTAACATCAGACTGTTAAATTGCACAACTTGCTCTAACTTCACACTGTTAAAATGTATAATTTACTCTAACGTCAGACTATTAAATTGCACAACTTGCTCTAACTTCACACTGTTAAAATGTATAACTTACTCTAACATCAGACTGTTAAAATGCACAACTTGCTCTAACTTCACACTGTTAAAATGTATAATTTACTCTAACGTCAGACTATTAAATTGCACAACTTGCTCTAACGTCAGACTGTTAAAATGCACAACTTACTCTAACTTCACACTGTTAAAATGCATAACTTACTCTAACGTCAGACTATTAAATTGCACAACTTGCTCTAACTTCACACTGTTAAAATGCATAACTTACTCTAACGTCAGACTATTAAATTGCACAACTTGCTCTAACTTCACACTGTTAAAATGTATAATTTACTCTAACGTCAGACTATTAAATTGCACAACTTGCTCTAACTTCACACTGTTAAAATGTATAACTTACTCTAACGTCAGACTGTTAAATTGCACAACTTGCTCTAACTTCACACTGTTAAAATGCATAACTTACTCTAACGTCAGACTATTAAATTGCACAACTTGCTCTAACTTCACACTGTTAAAATGTATAACTTACTCTAACGTCAGACTATTAAATTGCACAACTTGCTCTAACTTCACACTGTTAAAATGCATAACTTACTCTAACGTCAGACTATTAAATTGCACAACTTGCTCTAACTTCACACTGTTAAAATGTATAATTTACTCTAACGTCAGACTATTAAATTGCACAACTTGCTCTAACTTCACACTGTTAAAATGTATAACTTACTCTAACGTCAGACTGTTAAATTGCACAACTTGCTCTAACTTCACATTGTTAAAATGCATAACTTACTCTAACGTCAGACTATTAAATTGCACAACTTGCTCTAACTTCACACTGTTAAAATGTATAACTTACTCTAACGTCAGACTATTAAATTGCACAACTTGCTCTAACTTCACACTGTTAAAATGTATAATTTACTCTAACATCAGACTATTAAATTGCACAACTTGCTCTAACTTCACACTGTTAAAATGTATAACTTCTCTAACGTCAGACTGTTAAATTGCACAACTTGCTCTAACTTCACACTGTTAAAATGCATAACTTACTCTAACGTCAGACTATTAAATTGCACAACTTGCTCTAACTTCACACTGTTAAAATGTATAACTTACTCTATCGTCAGACTGTTAAATTGCACAACTTGCTCTAACTTCACACTGTTAAAATGTATAATTTACTCTAACGTCAGACTGTTAAATTGCACAACTTGCTCTAACTTCACACTGTTAAAATGTATAATTTACTCTAACGTCAGACTGTTAAATTGCACAACTTGCTCTAACTTCATCCTGTTAAAATGTATAATTTACTCTAATGTCAGACTATTAAATTGCACATCTTGCTCTAACTTCACTCTGTTAAAATGTATAATTTACTCTAACGTCAGACTGTTAAAATGCACAACTTGCTCTAACTTCACACTGTTAAAATGTATAACTTACTCTAACGTCAGACTATTAAATTGCACAACTTACTCTAACTTCACACTGTTAAAATGTATAATTAACTCTAACGTCAGACTGTTAAATTGCACAACTTGCTCTAACTTCACACTGTTAAAATGTATAATTTACTCTAACGTCAGACTGTTAAATTGCACAACTTGCTCTAACTTCACACTGTAAAAATGTATAATTTACTCTAACGTCAGACTGTTAAATTGCACAACTTGCCCTAACTTCATCCTGTTAAAATGTATAATTTACTCTAACGTCAGACTATTAAATTGCACAACTTGCTCTAACTTCACACTGTTAAAATGTATAACTTACTCTAACATCAGACTATTAAATTGCACAACTTGCTCTAACTTCACACTGTTAAAATGTATAACTTACTCTAACATCAGACTATTAAATTGCACAACTTGCTCTAACTTCACACTGTTAAAATGTATAACTTACTCTAACGTCAGACTGTTAAAATGCACAACTTGCTCTAACTTCACACTGTTAAAATGTATAATTTACTCTAACGTCAGACTATTAAATTGCACAACTTGCTCTAACTTCACACTGTTAAAATGTATAATTTACTCTAACGTCAGACTGTTAAATTGCACAACTTGCTCTAACTTCACACTGTTAAAATGTATAATTTACTCTAACGTCAGACTATTAAATTGCACAACTTGCTCTAACTTCACACTGTTAAAATGTATAATTTACTCTAACGTCAGACTGTTAAAATGCACAACTTGCTCTAACTTCACACTGTTAAAATGTATAACTTACTCTAACGTCAGACTGTTAAATTGCACAACTTGCTCTAACTTCACACTGTTAAAATGTATAACTTACTCTAACGTCAGACTATTAAATTGCACAACTTGCTCTAACTTCACACTGTTAAAATGTATAACTTCCTCTAATGTCAGACTATTAAATTGCACAACTTGTTCTAACTTCACACTGTTAAAATGTATAATTTACTCTAACGTCAGACTATTAAATTGCACAACTTGCTCTAACTTCACACTGTTAAAATGTATAATTTACTCTAACGTCAGACTATTAAATTGCACAACTTGCTCTAACTTCACACTGTTAAAATGTATAACTTACTCTAACGTCAGACTGTTAAATTGCACAACTTGCTCTAACTTCACATTGTTAAAATGCATAACTTACTCTAACGTCAGACTATTAAATTGCACAACTTGCTCTAACTTCACACTGTTAAAATGTATAACTTACTCTAACGTCAGACTATTAAATTGCACAACTTGCTCTAACTTCACACTGTTAAAATGTATAATTTACTCTAACATCAGACTATTAAATTGCACAACTTGCTCTAACTTCACACTGTTAAAATGTATAACTTCTCTAACGTCAGACTGTTAAATTGCACAACTTGCTCTAACTTCACACTGTTAAAATGCATAACTTACTCTAACGTTATCCTTTACATTCGTCACCTATTTCTCAGTAGCATAATCACTCTTACTAATACAATATAAAATCCTGTCACCTATATTAGCAAACAGTGGACGCAAACATAAAACATTACCTTGGTCCAAAAACCACTGTCTTATTTTGTTAATGATAAAAATTAAGAAATTCATAATCAAATGCTAATAGCAATATTAAAATTACTAACCAGCATTCCAAGCTTTGAAAATGCAACAGCATGGACATTCCCTGTGTGACCAGTAAGGACACTGAAATGATCAGCATCTGCATCTTCAACTCCCGAGTTATCAGTTGCTGCTATTTCTTTGTTGGTACTTTCATTATAATTCTGGGTGTCGATTTCATTGTCTTGCATTTCATCATTTTCTTTATGATTCTGTTTATGAACTCTATTACTAATGACATCACTGTCTTTAACATTCTTGACATCATTTTCTTCATCTTTCATGCTATCAACTCCTTTAACATTTTGGTGATCATTTTCTGCCTCACTCATGATGTTATTTCCCTTTATTTCCTCACTTTCATGTTCTTTATCACTGTGGTTGACATTGCCATTATCGTTAACATAATAATATGTATCATCCTTACTTTCATCTACATTATCTTTTTCTCTGCAATCGCCTTTATCACTTGTGCTGTCATTTTCTTCTTTCTGGCACTCGCTGCTTTAAATATTAATTCCAGAATTTTGTATCATTTCTTCTTTTAGGATGGCATCTTCCATTGTATTATCCACACTAGCTTTCTTGCTTTTCACAAAGGTATCAACAATTTTCATGTTTTTTATGTGGTTCAGAGTCCAAATCCTGATAGTGAAGTCCCAGGATCCAGAAGCCTGCAAAATACAAGGTAACATTAAAGTAGTCTTAAAAAAAAATACAGAAATATAAATTATTATTAATATGAACAAAGGTTTTCTAAGTGATTATTCATTCATAACCCTCCACTCCCAAAGGAGCATAGGCCTTCAACAAACACATGCCAAGTCCTCCTGTCACGTGCCATCATCTCAAGTTCTTTCCATGTTCTCCTCATCATTTTCAACTCTGTATCCAGTTCTCTTCTCCATGTGTTTTTTTGGTCTACCTCTGCCTCTCTTTCCCTGTGGATTCCAGAACAAGGACTGCCTTGTAATGCTATCAACAGGTTTCCTCAATGTGTGTCCTATCCATCGCCAGCGTCTTCTTCTGAACTCTTGTTCCACTGGCACTTGTCTGGTTCTTGTCATCAATTCCACATTTGTGACTTTGTCATACCATTTCAGTCCTTCTATTCTACGCAAGCACCCATTTATAAAAGTCTGTAGCTTTTTGGTTGTTGTTTTTGCTGCTCTCCATGTCTCAGAGCCATACAATAGGACTGACTTCACATTTGAGTTGAAGATTTTTATTTTCATGTTGGACTTGATTTCTCTTGTTTTCCATATGTTTCCCAATGCAATGAAAGCTCCTATTGCTTTTTGTATTCTTATTTTGATATCATTGTCTATCCTTCACATTCGTCACCTATTTCTCAGTAGCATAATCACTCTTACTAATACAATATAAAATCCTGTCACCTATATTAGCAAACAGTGGACGCAAACATAAAACATTACCTTGGTCCAAAAACCACTGTCTTATTTTGTTAATGATAAAAATTAAGAAATATGAGGCAGCAGAATCAAATGCTAATAGCAATATTAAAATTACTAACCAGCATTCCAAGCTTTGAAAATGCAACAGCATGGACATTCCCTGTGTGACCAGTAAGGACACTGAAATGATCAGCATCTGCATCTTCAACTCCCGAGTTATCAGTTGCTGCTATTTCTTTGTTGGTACTTTCATTATAATTCTGGGTGTCGATTTCATTGTCTTGCATTTCATCATTTTCTTTATGATTCTGTTTATGAACTCTATTACTAATGACATCACTGTCTTTAACATTCTTGACATCATTTTCTTCATCTTTCATGCTATCAACTCCTTTAACATTTTGGTGATCATTTTCTGCCTCACTCATGATGTTATTTCCCTTTATTTCCTCACTTTCATGTTCTTTATCACTGTGGTTGACATTGCCATTATCGTTAACATAATAATATGTATCATCCTTACTTTCATCTACATTATCTTTTTCTCTGCAATCGCCTTTATCACTTGTGCTGTCATTTTCTTCTTTCTGGCACTCGCTGCTTTAAATATTAATTCCAGAATTTTGTATCATTTCTTCTTTTAGGATGGCATCTTCCATTGTATTATCCACACTAGCTTTCTTGCTTTTCACAAAGGTATCAACAATTTTCATGTTTTTTATGTGGTTCAGAGTCCAAATCCTGATAGTGAAGTCCCAGGATCCAGAAGCCTGCAAAATACAAGGTAACATTAAAGTAGTCTTAAAAAAAAATACAGAAATATAAATTATTATTAATATGAACAAAGGTTTTCTAAGTGATTAAGTGATCCTGAATTTAAAAAAAACTAATTAACTCATGTGATTCATACTTGAATAATTAATTCTTTATACATTAGAAGTCAATGATAACTGATATAAGAAATTACAGAGCATATCCCTCCATTTCTGATCATTCTCCAACACTCCCTTTGCTGTTTGTCAGAATAATTGTTTGTGCACCTCATCACTCTTTCCTTGGGATAGTTTTTGTAACTTTCATAATCTAACAATAATTTGCTTGGTAACTAACACTGTTAAGGGAGGCTTTCAGTAAAAACTTTACAATCCAAGCAAGGGAAACAATTATAGCTCATGAGATCGACTGCTTTTATACCATTGTTATTTCAACTAATCTGGGGAGAAAACTCAATTTGGCACTTTGTTATAAGAAATATTTTTACTACATCTATACTGTGACTCATAACAACTAAATAAAGTTAATACATTCACTGTCAGCAACGAGTTCACCTGTTTGCTTCTATAAGGCACTGCATAAATAAAAAAAAAAAATAGAAAAAGTAGGACAAAAGACAATGAGAATCGCCTACGTTGCAGCGACAAGACCTTCATCTGGGAAAGGAAAGAAGGTGAGAGCTAAGTAACAGACAAGAGAAACAAAATTTAACAAGAAAAATTAAAAAGAATATCACCTGATTGATTTATCCTCCATGGTGGATATTTCCACTGTGTGATATACTTTATATATCCACCATGGATATATAACTGTAACTTCTTGAGGTTTTTTTTTTTTTTGATGTGTTGTGCAATTCTCCATGTTTTAGAGCTATGCAATAGGAGTGCCTTTCCAGCAGAGGCCATCAAAGCAGATATCAACACGGCTACAGAGATGTTATATAAATTACTTGGTAAAGTCTGGGAAAAGGAAGAGATACCAGCAGAATGGAAGGAAGGATATCTGGTTAAGTTGCGTAAGAAGGGAAATTTACAAGAGTGCACAAATTATAGAGGAATAATGTTACTATCAGTGCCAGGAAAAGTATTAAACAGGATTACCCTTGAGAGATTAAAGGAGTCCATAGACAAGAAACTGAGAGATGAACATGCAGGCTTTTGACAAAACAGATCCTGTAGAGACCAGATAGCCACTTTGATAATAATAGCTGAACAAAGTCTGGAATGGAATTCACCACTATACATCAGATTTGTGGACAACGAAAAGGCATTTGTTAGTGTAGACAGAGAATCACTTTGGAAATTGATGAGGCATTATGGAGTTCCCCTGAAGATCATTAATTTAATAAAGAAAACATATAAAGACATGACATGCAGAGTTCTTCATGAAGGACAGCTTACAGAACCGTTTGGGATAATAACAGGAGTGTGACAGGGATGCCTCTTGTCTCCATTTCTTTTCTTACTAGCAATAGACTGGGTTATGAGAACATCAACAACACTTAACAGAAGTGGAATCCAGTGGACTCTGACTAAGCAGTTGGATGATCTGGATTTAGCTGATGACTTGGCTCTTCTGTCCCATAACCGTAATCAGATGCAGGACAAATTGAAAACACTCGATGAGAGGTCACAGCAATTTGGTCTGAATATACACAAGGAAAAGACAAAGATAATGAGAATAAATGCAGGTAATGATAACAGGGTTGAACTTGAAGAAGCACCAATACAAGATGTAGAATCGTACACATATCTTGTCAGCAATATAGACACAGTTGGAGGGACAGACAGTGATATCAAAATAAGAATATAAAAAGCAAGAGGAGCTTTCGTTGCATTGGGAAATATATGGAGATCAAGAGAAATCGGATCCATCACAAAAATAACAATCTTCAACTCAAATGTGAAGTCAGTCCTATTGTATGGCTCTGAGACATGGAAAACAACAAAGACAACAACCAAAAAGCTACAGACTTTCATAAATGGGTGATTGCATAGAATAGAGGGATTAAAATGGTATGACAAGGTTACCAACGTGGAACTGAGGACAAGAACTAGACAAGTGCCAGTGGAACAAGAGGTGAGAAAAAGACGATGGCGATGGATAGGACACACACTGAGGAAACCCGTTAATAGCATTACAAGGCAGTCCTTGTTCTGGAATCCACAGGGAAAGAGAGGCAGAGGTAGACCAAGAAGCACATGGAGAAGAGAGCTGGGAACAGAGGTGAAAACGATGAGGAGAACGTGGAAAGAACTTGAGATGATGGCACATGACAGGAGGACTTGGCAGGTGTTTGTTGAAGGCCTATGCTCCTTTGGGAGTGGAGGGTTATGATTGAATAGGACTGCCTTGACATTTGAGTTGAAAAGGCACAGGGCATACAAAGATTCCGATTTATACAAATAAATTCTATGAAAAGCAATAATTTCTTACCAGTAGCTCATGTGTGAAAGAGAAAGCAACAGACTGAACAAGGCTCCCGTGACCACTGAATGTTCGTATATGGCATCCAGTCTGAAAGTAACATCAACATTTTTGCAAGGTTAATATGAAAATAACAGGCAAAACTGACACATATGTCAGTTTTATAGGTGCACAAGAACTAAAATGGGCTGTCATACTTATTACACATGGGTGATATGGATACTTAGCCAGATACGTTTGTAGGGTTTTTATGTTAACGTATTATGGTATGCAGATACATACCCAGATGTGTGTAATATTACTAAACTCATGATTCTTGGTTGATACTGACAGTCGCCCCCTTTGTTTGTAAGATTTTCAGGCAAAAGGAGTTAAATCAGGTTTATTTTAAAAAACAAAGTACCTGTCAGTATCCCTTATTTGGTATTTCAGTAATGCTTAAGATTTTAAAACAGCGAAGAACTATTTACATTTATACTTCTATTCACTGCAGCATCCCCGGCAATGAAGAGGTTGACAGATTGGCAAAGCAAGGCAGAAAGCTACCTCAACCTGATATAAGCATAACTTTTGAGGAGGCAAAGAGTTTTATCAGAAACAGAAACAAAATGATGTATATTACCAGCTCAGTAGAAGAGAACAAATGATCATCTTCAGACTCCGCACGGGCCACAACAAATAGGGATATCATCTATTCAATAAGCTAAAGATAGGAACTACAGATCAGTGTAAATGTGGCACTGATAAAATTATTGCTGTATCTGCTTCAAAGACACCTAACATATGAGGAACATACAAAGCACATATGGCCGTCACCAGTACCTTTTTCAGGAAAACTCTATGGAGATGCAAATCGTCTGAAGCTGACCACTGCTTTCTTTGAAAATATTCAAGTAAATGTCTGAGAGTGTACGAAAAAGAAGATATTTGTATTCAAGAGAAATGTTAACATTTGTGTAATACTGCTAAGTTTAAACACATCTTTACCTATACATTAATTAAATTTACACACAATGTGCAGGTCCCTTGAGAATTGTTTTAAAACATGCATACCTGAACACACCACAAAATGGCTGTTCTATCCCATGATCCTGTGCACAAGTACACAGAATAAGATGAAAATGCTACCACTTCTACACTCTTTGTATGACCTAAAGTAAATAAACAAATTTTTAAAAATGGTTACTAATAGGGAGAATTCACTGACAAATGTTATAAAATATCTGAATACCTGAGGCTTCAAACGAAGAAATTATAACTGGCAAATAGAGTGTAAAAACAATGTAAATTATACTGTGTATCAAACATCCCAAACAAATTAGAAACTGGTGTTCGTGGCCTTCCATTCAAACAGATTATACAAAAAAAGACGGCGTTAATTTCTAAAAACTTAAGGCAGACAATAAAGAAAATTATGATGACTTAAAGAACAGATGAACAATTGAAAACAGGATATTTTAAAAATTGTAAGATACAACAGAAAACAAATAACAAACAATGTATGATGCCAAGAATCAAAATAAGAAAGCAGATAAAGATAGAAACAATGATCAAAAGGATAGAGAGAAAGTTCAATGAAATTATTAGAAAGAGGGAAAAATTAGAAGACAGAAGTAAACTGGGAAAAGAAAAAAGAGATTAAGCTTGATAATGAAAAAAATGGAAGAACAAGACGATAAGGAACAAAGAAAAAAGATAAAGAAAGATGTGGAGAAGAATCATTGCACCAGTGCAATATTTCTGGTAAGTGATGCTTAAGCAGTTGAAATGCCATGATTTGATATGCTAAAGGTGCAGCTATATCTCTGTTACCATGCATAAAACTCTATCGCTGCATTATGTCACAACAATGGTAAAATAAGAATAAAAACAGTATTTAATTATGAATATATCAGCTTTATATGCACCAATTATTTCAAACCTTTAAGAACGTGCAGACAGCTTCCATCAGCTGTTTTCCATATTCTAGCAGTTTTATCAAAGGACCCACTGGCAAAATACTGGTCACATGGAGAAATGGAAACACTCTTGACTGCCCCTTGATATCACAGATCAATTAAATAAAAGAAAGTTATATAACTTACATTATTTTTTTTTTAAATCATTTCATTCTCAACTATTTATTGACTCAAACTTCAGAAACAAAACAACAAAAAATCATTTTTGTTTAAATGGAGGCAAACTTTAACAAAAGGAATTAGCCATCAAGTATGCATCAAACAGAAAACAAGAAGAAAACAAATAAGGAGGTCCTAGAAAATCAAGGGTATGAAAAGAGAACTAATGAAGGGGGTTAAGGTTCGGGAGCTAAAATGCTTGGGCCACATAAAAAGGCATAACACCTTGCAGGGGACCATAACAGAGGGGAGGGTTGAAGGCAAACGTGCAAGGGGAAGACAGCGCTATAAGTGGGAACAAAACATCATGAGATGGACAGGAAAGAGTCTATCAGAGTGCACAACTATCAAGACATGACAAAAGACGTTGGAGATCAATTACAGCCAACCTTCGTTGTGGAGATGGCAGCTGATGATGATGACCGTATCAAAGTTAAATATGGCATAAAAATACTCTTTACCCAACAAAATTCATCATCATCATCATTTAACACAAGTTATTTTAATCATCGCCACTTGGTGTGATTGGCAGCTTCATCCTCCCACATTGCTGGATTTATGCTTGCTTACAGTAGAAGGATTTAAATGGTCGGACATGATTACTTATGTGGAACTGATGACAATAACCAGACAAGTGCCAGTGGAACAAAAGATGAAGACACCGGCAATGGATAGAACACACACTGAGAATACCAGCTGATAGCATTACAAGGCAGTCCTTGTTCTGAAATCTCCAGGGTAAGAGAAGTAGAGGGGACTGAACAGAACACGGAGAAGAGAATTGGAGACAGAAATGAAAGGAATGAGAAATATATGGAAAAACATTGAGCTGATGGCACGGGTCAGAAGTCTGTGGAAGGTCTATGCTCCTTAGGTAGCTGATGGCATGGGACAGAAGTCTGTGGAAGGTCTATGCTCCTTAGGTAGCTGATGGGTAATGATGCTGATATACACAGAAATCCCCAGATAGTACTGATAGACAAAGGAAATGACAAGCCCAGAGATATGTGGAGAACCATATTGAGGTAGCAAACAGATGCAAGAATTACCTGGAATTAACTTGGTTGGTTCAAATAACACATGCCAAAAAGGTGACACTGACAATGCCTAATGTTCTAGCTGAAATTAGGAGAATAGAAGAAGTCCTAACGGTCTTATTCCCATTTCAGTCAATGCTAGTTATACAAAAACAAGTTGACAGGTGTTAGGTGCTTTATTATGGTTGAGGTGCAACAATAAGTTAATTTACCTTCATGCCCTTTAAGTCTTACAACACACTGTTTTGTCTTTACATTGAAGACATGCACTCTCTGATCATCACTTCCTGTTACCATGAAACTGAAGTCAGATGCAAAGCTAACACAGTTCACCTTTAGAAAAGATAAAAACATTGTTCAGAAATGTTTTAAGAAAATATAGCAGAAATTGACTTAATCATAAAGACAACTGAGTGCTGATCAAGCAGGTTTTTGACAAAACAGATCCTGTACAGACCAGATAGCCACATTGCTAATAATAGCAACTTACATCTTTACATTGGATTTGTGGACTACATAAAGGCATTTGACAGTGTAGACAGAGAATCACTTTGGAAACTAATGAGACATTTTGGAGTCCCCCTTAAAATTGTTAATTTTTATAATAAAACACATGAAAACATGATAAGCAGAATTCTTCATGAAGGACAGCTTACAGAACTGCTTGAAATAAGTACTGGGTTGCGTTGCGTAGACATCTCGCTCTTCGCTAGCGCTGGATATTAAGCTCCGCCTTCAAAATACAGCTTACTGAGGGAAGTGGGTGTCTGGTGGATGGGACTACTGTATGTCATGTTTTTATCCGTGCACTCTGTTGTATCAGTGCATGAAAATGTAACGGTCAATCAAAGAATGGGTAGGGTAATTATGAAAATGAGCAAATAAATATAAGGGCTGAGCCTAGAAGCTTATAAATGGACAATTTGAGAAATTACAAAGAGAGAAGACACATATTGTGTAAGTAAATGCAGCAAATGATTACAAAATTACACTAGAAGAAACATTCCTCAAAGATGTAGAATCGTGCATACATTTTGCAGCAATATAAAGTCAGAGGGACATACAGTGATATCAAAATAAAAATACACAAGGCAAGAGGAGCTTTCACTACACTTGGGAACATATAGAAATAAAAAGAAAACAAATTCAATATAAAAACAAAATCTTTAACTCGTCAGGTCAGATCAGTTCTACTGTATGGCTCTGAACATGGAGAACAAGAAAAATAACAATCAAGAAGTTAAGACTTTCATAAATGGGTGCTTGCATACAATATAATGATTGAAATGATTCGATAAGATCTCAAACACAGTGTGATAAGACAAGAACCAGACAAATGCCTGTGGAACATGAGATGAGTAGAAGATTGGCGCTGGACAGGACACACACTGAGGAAACCTGATGGTAGACCAAAAAGCACAAGGAGAATTTGAAACAGAAATGAGAAAGACATGCACAGATTGTGAGCTAACGGCACATGACAGGAGAAATTAGCATGAGTTTGTTGAATCTTTTGCTCCTTGTGGTGCTGAAGGGTAATAAAATGAATGAATGGCTTGTAAAGACAAAGACTATGTTTCTATACTTGTCGTAAGTTTATATATTTAATGACTTAGAGACCATAGCTTCAAGAAAATACTGTTTGTGCAGGTATCCAGACCTACAGGTCTTTTATATTTGGACATGCGCCCTAATATAACCGACTACGTTGAACGGGACGCGCCTCGCCAAAACGAAACAAAACTTTAAAAAAAAAAAAGTTTGTGCAGGTAGGCCTACATTTAAATCACAAACTCCTGTCTTTTTTTTAGTCTCTTTTTTATTTGCTTTAAAAAAAAACTGCTGGAAATATTGTAATGATTAGCAGCTTAACATTTAAAGTCCCTCGTAGTGGAACTTCAAACATTAATTACTTAAAAAAAGAAAATAAAAATTGATGCATGTCAATGCCCGCACCAACCCATTGAGTGCCGCCCGCCATTCTCTGTAACTTATTAAAACGCGGTCTTTGCTCGTCGGGAAATGCGCATAAATAATAATTCGATTTTCTAGCTCCCACTTAAGAAACGACTAAGGTTAATAGCGAAACCAAACACCGGCTGGAGCTAGTCAAAATGGCTGAAGAGAGACTGCAATCAGCGCTCTTATGAGAGAGGCTGTGCAAATAATCACAGTGTGGTCGATAAACAAGATAGAAGCCTTTAGAAGAATTAAAAAACTGCAATAAAACATTTTTTGCCTCCATTCAGTGCTGCGCACTCTCCTGCCCTAATATTTCGATATCCAATGTATTTAACTGTCTTAAATACACCAAACAAGTGCGTACCTTTGCAGTTTTACTACTTTAAATTCTCGCAAGTCCATTCATTCAGCAATCTTACGTTTATACTAGTTATAGGCTAACGTTGCTTGTTTATGATAAGAAATTTTTAAGAAAAAAAATTAGTCAATGGGTCGGTAGAGTCTCGCTATTACTCTTATATATTACTTATATTTATACTAGTTTTAATAAGTGACAGTTATATTACATTACGTTATTGATTGATAACAGATGTTCAGCCCCGATGGATTATATTCGCGGTGTTTGTCATTAAAATTATGCGGGCCCACAGGCTAAATTTTTATATGGCAGTGGCAGATTGGCGAGAATAAGTAAGGCAATCATGGTAGATGGCAGCAATGGATTTCAGATTCCCCCCTATTTTTTTCTTGGTGCATACTTATTGAGGGAAATAAACTACATTCCATTATAGGCATAATGCCCCCCAGTGTTGATTTTTATAACACATCAGTTTGTTGTAAAAAAAAATTTAAATAAAAAAATCGTGTCGAAGTTTTTACTTTTAACAATTGGTTTTTATTTTTTTTTCAAACGCAGGAAATGATATTCCCATAAATTGTGGTCTTATGTGCAAGTAAAATAGGTATTATATAGGCCTATAAGGAAACATACAAAAAAAAAATTATCATTAGTTCAAAAGCAGGTGCTTAGGATCTAATGTCCCCCAGGTTAACCCTAATATTGATGATCACGTCTAAGCTGACTGATGTTAACGTTACAACGTTAGTCCAAGACTAGTCTCTGACTTGAAGTGCATTATTTAGGCATCACTACAAAATAGCAGAATTATGCAGAATAACGAACTCATTAAAGTGGAAATAGGGGACGGAATCCAAGAAATATCGGTAGAGCAAGCTGTGTTGAAAATGTTTAGATGTCGGATGTGACATATTTTGAGCTCGACATCATAAATGAAGATTCTTGTATCCTGGAATTCCATAGCAAGAAAAAAAAATGGAGGAACTTCCTCTTCTCCCTCCCCCCCAAACAACTTACTTTCTTAGTCGTTCCCCTTCTACCGTGAGGTATACAAATATAAAAACAGATGGGGAAAATGCTACAAAACACACCAAAAAAATAAAATAAAAATAAAAGGGCATAAAAGGCATAAAGAAATAGATTATTCAAGACCTACAGAAAACTGGTTAAAAGGAACTTCAATGGTAAATAAAAGGTAAATATGAAAAGCATTATTGTCATTACTGTTATCATCTTCACCAGTATTTTCCAAACTGTCGAACATATACCCAAAAGAAGTGGGGTGAAAGTGGCTAAAGTTAAAAGATATGGCAAACCTGTTTATCGTACGTTATCATACTATGTTTAGAATCTATCATACTATCTGCTGTTCTGTCAGAAAGTTTGTTGATTTGTATTATTGCTGGGACCCCAAGAAATGCAGCAATAGTGAATGCAGTCAGTGACCCATAGCTGTACTGCTTGCATCAGGACCAGCGAACCAGAGCTGGTGAAGACCGCACTCCACCTCCACGTGGTGGTCCTGGAAACAGTCTGCAGCAGTGCAGTCTGGCTGAGCGAGTGCGGATCGCAATGGGAAGGCAAACCCGGTCCCCCCAAAAAATGCCGTGCTGAAGTCGGATGTGTCGACCGAAAGGTGCAGATATCACAGCTTAGGCGTAAACAGACACAACGCAACCACCGTCCTTTTCAGGGCGAACGAGGAAGAAGAAGAAGAAGTATTATTGCTTTCATTAGGTTTTTTAAATGATTTTTGTTAGTAAATATAGCATATACTGTACATATACTTTTATACAGTTTATTCATCGATCAGTGGGCACATATTATATCCATATATTCCCCTAGTGCAGATAAAAACTACCCCGAAATAATCGCCGCCGGTAAGACTAAACTCTCATATGGGGCACTCACTGTAAGTTTGGGAAACGCTGACCATCATCGTCATCATTATTGTGGTGAAAATTCTAATACAAATATATAAATTAGACCATAAATGTAAAGCAGAAGCTGCAAAAATACATAGAAAGAAGAATGGAGCAAGACCTGTGCTTTCCAATAGCGCTAGCGCCTGAGTTAAATATAACGCCGCAATGGTTTTTTTTTTTTTTTTTTTGAATTTCCAAATTTTCTTGGACAGAAAAACGCCAAATTTCGCTTCGTTCTTCATAAATATAACGCTTCCGCGATTAACAGGAGTATATGCCTAACGATAGAGTGATAGTCAAATAATACACGCGTATCACAGTAGTTTCTAAAAATAGAACGTGTAATGAAATCTTCTAGATGACCTTGATACTAAAACTAACAAAAAGTGCCCAAGATCGCGCAAAATGTTAGCCTAGGAACGACAGACGGACTGAGAAAGACGAGAGAGTAGAGATGGACTGAGGGACGCATAATGCTAAGCCGATCACAAGACAAATAAACTTACTCGCACGCCGTTTGCTTGGCCTGATTTAAAAAATAGTGACGAAAAAACTAAAGATTCGACATAAGGTCATGAAAAACAGTCTTAGCTCTTATTGAGAATCCTGAGATTCTACTGTTTTAAGTCTGACTCCTGACTTTATACTGATAGTACAGTTAAAAAAAAGTGGACAGGTGGTAGTTTAAAAATAAACGACTAACATCGAAAAAAGACAGTATTTTTAACTAAGCCATTTAGCCCATAATAATCACAGATTCGGGTACCTGAAGACTTGCTGACTGAGAATATGTATTTGGTTGCCTAAATAGTCCATTAGATAATCAAATATTGGTAATAAATCATAGAGAATCGGAGATACTGTCAGGTCACGTCATATCTGCTTAGATTGGATCGCATGTCTTTTTTGGGAAAAGTAGGTGAACGAAAGGTTAAGATAGTAAGAGGCAAGGGATTGGCTGAACTTTGAAGTTAGACGAAATATTATTGGGCTGACCTTTGAATAACTAGAAGATGCCTAGTAACGGGGAAAAAGTGAATGAGAGATTTGAACGACTGTTTATCTTTTTGAAATATTCAAAGCGATTGGTCAATCTAGTTGATATTGTCAGAAGAAAGCTTGGCAGAGACGCCATATCTTTAAACATTGTCTCAGTAAGAGATGAGATCAGGACTGTGTTATTCTAATAAATATATTATAGCAGCCTGGACATAAACGCAGATCGAAACTGTGCAAGTCATGTTTTTTTGTGTATTTCAATGAGAGTTGTGGAAAGCTAGACTTTTTAACATGCATTTATATGAAAATTGAATGTAAATTAATAATATGTGTCTGTACATGTGTGAGTCCTGTAGCAAACATGTGAGGCAAGGCCAGAGATGCTCCACCATGTGATAAACTGGTCTGAGAGGAGTATAACTACATATATAAATATAAAGGATTGTCATATAGGAACACAACACCTATCTTATTGTATGGAAGAGATTACAGCTGGAATTGCAGAGGCGTAATCCATTAGGGAGGAGGAATACTGGACTATATTGTCACATCAAAAGCTAGTAGTTGGCATAAAGCTCTGAACTTTTTACGTTTGTTTGTACTGTCATGTACCTCATTGTGGAACAATATTGTGTAAATAGTTATGACGAAGGATTGCATAACCTTCACCTTTCAGGGACCCTGGTACTGATGTTGATATAGTATCATCCGGTATTGAGCACTGCTTGATCAGAACGCTGGCAGCAGACAAACTTGCCCAAGATAGCGGCCATTGCTTATCTATACTGTGGAACTGAGAATCAAGCGAGCAGAGGATGCATGTTTCCTGCAGCTTCAGTCAAAGATAAGAGAATATCAGCACACCAGAAAGCTCAGCCCTAAACTAAACTAAACAATATAACCGCAAGAAAAAGACATTGTTAAACACAGGGGAAAAAAAAAACTATGAACCATTTAATATATTTCCACAACTAAAACAACGTGAAGTCATGATGATAACCAACAACCTAGCAATTAATTGCCAGTATTACCTCCTAATAGTACACAACAACACTACACTCATATTACAATAACATTCTATGCCTGGACAAAAGATCCATTGTATTAATTCTTGTAAATACATATGGTTGAGCTTCATTTGTTTATGATTCCTGATTCCTCAAATACATTAGAAATCAGGGATAAATATTGTAAAAAGTCAATACAATCTTAAAAGTTAACCCTTGACTTACTAAGCTAGTCTACTAGCGTGTTAGGTGTTTGTGATTGTCATAGTGCTGTACAATTGATGTGACTATTAAATTAGTTGTGTATCTGGTCAGGTGGCTTTGTTGTAAGATTACACTACATCACTATCATAAACCCTAGACATTAAACGAAGAAGTCATCATACCATTCAAGAATAAGTCTGATTGAGATCGTAATGTGGTAGCAAGTAAGGTCCTCTGTATCCCCTCACAAAACTTGTTTTATCCTCAGAGACCTTCACAGCTGATCTCAGTCAGTACACTAAGTCCCCTATAACCATATTTTATAACCCCAACCCACCACAATTATTCAAATTAACACACAGGATACAACGCATACACATCAATACCCAAACATTTCTAATATGTGCAGAAAATGATAAAAAAGCATTCTTGCAAGAACTAGGAGGGGAGACGAAGTTTCTGTGTCCTTATATTGTGCAGTAAATCAATTTTAAGAATAGACAGACCTAGAGAACTATATAATATAGTCAAGACAATATTTAACAAACCATCGAACAAATGTTTAATATATAGTAATTGGGAATGTGAAAGGTCTGATGCTGTTCTTCACAATGCCCTATGAACTTTTAACAAATGAAAGTCAATTAAATATCTGTTAAAGTCAGTTATATAACTGGAACCACCAGGCCCTTTACACCCCACCGCCTTAAATATTATTCTTGTTTGGAAGTTTCCCCTGCTTGAATTTTTTGTTCTGATTTTATCTCGTTTGTGTTTGGGGGGGGGGGGGGGGGGGGGGGGGGGGGGGGGGGGGGGGGGGGGGGGGGGGGGGGGGGGGGGGGGGGGGGGGGGGGGGGGGGGGGGGGGGGGGGGGGGGGGGGGGGGGGGGGGGGGGGGGGGGGGGGGGGGGGGGGGGGGGGGGGGTTTTTAAAAAAACATACAAGGCATAAGTTTTGTAATTAATTGTGATTTTTATCCTATTATGCAATGATTTAACAAGTGTTATGCCAACCATAGTTCCCCTGGCGCTCACAACCTCATTCCAAACTCTCTACCAACCTCAACGGTAGAAAGGGAACGACTAAGTAAGTAAGTTAAGTTATTGCCACCAGCACAATAATGCGGCTAGTTGTTCATATTAATTTGGTAATTGACAACAATATATAACCCCCCCCCCTCCTCATTGTATAAACCCCATCAGAGGTTGAACATGGAATAATTTTCATCAATAATAAAAAATAACAAAAATAAAAATCCAAGCATTTCTGTTGTAACCCTCCCTCCAAATAGCGTTCCACCTCAAGTCTAGTCTACTTCTGTTCTGTATAATTTTGTCTTTTGAATATTCAAAACTGTCACATAATATCTTTTGTTGCACACATGGGTTTTGATGCGCACATCAGCTTTAAAAGAAAATGATGCAAATGGAGTGGAGTGAACAGGAAGCCTGACAGAGAAAGATGTCAGTTGGCCGGCTTTAGAAGCCGTATTGCATATTGATCATGCTCTCTTTATGGTCGCTGGGTTTTGCACAGCCTTGTTGTATATTCCAATGGTTGTAGGACTTGTTGATCCAGCCATATGGTTATTGCTGACAATTTATTGCTATTGTTATTGAATTCATGTGTCACTTATCGTCAGAGTTGAGTGAGATTGCTGAGCAGCACAATCCCCCCTGTGTTGCAGCATGATTGAGAACCCCAGAATCGCACACTGAGCTTGGGGGGATCACTTGGGCACCAGACTTAATACTGGCTCTTGACTGGATGGCCGCATGCAGGAGATTTCTACAATGGAGGGTTGGCAGGTGGTGGGTATCTGGAAGTGGCTCTGTGCAGGACGTGAGGATTCCTTGGGAGAGCCCAGAACCAGAGCACAGCATTGTGCAAGCTCTGCATAGGTTGGTAAGAGCCCCCCTGGATTGAACGGAATGCCAGTGTGCTACCCCATTTATCCCCAACTGCTAACTTAGAACCAGATGTGGGGTCCCCCTCTGTATGCAAAAGGCCATGGCCAGGGAATATAAGGCCTGGGAAAAGAGGATTGGGAAGCTCAGAACTCCCCAGCTCAAAGTTTGCAAGAATGGCAGGAAAGACAGCGCTATTTTGAAGATAACGCAACCATATTTTCACCATACGAGCTCGGACGCCGCCTCGGTAAACAAGGTCCGCGCAGAGCAGTGACACCCCCAGGCTGCTTGCGAATAGTCTACTACTGGGAACATAAACAGATTAGGGATGAGCCCACTCTCCCGTTGAACAGGTGCGAAAGTCATAGATACTGGGCCAGAAGGCGCACCGGAAACCACAGTATCACGCAACTCGCTGTTTTTTCTATGGAGAGTACACCGTCAAATAAATCTCGTACTGGTGCTCGCCCTGTGGAGCTCCACCAGGCAGGTGCAGTGCCGGGCTCTGAGCCTCGACAGAGCCCACCCTCAGCTACTGGAGGACCCTCTAGACCGTCTTGTGGAGTCAGCAGACGGCGGAGGAGAACTACTGACCAAAACAAAACAGAAAAAGCGAAACCCAGAGTGCCACTTGTCATGATGCACTGGAATGCAGAGGGAGTGAACAGCAAGCAGGCTGGATACAGCAAAAAGACAGAGCTGGAAAACATCTTGTATGAGAAGCAAGTCAGTGTTTGCTGTATCCAAGAGACTCACTTGAAAGCAGATCAAACCTTTAAAATAAGGGGATATCAATGCTTCAGATCCGACCAGAGCAAGATTTATGAAAAGAGGAGTACTTACGCTTGTAAAGGAATAACATTCCCAGCTACAACGAAAGGAAAACCTACATGGTATTGGAGCAAGAATATCAGCTGTTGCTGCTAAAATAGGTAGACAAGAAGGAAAATAGAACTCCTGAAACTATTACTGTCCGAAATAACCAAACAAACCCCTGAGTTCCTCAGCTCTATACCCGGGTACACCAGCCACCAACTTATATCAGCAGTTGGAAGACCTTTAAATAGCCACTCCCAGAGCTGGGGCTATAACCATCTGGATCACAGAGGTGAAGAGGTTGAAACTTGGCAAGATGATCACTCCCTAATCCTAGTCAATAATGCCACAGATACTCCTACCTTCTACTCCAGAGGATGGGACACAACTTCAACACCAGATCTTGCCTTCTCCACACCAGATATAGCTGGATCTATTAGTAGAGAAGTAGGAGACCAACTAGGGGGAAGCGACCATCGCCCAATCTTTCTTACTGTCCAGAGTGCAACACTCAGTACAGGCCCAGCCATTACAAGATGGAACTACAAAAAAGCCAACTGGGGTTTATTCAGGCATCAGGTGAACACGCTGCTGTCTACCCTCAAGGTACAGAACAGAGACATTAATGAAGTGGTAAAAGACTTCAACAGATGCATACTACAAGCTGCAAAAGAAACCATTCCAAAGGATGCCAGGCGTGAACTACATACCATAACTGGTCCAGCGACACTCCAAGAACGACCAGGAAGCTATTGACAGGGCTAGAAAGGACGCAGATTCTCAGCCTTCACTTGAAACTCACAACAAATGGAAAAAGCTGTAAGCAGAGTTTCAGAGAACAAAGCTAGAAGAAAAACGGAAAAAAGCATGGAGAACTAAAACGGCATCGCTTGAAACCTTGAGAAAGACGGGCAGGAAACTTTGGAGATTATTCAAGTCTCTAAATGAAGAGCGTTCCTCACCTAGGCAGACTATCACATTGGATGAAGGTGGCAAACTTTTCAGAGGAAAACAAGCTGCAGACTTGTTTGCTAGAAGATACAGTTCAGAAAGCAACTTACCCATTAACATAGACCATCAGAGAGAGATAAGAAAAGAAATACTGGCAACCATGGGACAGACAGATACTCCTGCCCCAATGAGGGAACCCATCACACTAGGAGAACTACAGAAGGCTATTTCCAAGCTTAAGTTTCAAAAGTCACCCGGCCCAGACAAAATCAGCAACGAAATGCTAGTAAATCTGAGCTCAGCAGCAAAGACAAAACTGCTTGAGATATTCAACCACAGCTGGTTGAAAGGAACGGTACCCCAAGTATGGAGAGAAGCCATCACAATACCCATACTAAAGGGAAATGTAAGACCGAGGCTGCAAGTTACCGGCCAATCAGTCTCACAAGCTGTGTTGGGAAGACTATGGAGCGAATAGTCAACCACAGATTGAAATGGGACAGTTAGAGTCCTGTGCAGATCCTTGTGCCGTGAACAACTGGATTTAGAGAATGTCTACAGTATAGAACACCAAGTTACTTACTTGTCGCTCAAGCAATACAAAGATGCCTTCCAGGAGAAGAAAAAGGTCCCTAACCGATCTGGGTCGACTTTCAAGCAGGCCTTTTGCTACAAGGTTTGGAAAGATGGCACCTCATTGCAAAAACTTAGGAGAAGTTGAATCCAAGGCATTCATGATGAAATGGAACCCCAGTCATACGTCATAACATGAGAACTAGAGTCACTCTTGACGGTCTGCAGAGCAGAAAAGTGTTGCTCCATCAGGGGGTACCTCAAGGAGGAGTAATTTCCCCAACAGCACTTCCTTGAAAAGTACATCAATAACCTGTGTGAAAAGATCTCCCTGCAGGAGTATCAAACCTGCCCTTATATGCAGATGACTCTGTAACTAGTAATGGTGCTACTGATGAAAATGTCCACCACGAGCTAAATTAAATAGAATGCAGCAGGCAGCAGACATGGTCAGTGTCCATGGTGCAGAGAAATGGCTTAAATCCACAATAAAACACAGACAAAACCTTCCACTGTCAACACTTGTTCTTCTCAGTCGCCCCCAGTCCCCAAGGCCAATCAGTATTAACATACAGCTTCTAGGGACAACCCGTGATCAAGGAAGAAAGCTAGCTACCACCACCTATCTGGGTGACATTTTTAACCACATGCTTTACATGGAATAAGCATAATGAAAAAGCAGAAGAAAAGGCCCGAAGACGACTAGGCATACTCAGAAAATTAGCATGTACCAACTGGGGAGCAAATGAACGAAATCTAAAGAAGATTTATAATGGAGTAATAAGACCACACTTAGAGTTTAGCTCAGCAGCATGGTCATCAGCTGCTAACTCACATCTGCAGTCTTTGGACAAGGTGCAAAATCAAGCTCTCAGGCTCATTACAGGAGCCTGAAAACTACACCAATAACAGAGATGCAGAAGGTTGCTGGATTACAGACATTGTCCCATAGAAGAGACACAAAAACCATGATCCAGATGGAAAAGTACAACAGTATGCCAATGCACCCAATGAAGGCAAAACTACATGATTCTGGCATTGGGACCTCTAAAGCGTAAGCAAGCTTTGTGCCATCGGGGAAAAAGACTTATAAGACAGCATCAAGAAGACCTATCCATGAAGACAACACCACTGAAGCCAACCCGATACCCTGTACCATGGGAGCAGGCCAGCAGTGCCCTCCAAATTAATACATCAGTCAGTCGTCTCACAAGTGGATGTGAGTATAATGATCTGCAAAAACGAACTGCTACATTGAGTATGATCCAAGAAAGCTATCCCGATCAATCATGGATACATGCCTATACAGATGGATCAGCAACTAATGCTGTTAGGAATGGAGGTGCCGGTATCTTTGTCTCATATCCTGACAACCACTATGAGACTAGGCACATTCCCACTGGTAAATTCTGTTCCAACTATACAGCTGAGGTTCAAGCTCTAGAGCAAGCTGCAAATAAGATTTATAACACCAACTCTGACTGCCACCAGGTAGTCATCCTCACAGATGCACTGTCTGTCCTGCAAGCTCTCAAGGGTGGTAAACTCCCGCATCTGAGAAATGAACTAAACAAGGTAGCTGCCAAAAAGAGAACCATACTTCAGTGGGTACCATCTCATTGTGGTGTACCCGGAAATGAAAAGGCAGATAAACTTGCAAAAAAGGGAGGAGAATGTGAACAAGAAGCTAATGAAGTCACATACTTTGAGAAAAAGAGAGCTATCCAGACTATCAGAAGAGAACAGAACCAACCCAAAGACGACTATCACACTCTCGACCGGCAGGGACAGATAACTATTTTTCGACTCAGGACAGGGCATAAAAAACTGAATAAACACATGCACAAGCTACGATTGTCTGCTTCACCACTGTGCACATGTGGATTAAACGACCACACTGCTGAGCATGTTCTACAGGACTGTCCTCTGTATGACCAGTTAAGAAAGATATACTGGCCCAATGACTCAACACTAAACTCAAAGCTATATGGAGTTAAAGAGGAACTTCAAACAACAGTTGAATTCACATGAGAACTTGTCTGACGGTGTACATCATCAAAGATGGCTATCACAAGAAGAAGAAGAAGATTACGGCTAATTCATATTGTCGCATGTTTATTACATTAAAAAGGGAGATCTGTCACGGGCATAGCCTTTGTGTATGCGCTTTCAAGGTCCAAAGGACGTTTACAAGTATAGTTGATTGTGTGGGACCTCTCGCATTTTTGATTATGAGCTCGGAGAGGCCTCCTTACCAACGTCATGAAGTGTACCCAGTTTGTATATACTGTGACAAAAACTGTTATTTGTCAAGGCAAATTGCTAATTTATGGAAGTGTCAGAGCAAAGTCCTAATTCATGGACACCCCAATATTTAGAATATTCGCTAGCGGTAAAATCGAAGATGCAGGCTACAAATTCACCCATAACTAAAACAGGTATTAACTTGAATAGACAGACCCTAGGGACTAACATCATAATATAATTAAATCATATTTAGTTATAGAACGACCCAAAGTTAATATATAGTGATCTTGAATGGGTGAAGGTATAGTGGTGATTCTTATTAACATATTACGAGTTACACAGGAAAGTTTGATTAAATATCAGACTAAGAAACCTCAGACCTATTTAACACCCTCCTCCCCCTATTTCGTGTTTCCATGTTTGAGTTTTTTTTTTTTTTTTTTTTTTTGTTTTGTTTTATTTTGTGTTTATTTATTACAAACACATACCCAACACAATAGGGCATAATTTTGATTTGCCCTATTTAGTGGATTGTTAATGGCAGGGATAGGATGCCCAATTTCACAGATAGTGCCATTTGTACATGCTTATTTGGTCCTTGAAAACAATATATATCCTAATTATAACCCTTCAGGGTTTTACATGGGATATGTTCTGTCATCATTAATTTTTTTTTTTAAAATGAGCCGAGGAAAAAAATGAAAGTTGTTTTGCATTTGTCCTGTCTCTATATTTATTTTAGTTTTGTTTAACAGTTTTGTGGGGGTTTTTGGGTCTGTTTTTGAAACAGTTTTGAAAGACATACCATTAATCTATTACATTAGTAAGCTCATTTTCCAGTATTTACTTAAGATAAATGATATAAATGTTAAGAGAAATTGAAAAATAATTAAAATATATTTCATTAATAAATCACGGTTTTTTTTTCCAGATCTCAACAGAAAGTTTTGGCAGTGAAGTTTTGGACCGTCCGTGCTTTCAACAACTCGAGTGCGTTTTCACAGCACTTCAAATTACCCTTTCTCAGAGTTTTTTTTTTTATTCGCACATTTTCCGTATCCTGAAAAAAACTATTACAAAACCTACCACTTAAACAAACCAAATAGAGCGAATACTAACTCCACGCAGCAAATCTGCATAGATGAACGACTTCCCCTTAAAGACTCTTGATCTTAGCACAATTCAGTTTTTTTTTTTTTGATGTTTTTTTTTTTTTTTTTGTTTTTTATTTATTTTAATGGCATTTGTATATTTAGGTTTACATTTAATAAATAAATTGGTTAACTGTAAAGAAGTATCGAATTCCAAAACAATCTTCTAAGAGGAACATAAGGTCTATATAGATGGTAAAAAATATGAGATAGTGTGGGAAAATAGTGGTCCTTGAATGTGTCCCAAAGCAAAAGGCAGTGTCCAATATTAGTGGAAGTTATGAAATGCCTTTGAAATACGTAGTGACCCCAAGTTTTGGAGTTTGAAAACTAGCTATGACGATGCGAGAATCCATTATATCACTCAGGTATTAAAACCTGAAGAAGAAACACTAACCCCATACAAGCACATCCACCACTTTAATCTGCACTCGACAACCTACAACTCGGGTTCAAACAATCCAAGCTAAACTCTCTGGTACTTCTCACAGCTCTCTAATACCACGCTACATCAGACCACAGGCGACCAAACCCTCTCTCGTCAACATCTGCATCCTTGTCTGACAGGGTCTCCATTCTCACTATGTCCTGCTCACCTACCCCACTACATCCCAACTCTGCTTTTAGTAGCACAAACTCAGAAAAGCATTGGGAAGGCACGGTACAACGAGCTGGGGGACGAAAGTTATATAGTGAGCGGAGGGGGTTCCTCGCTGGCCAGGCGGAACACGTCGAATAGGCGGCACCGAAGGAGGGGGGTGGGTCTAAAATGTACCTGACACAATAAGGTGTGATCCATCACAACCAAATAAACCTCATCAAGGAGAGGTTACACCCTCAAGTCTAAGTCCACATTCGTTCCGGGGGGACCCGTGTGAGGGGCGTGCCGTACGTAGACCTGTGTGGTGTATCGCCAAACAACCCACCAGCCGTCGTCACACACTCAGGAGGCCAACTAAGCCTACCCATGAACTGGAATCGCCCGACCAAGGGGGACCGCCCGGGCGGGTGGGGGGGGGGCATGGGCGCGGGGAGGGGTACAGGGAGCGGGAGGGGGCTTGGCGAGGGAGGAGGCGAGGGGGCGTGGCGTTGGGGAGGGCTGGTGCGGGGGCTCGGGATCGGGGCTGGCGTGAACCCTCCAAGCCGTTTTAACAAAACTTTCCTCGGCTAGCGCATTATACTATTTATAGGCATCCATATACAGTAGTCCGTATGGAACAAAAATAATGCTCACAAGTTCCTGTTTTGGCAGTGTGTCTAACAATCCGTACGCTAACACATCAACTACTGACCCGACCGGTCCGTGTTGATCGTGTTAGCGTGCGGGGTGACTGGGCCAGGTGTCAACTACTGGTGGGGGATGGTGTGAGCCGACGACGTGAGCTGAAGCGAAAGCCCGGATTGATTTGTTCCTCTGTCTCATACGGGCCAATTGCTGGATAGCACGCGGAGGCGCGTTAATCATGCCCAGCATCCTAGCTTGCGACTGGCCGAACGGGGCGGCGAGAGGTAGGGAGTGGCGCCGGCGGCGTTGCGGGGGCTCCGCGGGGGTGGCGGGTGAGGGGAACAGGAGGGTCGTGGGTTGTAGTCCTGCGATCATTTGGGCGGGAGAAGAGGGTAGCCTCGCGCACACCCGTCTGCGGGCTGCTTTGCATACTCCAGGCCGGGTGGGTGCGCGGGGAGGGAAGGGGGGGCGCTGGAGTATGCAGTTCCCTCAGTTACCTGGCACTTCCTTTGCTTTGGAGGGAAGTATTGATTCTAATATAACTGCCTCCCAATAATTGGGGTGG